>ML799223.1:190286-226757 GCA_009831015.1 Picea engelmannii | reverse complement strand
AGAATGATTTTGTAGAATTACATTTTTGAATAGAGATAGCAGTACCAGTTTTTGAGTAAGATTGTTTTTCTTCTGTTTATGATTTCGTAGGAAATGCTCAGTTTTGAGTCAGTCATCCGAATTCAAATTCTTAGAATAGGTGTGTGCTTTATTTTTAGGATAGCATTCGAATAAAAGACTAGACGCTTGCCTGCACATACTGTGTATCAGCTCGAAGTATACTAGCCCTGGTTTGACAATTTAGTGATTCAGGACACTTAAAAGCTACAATTTAGCAGCCTGACACGCATATATGAAAAACAAGGGCGGGGCAACTTGGGAGCATGCCCAAGTAGTGGATCCATATGCACTTGGAAGCATGGGTGCACTAGAGAGGTTGGATGACCCCATCAACACACCCATGGGGAGTCCAAGATACATGGGGTGGGTTGGTCCAAGAGACATGATGGTTGATGAGTGCGTGGGATCATTCAGACACATTATGTCCATTTATCCATGTGCTTATAGGGTTTTCATTATGGAGTATGACTTTATTGAGAGTAGGGTTAGGTTTTTTCATTATGTAGGTTGATTTTGTTAGACATAGGGTTAAGGTTTTTCATTATGGAGGTTGAGTTTGTTAGATATAAGGAATGTATTCTTTATATTTGGCCTTTACATTGGTTTGTCATGAAATTTTAAATTAATATTTTTTTAGATACTTTAATATCAATTTTATAGTAGCCCACAATGATGAAATTTGATAGGAAAATTTCTTGTAGCATTATGGTTTTTCATTGTGGAAGTTGACTTAGAAGATAGGGAATTTATTCTTTATATTTTGCCTCCGTTACACTCCTTTACCCATGAAAGTTTAATATATTTTTCGTTTCTTTCTTATAAATACTCTAATATAAATTCTATGGTAACTCACACATATGGAATTTGAGAGGAAAATTACTCATCATGAGCCATTTTAAAGAATTTTACCTGTCAAATACAATAAAAACATTTACTTGTCAAATACAATAAAAAAATTACAGGAACCATCATCAATCTTTATTGGAAATCTTAAAACAAGTAATAGAGTGATCCAAACCATCAAATTTCATGGGTTGTTTTTTAAATTCCAATCCCATTGGTGGATTATGTTGATAAGGATTTTTAACCCTCATCAATCCATGCTAGAGTGCTAGGAAAAATATTCAAAACATGATTCCAATATTTTATTATTCCCTAATTCACTTCTTCATTTCTTTCAAATTACAAAAGAAAAATGTTAAAATAAAATCTTAGTACTAGAAACAAGATATACACAGTCTAATTATATTTTTGTTTCAATAAATTTTGATACCATATATCCATAGTCAAATTAAATGAAGACAATTTCCATTCACAAATAACATCGATGGCTAACAACATTTTAGTTAAATGGTTTTAAATTAGATTTTTTTTCATAAACTGCTAACAAAATCCATAAAGAGAGACTCCAATGGTTAAGTGGGATAGGTAAGAGCCAATAGGGACCATATTTATGATTAGTAGTCTTTTTACCATGCCACAAAGGGGGTAGCTACTGATGAAAGTATCAAGCTAGTTTTTCACAATAGGACAAAAGAAGTGGCGTTGGAGTGCTCTTGAGACACCTAGAGAGTAATGAGAACATGATCATGAATCCTAACCAGTTGATGAACAAATGAAAAAATGTTGTGGTGTTCCTTCAACAACTGAGAAGAGGATGATGGCTACAAAGTAATGGGAAAATCGTAACGGAAAAAGTGAGTATATCCATAAGAGGCCTAAAAAGGAGGGGGGTCATGGGATGTTGTATGTTCAAGAACAAGGTGATAACAAGATGTAGGAGATATATGACTAAGTTATCGAGTTCAATTTTACTACAATTATTTTGAAAAATAGATCTAATGTGATGTGTTATTACGAATGTAGAAAATTATGTATATGCATAAACAAATTATTAAATTATATGCTCAAGAAATATTTCAATGGCTAAAATCTAGAAGAGAAGACTATGCATAAAGAACCAAACAAAGAAAACCATACTTAATGGCTCATAGAAGTGTAGTGCTTAATGAATGTGGAAGATTGAATGTGTCCATAGAAAATATATGGGCCATGATTAAGTGTTGAACAACCAAGTGATGTTACCATTGAGTAAATAAGAGAAGAAATGATAGTACTAATGTAGGACTACACCTCGAGCAATGAATTTTGAAGTAGAGCAATTTTTTTTTATCTAAGTCATTGAGGAAAGGAATGTTTCTTAACACCTTTGTTTGTTGAACAATGAAGAGCCAATATTGATTCTGTGTTAAGGAACCCCCCTCTTGCAAGCAAACCCAACCTCCTCAATATCAAAGCTTGGGTGCAGGATCAAGGACTTGTTTCACTCTGGGATATCTCCACTTGGAGCGTCGACGAATCCTGGCTCAACTGGTAGATCCAAAACTATCTGAGGCCTCTGGAGGAACAAAAAAAAGGCTCCTCTCCTCGCTTCAGGTCTATTCCCCCATCGTTGCCACTGCCAAAGACAGGAGAGGTTGGGGCTCAAAATTGGGCTTATACTCCTCAACCCAGAGTTATTCCCTCTACTATGAAGTTCCAAAAGTTCCCCTTAATCTTGTTGTTTGGAAACACATCTGGCATTTTAAAATCCTTCCTAAAATCGACATTTTTGTGTGGACTCTCCCTCATGGTAGTATTCTATTAGGGGATAATCTGGAAAAAAAAAGGCTTCGCAGGCCTCCATCGGTGCCCTCTATGTCATTCTCATAAAGACACTTCAGAGAATCTTTTCCACAATTCATAGTTCCAGAGGGCATAGTTCTAGAGGTCATAGTTCTAGAGGGCGTAGCTCTAGAGGTCACAATTCCACAAGTCATAGTTCCATAGGTAGTTCTAGAGGGCGTAGCTCCAGAGGTCACAATTCCATAGGTCATACTTCCACAACTCATAGTTCTAGAGGGCGTAGTTCTAGAGGTCATAGTTCCTGAGGTCATAGTTCCAGAGGGTGTAGTTCCACAAGTCATAGTTCCACAGGTGAAACATATGCCTCCTCTTCAGGAGCATCCTCATACATAGCCATAAAAATATCATTTTCCTTACACTTGTGCCTTGAAAAATATTTTTAATCATTGTTATAGAAAATACCCTTGAGTTGGCGTTCAACCATTTCTTCCCAGGCTAATTTATTGATCTTGAGGGGAGTGGTAGGAGGGGCGGGATTGGTGGGTTTAGGGCGAGGAATAAAGGAGGGTTTTCTGGTTTGGGAGGAGATAATGTGTTGTACTTCCTTGGATCATTTAGTAGATTCCAAACAAGTTTGGGGGTGAGACATTAGGACGTGGGAACAAATTTCATCCTTTAGGCCACTGATGCAACATTCTCGGAAGAATGCATCTGGCATGCCCTCTATTTTGAAATCCAAGTGCTCAAAGATGATTATAAAGTCTTCCACTATGCTAGACTATTTCAACTTGGTGAGATGACCTAAATGGTGGGGGGTTGGTGTCAAACCAGAAAATGGCGGGGAATATCATTGAGGTGCTTGATTGAGAAAAAGATTCGTTTAGGCCCTCAAAATGACCCGGGAAGTTTAGGAACTGAAAAAATGCTAAAAATAGTAAATTTCCAGAAGACTATTTTGAGCCAGTTGGAATAGGTGGGTGGCCACCGATATCCACCTAGATTAGGCGAGGCCGCATAGAAAAAGGGTTACAATGGAGGGTATCACGTCAGATAGGGAAAAGAGAGGAATCTGTTGGAAAATTGGTTGTCAATGATGTCAACCCTAGAATAAGTCTAGAAGCCTCTATAAGTGATGGGTATTTGAAGAAGTCTCCAAAGTGGTCCCCTTTTGGCATAGATTTAAGCATGGCCCTCATGGGAAGACGCTTCGAATAAGTCTAGAAGAATCCCTAGAAATATGGTTAAATGGTTAAGTGGTTACGAAGTCCTGGAGGTGTGTTCATGAAGCCCAAAGTTGATTGGAGAAAAAGAGTATGAAGGACATTGCAAATTCATGTAAAACATCCATTGATTAATAGTCCTCGTCAAGCTATCTCCAATGGTAGGTGGCATGCCATGTGGTTCCTCAAGGTTGGGGAGTTATTCCCTATTAAATATGAAGCCTCAAAGTATGGTCAAGAAGACTTGGATATAAGGTCAAGAAGTTATAAGTTTTCCCTAAAGTCAAGTAAAGGAGAAACAATTGTTGCAAACAAGAAGTTACATGTTGAATCAAGGTCAAGTAAAGAAGGTACTTGGAAGGGTATAAATATCGATATATATACTGAGTATATATACTGGTATATATACTAAGTATATATACCAAGTATATATACCGACACATATACCTAGTATGTGTCAATATATATATTAGGTATATGTGTCGATATATATACTTGGTATATATACCAGTATATATACTCGTATTATATTCACAGAGGCAACAATGGAAACCCTTAAAGGGAAAGGATTCTGTGTGTTTGAAGAAAAATTTACGTACATAAGGATTTTTTGTTTCTAGGGGAATTCACATACATAAGTACCCACATTTGAACTCATCTCAGTATGTGGATATTCCTGAATTGGTTGTTTCTTTCTCCTGGGTGAAATTTTGCTTCAGATGGTTGTCACCTTTCCTTCGACAAGAGATTATTTGTTGTCGTCTCCCCCTTGCAAAATTTCTTGCACCCTACTAAATACTGTGGGGTAACTAATGGATAGAATGTTGGCCACAAAAATTCCTTCTAGGTCAAAGCCTCCAATTACCTCCACTTCTTTCTTAACAAGGACTCAAAGAATCCAACCATTTCAATGAGCTCTTGACGATAATCCTAGAAATTTTGAGTTGCATATTGATAAATTTCCTCTTTATTTTATTGTCAAAGAATAGGGACCATGTATTGCATTGTCTACATATCTCATACACTAAAACTCGGTCACACATGAATCAAGGAAGAAGCAGTAAAGCCTTATGTATGTGAATTATTCTTCAAACATATAGAGTCCTTTCCCTTTAAGGGATTCCATCACTACCTCTGTGACCTTGGTAGGCTCAGTTCCTATGAGCATACTTCTGCATTAGTATTTAAAGGATTAGTGTATATAAAGGATCAATATATATACTAGTATATATACTTAGTATATATATATCGGTATATATATACTGGTATATATATACTTATATATATACATCGCTCTGTCTATTTCGAGAATTCAAAAACCGGGTTTTTGGGACTGGTGAGTACAAGAGAACTTGCCAATAGGTATCTCAGGTACCGAAATACCGAAATACCCAATATTATCCATGCTAATCCATTTCGACATTCCTCCTTTCGGGATTTCGCGTTATGTGAAAACAAGGGGTCTCACCCCTAGGTTTCTCGGAAGCCGAAAACTCTGAGTCATCAAAAATTTAAACATGCTCCTCTATTTCAGGGTTTCGAGACTGGCGAATTCCTGGGGACCGTACTTAGGTACCTCGTGTGCCAAAATACCGAAGTATAACCACTTCTCCACACTCTATTCTTTCGGGGTTTCGCAAGTCGGGATTTCGGTTTTCCGGGTACCGAAACACTGAAATGCCGAACAAGTTATGCTATGCCAATTCGGGATTCCGCGAGTTGGGGTTTTGTATATCATAATTTTGGGATACAAGAGGTCAAAGATTCACACTCCTCGACTACCCAAATGTAGAAAAGCCGATACACCTGCTCATCATACACTTGACCAATTTCGGGGTTTTGCAAGTCGACGTTTCGGGACTTGCGAGTACAAGGAAATACTTCCTTGGGTGTTTTGGGTTCTGAAACTCCAAAAAGTCCTAACTCGTCCATACGCAGTCATTTTGGGTTTTCGTGAATTGGGGTTTCGGGTCTTGCGAGTACAGGAGAACTCACACTTAGGTACCCCGGGTGTCAAAAAGATGAAACGCTTAGTAGCTTCCATGTGTACTCTACAACTGGATGGTCCAAGTACTCCCATGGGTCTTGGAATCGGCGGTCCCGATTTCTTCGCTACTTACGAAGGTTAAAAAAAAGGGGTCGAGGCATTAACCACTGCGCTCCTTCATCCAATTTAACAGTTGTAATAGACCTTATATCCTCCGAAAGGATCTCATTCATGCATCTAGCAAGAGGAAGGGTATCCTGTGTACCGAACCACTGAAAGGTCCTCAATTCATCCACAGGCTGTCATTTCGGTATTTCACGGGTTGGGGTTTTGGGACTCGCGAGTACAAAAGGACTCGCACCTAGATACCCCGAGTGCCGAAAATCCAAAATATTGAAGTCTAAGAATACCATTCTCTCCCATGTAGGATTTTAAAAACTACGCCATTAATTCCTTCTTCAGGTGCTTGGGTAAATTTCACCAGGTTTGAAGACCCGACTGGAAGGTCCTCTTAAAATCTCTGTGCTATTAGCTTCTGTGACTGGTAGTGAGCAAGCTCAAGGTTTTTACTGTGAATGCAGTCCTTTCTAGGCACTTACCCCAGCTTTATAGAGTGAGGGAAATTTCCCGAAAGAATACCTAAAAAACTGCACTTATTCATAAATATATATATATAAACCGAATGTGGTCATTCCAACATAAGCATGCAACCACCATTTCCGATCAAAACACCATGCAGACATTTCTTACACAGAAACCATTTATAAGTGTTCAAACCATGAGCATACATTCCAAGATATTCAATGCAAGACACAAGATATAAACACTTATTAGAAAACACCAGGTGATGCAATTGTTGAGAGGGGTGCTCATTTCCACCCAATCGTAGGCTCAGCGACTTCAAATGGATTTACCACTAGCCACTCCCGAGATAAACCACTATGCTTGAGACTCTCTGTCTCGGTTCTTCAACAATCGAGAATGAAGGTTACTCTCCTTCTTCTCTGCTATCGCTCACTCTATATTTTGTTCAAGAGTTCTTTCGATCTCTTTCCTGTGATCTCCCTCGCGTTCGTCCCCTCCCACACCTTTTACCTGCCTTTTTTTTTTTGGCAAGGTTGCGTGTGGCATGAATTTCCCCGTGGTGGTTAGGTCTGAGGCCTCCATGGATGGGCGGTTCACTCCCATCCCTCATTAACTCATGAGGATCTTCTTCACCTACCATCCTGGTGAGTAATTTATTTCGGAGCCAGCGAGCCACTCTTGGTTCTCTGGGCCAGTGAAGACCAAATACGGTTTGGTTCAGTGGAAGTTAATGCCACCATTCCAGGTGCCTTCCACCACCTTTCTTCAGCCATCGTGGTCTCTTTTTTAGCACATCCCCCTCCCAGCAGTCCTACAACATATATTCATAACATTATTTACATTCGTCGACCCTTTATACTAAGGTCCATTCAAATCACACATTCACATCTTTGAGTTTGCCATAGTTCTTGGACAGTATAGTTATTTTTACAGACCGGGGGAAACAGGGTGTTACAATTCCCTCCCCTTTAAAGGAATATCGTCCTCGATGTTCTATCTATCAAAATGACATGTATGTACCGAGGTAAATAAAATCAGATATGCTTGTTTCATGGCATCCTCCATTTCCTATGTAGCCTCATCTGGGCCAAAATATCTCCACTGCACCTTGACCTATGCAATGGTTCAGTTCCATAGCGGGGTTTCCTTTCTGTCCAGTATGCATTGAGGTTCTGGTAGGAATTCTCCCTCCAGTTCCACCTGGATCACAGACCAGTCAATTATATGATTAGAATCATGTACATATTTCTTCAATAATGAAACATGGAAAACATTATGTGCTTTTATTGTGGGAGGAAGTGCTATCCTATAGGCTACAAGTCCCACTCTATCTAGAACCTCAAAGGGTCCACAATACCAAGGTGCCAACTTGGCACAAGCTCCCATTTCCAGATAAGTCTTCTTGGTCCTAACTCTAAGATATACATGGTCTCCTGTCTTGAACTCTCTTGGATTTCTCTTTTGGTCGACGTAACTTTTCTGTCGATTCTGAGCGACCTTCAGGTTTTGTTTTATCTAAGTCACTTGTTGTTCCATTTCTTTCAACATGTCAGGTCCAAAATAAATTCTGTTTACGGGATTACTCCAACTGATAGGAGTGTTACACGACCTACCATATAGGACTTTGAAGGGGCTCATCTTTAAGGATTCTTGGTAGCCATTGTTGTAGGCGAATTCCACCAGTGGCAGGTAATCTTCCCTCTTCTTGGGTTGATGCATTACATGCATTCTTAGCATGTCTTATAGTATTTGGTTCACTCTTTCCATCTGTCCATTGATTTGAGGGTGATAGGCGGTGCTAAACAACAACTTGGTCTCTAAACCCGCCATCAGTGATTTCCAAAAGTTGGAAGTGAATTTCGTGTCTCTGTCAGACACGATCTCTTTCATCATACCATGCAGTTTAAATATCTCCTTCATGAATACCTGAGTGATGTCTATTGCCTTGCAAGTCAACTTGACAGGGATGAAATGGGCAAACTTGCTCAATTTATCCACCACTACCATGATGGCATCATTCTGTTTGGCCGAGGTTGGTAATCCGGTGATGAAATCCATGGAGATGGTTTCCTATTTCCATTCCGAGATTGGTAGAGGTTGTAATAATCCTGCTGGGTGTCAGTGTTCTGCTTTTACCTGTTGGCATTCTATGCATTTGGCTAGGTACTTAGCTATGTCTTTCTTCAATCCAGGCCAATAGAATTGTTTCCTGGTGGTCGTGATCATGTTCTGGTATCTTGGATGGCCAGTATAGGGTCTTTTATGTAGTTCATCTAGTATGAACCTCTTCAAGTCGTCACAATCTGGGATATACAATCTACTTCAGTAAGTGAGCAGGCCTCCTTCCATCATCTGGTAGTCTCCGTACTTTACCCCTATGGGTTCTTGTTGTAGGTACAAGGTCACAGTCTGGACGAAGGGATCTATTTCTTGTGCATTTCTGAATCTTTCCTTGACATCTGTCTCGCAGGAGCTCACCGCAAGCAAGTGAATTGTTTTCATGCTTCTGCTAAGGGCATCGACCACCCTATTTTCCTTTCCCTTAATATGTTTGATTTCAAAATCAAACTCGCTGAGGAGGGCCATCCACCTAGCTTGTTTGGCATTGAGCTTTGGTTGGTCAAACATATATCACAATCCACAGTGGTCTGTCATAAGTACAAATTTTCTTCCCAGGAGGTAATGCCTCCACATTTTCAAGGCGTGCACTATGGAAGCCAAATCTAGATCATGGGTCACATAGTTGATTTCGTGCTCATTCAATTTCGGGATTCATAGTAGACCACACTTCCTCCTTGCATAAGGACTCCTCCGAGCCCTTCCTTATAGGCATCTGTGTACACGAGGAAGTCAGCTTCAGGATCGACGATCTTCAACATGGGTGCATGGGTCAGTAGATGTTTCAGGGTCTGAAATCTTTCTTCACATTTCTATGTCCAGATGAATTTTGTCCCCTTCTTCTGGAGGGTAGTGATTGGACAACCAGTCTTGGAGAATCCTTTTATAAATCTCTTATAGTATCCTGCTAATCCCATAAAGTATCTGATATCTATAACATCCTTTGGGGTAGGCCATTCCATGATAGACTTGATTTTGTCAAGGTCTACTACTACTCCTTCTTCTGATAGAACATGGCCTAAGTAATGTATTTGATTCTGGAAGAATTCACATTTGCTGAATTTGGCATAGAGCTGATGTTATCTTAGCACTTGAAACACAAGCCTAATATGCTCTTCATGCTATTCTTCATTCTTGAGTAAATTAATATATTGTCAATAAAAACCAGCACGAATTTGTCTAGGAATTTGCTGAGTACATTGTTCATCAAGCACATGAAAGTGGCAGGGGCATTGGTTAACCCAAATGGTACTACCACAAACTCATAGTGACCATACCTCGTCCGGAAGGTAGTTTTATGGATGTTTTCACCCTTGATTCTGACTTGATGGTATCCTGACCTCAAGTCAATCTTTGAGAAAATAGATGCACCCCCTAATTGGCCGAACAGGTCATTGATCCTGGGAAAGGGGTACTTGTTCTTTATGGTTACCTTATTGAGTTGTCTATAATCTATACACAGTCTAAGGGTACCGTCCTTCTTTTTCACAAATAGGACTAGTGCTCCCCATGGAGAAACGCTGGGCCGTATATAGCCCTTATCCATCATTTCTCTTAATTGCAATTTGAGTTCAACTAACTCGGGTGTGCTCATCCGGTAGGGTGTCCTAGACACCGACACTGCTCCCAGTGCAAATTATATTGATAAGTCTATGTCTCTTCTCAGAGGTAGACCCGACACCTCTTCCAGAAACACATCTCTATATTTTCTCAGGGTAGGGTGGTCTTTGAGGCTTCGTTTGTCATCTTCAGTAGTTTTCAACACTTGTATTTCATATAGGGGACATCCTTTTCGGTAATACTTTCTCATTTGCAGAGATGATATTTGTCTCACTGAGACAGGTTTTCGGATCCCTTGAAGGGTTATCCTTTTCCCTTCTTTATGTACACATTCTAAGGTTTTATGGTAACAGTCCAATCTGGCTTTATGGGTGGCTAGCCAATCCATAGCAATCAGTAGATCATATGATCCCAGGGGTAATATGTTAAGGGTTGCTTGGGTGGGGAATTCACCCAACATTAATTGGCAGGCTGGTATGACCTCTGTTACCCTTCTTTTGGTGCTAGTGGCTAACTGTACCAACCATGGCTTGGTAGGTTTTTGTGGCTATAGTTTACACTTATCAACAACCTTAGGGGCTATATAACTCAAATTTGAACCAGGGTGAATCAAAATAGACACTAGATGGTTGGAAATCATGCCTTCTATTTCCACCACTGAAGCTTGGTGGCCAGCTTGGTTATTATCCAAGATTGCATAAATTTGTGGCACATTCCAGGCCACATCATTGACGATGGTAGCTTCCTGGATGTTGTAAATTCTCCGACTATTCTGTTGTCGGTGTGGACAGTCTCTTAGTAGATGTTTTTCCTTGCAATGCCAACATTTCAAAGGTTCTCTCTTTGGGTTATCAGTCTTTACTGGGGCAGATCCAGAAAGTTTATTTCCTCTCAAGGAGGGAAAGTTCTGCTGGTGTACACTTCGGGTTGGGAAGCTCATCCTTGAGTTCTTTTTATAGTCCTTAAATCTTGGAAATTAAAACCCCTTTTTTCTGGAATCTCGAACTATTCTTCTGCTTCTAGCCTTCGTGAGGTTCTGTTCGATGTCCAAGCTATTCATAACAATATCTTTCCTTTCAGATAGTATCTTCTAGGGTCTTTGGTTCATCAAATTTAATCTTGTTTTGATAGTCCTTAGGTAGTCCACTGATGAATCGTTGCACCTTTTCCTTTTTTTCTCTTATGTAGGGTACATACCTTAGCAAATCGAGGAATCTGCTGACATATTCCTCTATGGTGAGTTTCCCCAGCTTAAGTTCATAGAATTCTTTAGTCTTTTCGTCGAAATATTTTTCCAATAGATACTTCTTCCTGAAGTATTTCTCAAACCGTTCCCAAGATAGGTCTTCTTCGTGAATCCCTTTTACATTCTTAAGGTATTCCCACCAAATGGAATCATTTCTATTCAAGTTGAAGGTGGCCACTCAGGCCTTCAAATTTTCTGAGAAGTCATGGACTCTGAAATACTTCTTTAGTCCAAGAAACCAAGCATCTGCTTCCTCTCCTTTCTTTATTTTACCATTGAATGAGGGTGGTTTTTCCTTCCTGAATTCTTCGAATTTATGACCCTTGGAAAGCTTTCACTTCTTCTGTTTTCTTCAGGAACAAGAACTAGTTCTTCTACTAGACAAGCTCTCTGAACCGCTAGCTTCCTTCCCAGAGGAATCGTCCGCCACTGGTCCTTCACCTCTGGGATGGACATTTTTTGAGTTGCTCTTCTCATTGTGGCCGCTGATATGACCATGTTTCTGTACCTCAGGTTCATGCTGCATTTGTCTTTGTAGGTCGGATAAGCTCTGCAGTAAAACTGCGTTAATTTCTATTTGCTTCTCTTGTTCTTTCATCATTATTACCCATGATTTTGGTCATCATGATGGTGTATTGATGATGGTGTACTCAGGCTCCTCATAAGAACTTTCTCCTGAGAAAAGTTATATTCATCTCTTCCCAGAAAACTCATTTTTGAAGAGAGTTCGCAGGTTGCTAGTATCCCAGGGTGCGAGAATGACCCATTCTCGCAAGCTGCCTTAAGTTGGGGTGCGAACTTCTCGCACTGTGTAACATAGCCAGGGTGCGAACCTTCTCTAAAGCATGGAAAAAGGTGAATTCTCGATGGTTCTGGAAGGGAATATTCTAGAAGAATGGGTTGGAATTCGAATGGTTATCCTTGTACTGGATTCCCTGATATTGTGGGATCATTATTATCTAAGTAACCATCTCATTCTCTCCTATATATTGAGGGAATTCTCATGGAAAAGGTTAAGCAAGATTCATTGGAGAATTGGTGAAAGAATTGTGTGAAGGACTTAGCTTGAACAAGAGCTTGAAGACTCTAGCAAGTCTATCAAGAGGATTTGACCTTCTTCATACAAGGATCGAGCAAGTGTGTGTGTTGGAGCGAAGAGCCATCGAAAGGAAGCTTGCGACATCAAGGCGATCAGGTTGTAATCTTTACTTTTAATTAATATGATATAGTGGCATGTCCCTTTCCCATAAAGATATTCTCACTTTATTGTGTAATTCCATGATCATACACATAAGTTGACAGTTGAATATATTTTGCTATCTTCACTTTGGTTGGTTTGTGTTGTCTTGGTCTTGACCTCACGAGAGCACTGGAGCGAAGCGGGAGCAACAGAGACCTTAGGAAATGATACTAAGGTATGTTACTTGTTCCTTCCTACTAGCTAATTCAATGGTCAAAACTTAGGGAAAGATTCATGTCCTGTCCTGTTTTTTTCTAGATCCAGGTGGATCTAGGGAGATTTGTTAGTGTCCGCACCTACCGATTAGTCCGATAACAAAATTGGTGACTCCACTGGGGAAATAACCCATTTTTCTTGTGGTTTTTGGTATTTTTCCTTGGCCATTTTCTCTTGCCTTACCTTTCTCCTTTCATATCAATCTTTGAGTCTTCAGGATACCTTGATAGATCCTCTGGGTCCAGAGGCCTCTTCAAATTTTGTGTCTTTTTCCAAAAATTTGACTAGTTTCAGACATTCTCGCACTGCACTCCATAGTAGCCTGCGAGAATCTATAGAGTTCACACCCTACCTTTAAGTTCAGTGGGAGGTTCTCACACTCTGCTCAAATCTTACCTGCGAGAATCACCTATTTTCGCACTGTGTCATACTCTCAGCCTGCGAACTCACTTTTTCAAAATTTTGGATTTGAGTTTTTGCATAATCAACTACCCAAATCAGTATTGGCGCATCAAAAGAGTGTTTTGGACCATTGGTTGATGTTTTCTTGTCTTCGTTTTGTGCACGAACAGTCTTAGGATTTCAAAGGCTCTTCCTGTCACATTGTTCTTGACTTTCATTTCTTGACTTTTCTTGGCAAAGCCATACTCTTTGATTTCAGAATCTGAGTGTGATTTTTTGGTTAAGGACCGACGATCGGTTGAAAGTTGAGCTTCTTTGTCTTCATCA
Source organism: Picea engelmannii (assembly GCA_009831015.1). Taxonomy (NCBI): domain Eukaryota; kingdom Viridiplantae; phylum Streptophyta; class Pinopsida; order Pinales; family Pinaceae; genus Picea; species Picea engelmannii. The sequence goes on along the minus strand of ML799223.1, from coordinate 213,171 downwards.
TTTGCCCATTGTTTGAAAGATCATTTTTCTTATGCAATTGAAAAGACTAGATTGGTTTGCTTCTTATTTTTGTTTTCATTGAAAGAGTGGTTTGGGTTTTTATCATTGCTTGTTCATTGGTTTTTGATTTTCTGTACTCTCACTATCATGGTGTGGGTCCTTTTTGAAAAGTGAACAAAGTTTTTCTTTCAAAAACATTTTTGTCTTCGAAAGTATTGAAAATCAATTGTTGAAATTATTGAAAATGAAACAATAGAGAATTGTTATTGATGCGCGATTTGTTGCATTTGCATTTTAATGGAAATTGTGTCTTGTAGTTCAAAGTTTGATCCGGAAAAATTCTCTTTCCCTCCCATACATAGGATTCATTGAACAAAAATTGCTATATTTCATTCTCATCCGTGCATTGTTGGGTCAGAGTTTAATACAACATGAGTTTCATCTCCGTCTCCTTTGAGTAACAACAACTCTTAATAACACTGTGCAATTGTAAAATTTACCTAGTAACTCTTTTCTAGGGCTCTCTTACACCAACATTTAGCTAGGCTAGCACTTTGGAGTAGGAAGAGAGATACGCTCTCCAAAGCACAAAACACACAATAGCATCTTGTGTTAAGGAGTGTTAAATTCCATTTGCAACATCTTGTCCTGGGAAGCCCTTCTCACACAAGGGTCAAACACGAGGTCACATTGATATTGACAGAGTTACTCACCCTGCTTTGTTGATATCAGTGTAGAGATTGCACGTATTACGGGCATCACTCGAAGGTATACCCACAATGATGAGTGGAAGCCTTTTGAGTTGATTTCGGGCTAGATACCCTGCCCTTGCGTGTGGATCGGACTGTCGACTGTCCCCCCAGGATTTATTGTTGTTGGTGGTAACCTTAGTGGCCTATCTTTCTAGCTTCTTACACAAGGTGATTGTGAAGGGGAAAGTCTTCACGGTACCTGGAATTGACATTGACCAAACTCACTCGGGCTCCTTGGAGGGTATACCCATGATTATGTGTGGGAGCTTACACTAGGGTGTAAGTCTGTTAAGTAGGTCGTCAGCGTAACTTTTTCACCCTATCCCAGCCCCTTCTTGTCTCGTTGTTGCGACGTTGGATTTCATCACAAACTAGCGGATTCAGAATTAGAAGGTCTTTTTTTCTTGGTGTTGCTTCCTAGATTTTTTTTACTAGCACGTGTTGTTTTTTCCAAAGTTGACCATACGATTTTCTTCATGAAGTTTGTCACTCGTTTACAATAGCTCCTCCACATCGTTCACATAGAATGCAGGGTTTATCTCTAGAGCATCCGGAAGGTTCTCAACCCTTGCCTACAAGTACACCTGAGGGCTCTCCTAGGCAAAGTGAAGTCACAGTCGTCACCACGCCACAAGTGGAACGAACTGACTCTCTAGAAAAAAATTTAATTAAAAATACTCGAGAGGACTTTCGACTTCACCGTGATTCTGAGTGACCGTTTATGCGACTGAATTCTTCTAGAGACTTAGTTGTTATGTCTTCTGGATCATTATTTGGACCCTTTCCAGGCATAGAAGGCCAAGATCTTTTTTGGTCTACAAGTGTTTTTCGACAAGACCTTTTTGGTCCAGTCTCACTTGTGATTTTTGAAATCACCCCACCTGTGACCTCTGAAATCTCTAGTCTAGAGATAGTACCATTGACTACCACCTATCACTTTACCGTCCCTGCCGAAATGGCCCATCTCACAGATACTACAAGTGTTCCAACCGGGTTTACTGCGGTTAGTCTTACTCCCATCAACACACCACGAATGCCCAACGTCACTTCGACACTACCACCCGGATACTGTGTGTTGAATGCTTCCACTCACACTCCTATGCAAACCCCATCCTACTCTCTTGGTGGTCCTTCTTCTTTTGGGAACTCTCTTCCCGGTTTTATTCCGACACTCCCTCAATTTCCTTTTGGAGGACCTTCTTCGTCTTCTACTGGCAGTCTTTATCCTAGTGGCACTATTCCATCATTCACACCAAATTATCAGATTCCCGTCGGTGGACAATTTCACCAAGGTGGTATGACTCAACCCCCTCTCAGCGGGAAAATTCCTTTTGGAACACAAATCCCAATTAGAACACAACCCCCAATTGGAACATTGCCCCCAATTGGAACACCACCTTCGATGGGAGGACCAACCCCACCTTATGGGAAAAACATACCTCCGTCCTTGGCCCAGTATTGGAATCAGTTGATACAACATCCTCCTCAATCAACTGGGGGGTAGCCGTTTTCATTTGCATCCGTAATACCCCCTAGTATGGGCCAACCATATCTAGGTTCATTCAATCCCATTTGGGGGGAAAATGCTCAAACTCAAGTCCCTGTTCCAGGGTACAATCTTATGAGCTACTATCCTCTTCAACCACCACTGAATCTGCCTGGGTCTTCACATTATATGCAGACTGCTTATGGTCCTACTAGTTTTTTGACAGGGCTTCCTCCCCAAAGCCACCAGTACCTGTAGGTGAATCGACAGTTACCCTTCATAGCCACTTTGGATCTTCCAGATTTGTCAAGGATTTTAAATGATCCAATTCCTCACTCTCCCCAATGGCCTGCTATACTAGCCAAGCTACCATCGGACATTCCTAAATTCGATGGCAAAGCGGGAGAGGACCCAAACAATCACGTTATGACTTTTCACCTATGGTGTTCATCCAACTCGTTGATGGATGACTCTATTCATTTATGTCTTTTTCAATGAACTCTCACAGGTTCTGCTACGAAGTGGTATATCGAATTGCCACGAGGTTTCTTATCTGACTTCAACACCCTCGCTATGGATTTCCTCACACACTACCAGTTACCAATTCGTTATGACATGGGGACCAAGATTTTGACTTATTTCAAATAGAACAAGGCCACTCATATATCCGATCACATTCATGAGTGGCGATGGAGACGACGTCTCATTAAACTTGAACTCCTCGATCAGTTGCTGGCATAATGGTTCACAAAATCATTTTTGAACGACATCGGTCGTAACATCGCCATGGGTGGAGTAGTCACGGAAGAACAGGCCATAATTCGAGCTCAATATCTTGACCTCGTTTATTCACAAACGAGAACCCTTTATGATTTACTACCTGACTTACCTCATCCTTCCACTTCCACCACTTCAACTACTCCAGTTTCTTCACATGCAGCTGACGGTGTGATTGGCACTTTCTAGGCCCAACCACATTCTGCCTCAAGCACAAACCCAAAACCTGCTTCTTCTAATGTTCAAAATGCTCTGTCTCCTACCCCTCCCACTGGCAAGACTTCTGAGGTAAATGCTGTCCAATCTACCCCAGTTGGTAAAAAAAAATCTAAAAAGGGGAGAGGTAAGAATAAGGAGGAAAAAAATACTTCTCAAGCAGAGAGAACCAAAACTACACCTATTGAAGATCGAGATAAGTGCAAACCTCGATACCCTTGTCTTATCTGTGGTGGTGATCAATACACGAAAGATTTTCCACGACGCGCCGAGGTCACTAAGTTCCTTCAAGGAGATCTAAAACCACCTACTCCGGCCGTTTTGTCCCAACCCTTCCTGTCTCAACAACAAGCTCAGTTGGTCATTCATGACCAACCCTCATCTTCTACTACATCCTATGTTTTGATGTGTACTAGCGATTCTAAGAGCGACGTTTCCCTCACTACTCGAGCCAAAGATTATTCTCCCTCTAAAGAGAAGGTTGATGATCTACTGCCTTCCTCGGTACAACCCTCTCCCGTGACTCCACCTACCAACGGTCCTCTTCATCTCGAACGACCGAGCCTCGAAACAGTTCTGCAACCCCCCCCCAAAGGGAATCGTTTGGAAATTAGCTTTCAATCCTCATGCTCGTGCTACCTAGAACTACACCATTGTTGAAGATCTGGCCCAAGCACCTTCTGCGATGTCGGCCCTTGAAGTCCTTCAAACTTGTCCCGCACAACGGAAGGCACTGTTGAAAGCTATCGGTGGAATCGATCCGACGGATACGAATTTGATAATTTTTGACTTGGAGGATCACATTCCAAGGTTACCCTCTCAACTTGCGTTCTAGATCCAAGTGATTGTCTTTGACAAAAAAATTTTCCGAACTGTTATCGACGAGGGTGCCTCAACGTGTGTCATGTCTCTTGCTTGCTGAAAAGCCATTGGCTCTCCTTATTTGAATGAATACCAAAACACTCTTAAAGCCTTCAACGACTCCGGTTTTAAGCCCTATGGTGTCCTTCCTTCGTTGCCCATCACGTTAGAAGGAAAAACGGTCCAATTCGAAGTGGAAGTCTTTGACGCTCCCCTTGATTACAATATTCTGCTTGGTCGCAGCTGGATCGATTCCATGCACGCAGTTGTGTCAACCCTTTTCCATGTGGTACGTTTTCCACATCAAGGTAAGGTCGTTACCATCGACCAACTAGCCTTCTTTAATTTGGATACACGTACTGGCAACGTACCGTTCATCGCTAAAACCCCACCGGGTTATGAGAACGTCAGTGTAGGCCTTCTAAAGGACTCTTCATTAATGGGTACTTTCCCCATTCCACCACCCAATGTTCCACACTCGTCTCTTTCTTCCATCAACATGATCTCCACCTTGCCTCATGAACTTCCTGTGTCTCACGACCTCTGGATAGTACCTGACCTTGGAGATCATCTTCGTTTCAGCGACGCAATGCTGTTAAGTCCGGTTGAATCCGCCTATCAGGCCATTCAATCGACAACACCTTCTACCCCCTCTCTTGGTGAGTTGTCTCCCGATCCTTTTCATGTCATTTTTTTCACAGACGAGATGATCATGTTTGTCATGGAAGACACCCCTTGGGACGATGGGCATCATCGTTCCATCCTCTTTTTGGAGCAACATACCATTGAGAACTATCAACGGATCTCAACCCCGTCGATTGTTGTTGTCATTTCCACCATTCCCGAGTTTTCACACGATGTGTTTTCTGAAGGGAACTTAAGAAATATCTCACCCACTATTCCCCTTGACATATCCATCAAACCTGGGATTGTCGAAAACGTCCATATCAGAGCTTCGTTTTCTTATGATGAAGTCGTCACCTACACATCCCTTTTCAAAGAGTTTCGTGATATCTTCGTATGGAGCTACGAAGAAATGTCGGGTATCGACCCTAAGATTGTGATACATGAGATAAAGACATACCCCGATGCTAAACCCGTCCGGCAATGCTGTAGTCCAGTTCACCCACGCAAAGCGGTGGCTATCAAGCTTGAAGTCGAGAAACTTCTGAAAGCCGGCTTTATTTATCTGGTGGCTCTCACAGACTGGGTTTCCAATATTGTCCCGATCGACAAGAAACAAGGCACCATTCATGTATGCGTTGATTATAGGGATATCAACAAAGCTTGTCCCAAAGACAACTTTCCTACCCCTTTCGTCGATCAGATTGTCGATGATTGTGCCAGAAGTGAAATCTTCTCTCTCATGGATGGTTTCTCCAGGTATAATCAAATCAAAATTGTTCCTGAGGATCAACATAAGACTACTTTTATTTGTCCTTGGGGTACTTTTGCGTATCGAAAACTTCCTTTCGGTCTCAAGAACGCTAGCGCAACTTTTAAACGCACTATGTCTTATGATTTCCATGATTTCAAGCACATCGTTCAACCATATTTGGATGATTTACCCGCTCACTTAATGCCCTGAGTCGATCACCCAACCCACCTCCAAGCCATTTTCGTTCGCTGTCAGTTCTACCGTATATGTTTGTATCCTCATAAGTGCATTTTCTGTGTCAAATCCAGCCGACTTCTTGATTTTATCGTTTCGCGTCAAGGGATCCGGGTGGATCCTTTAAAGGTTGAGGTGATCCTTAATCTGCCTCCTCCTTCTACTCTTTGCCAGTTACAAAGTTTGTAGGGGAAAACAAAGTTTCTTCGTCGTTTTATCCCAAATTACGTCGAGATAACTCCTGGATTTACGTGCTTACTTAAAAAGGGTTCAGAGTTCATCTAGGATACCATTGCCAATAATGATTTCAAAGCTTTGAAATTGTCCCTAACACGTGCTCCGCTTCTCTTTCCCCCCGATTACAGTAGCGATTATTTCCTCTACCTTGCTGCCTCGGATTACACCATTGGTATGGTCCTCGTACAAGAGGATGATGCTAACGACGAACATGTTATTTATCACTTGATTCAAAGTCCAACGCCTATTGAAATCAAGTAATTACATGTCAAAAAACTGGCCTTGGCTGCCGTCCAAGTCGTCCAATGCTTTCGGCACTACATCCTCTCGTGCAAGACTACAGTGATTTCTCACTGCAACCCTCTGCAACACATTCTTACCCGTCAATTGCTAGAGGAAAAATACTCTAAATGGATTGTGATTCTTCAGGAATTTGACTTGGAATTCAAACGCGCCAAGTCCAAGAAGTCCTTAGTTTTTGCTGAGTTGATATGCGATTTTCCTCATTCTGAGATGGAAACAGTAGCAGCTGATTCATTACCCGATGAATCTCTTTTCCTTATCAGCACTGATGATCTTTGGTATGGTGATATCATTATATATCTCCAAACCCAAACTTTTTGGCTAACTTTGTCTAGTACTGACCGACGTCGAATATGATACCAAGCTCGTCAATATATTATCCTCGGGGATACACTTTATCTTCGGGGGATTGACTTTGTTTTTCGACGTTGTCCAACGTTCGATGAAGACGAGAAAGCTTTGAATGACTGCATTATGGAGCCTGTGGTGGTCATATATTTGGGTATGCTACTGCCCAGAAGATCTTACACGCAGTTTATTTTTGGCCTTCTTTGTTTAACGACTGCATAATTGCCATTAAAAAATGCCATGCTTGCCAGACCTATAATCAGAATATACGGTCACATCCTGCTCCTCTTCACCTTATGGTCTCAGTTGGTCCCTTTGTGAAATGGGGCATCAATTTCATGACATGTCACCTTCACTCGGCCGGGGGGCATGGTTACATCATTGTAGCCGTCGATTACATTACGAAATGGCCCGAGGCGATGCCGACATTTGAAAACACTGGAAAGACCGCAACATTATTCATTTTTAATCACGTCATAGCTCATTTTTGTGTTCCCCAAGCTATCGTCACTAATCACGGTAGCCATTTTAGAAACTGCATGATGTCTGAACTTACTGAAAATTTGGGTCTTCGCCATGATAACTCAATGCCCTATTACCCACAAGCCAACGGCCAGGTCGAAGAAATTAACAAAGTTCTCATAACTATGCTCCGACGAATGATGGGGATTCACAAAACAAGTTGGCACACAATGTTTTTTTCAACATTGTGGGCTTACCAGACATCCGTCAAGTCTGCTACTGGGTTTACACATTTCCGGTTAGTCTATGGTTTGGAAGCTATTCTCCCGATTGAATGCAAGATACCCTCTTTAAAACTAGCTGTTGAACTCCTACCAAACACTTCTGCTGAGGAAGAATGTCTATTGTATCTTATGCGATTAGACGAAACTTGATGCGATGCTACCCTAGTTATAGAAGCTCAGAAGAAACATGTCAAGGCCCAATATGACAAACATGTCAAGCCTCATGTTTTCTCCGAAGGGGATCTCGTTCTCCTCTATGATCAAGATCGAGATATGCTAGGAGCTGGAAAATTCGAAGCCATGTGGTGAGGTCCTTATATTGTTCGACGAGTTTTGGAAAAAGGAGCTTATGAGTTAGTATATTACGATGGTATCCCTTTGAGTGAACCCAGGAATGGGTTGTACTTAAAGAAGTACTATGCATAAAATCATCTGTGCACGAGTACTTGTATTTTTATTATATGATACTTCTTGTGTGTTACTATATCTTGCTTTTGTCGTTATCTGGTCTCTGCCCTTATGTGACATTGTGTTTGATTTCCAGATGTTGGAGTCTTCGCTACCCTATATTGGCTTCGCTGATGGCACTAGCCGTAGTACTCAGAACCTTGCTTCCAATGCATGGGCAATTTACGCCCCTACAAATGAACTTGTGTCCTTACGAGGTGTGTGTCTTGGCCGTGCGACCAACAACATTGTAGAGTATAGTGCCATTATTGAATTATTGGTTGATGCTATCTCGCTCGGAATCCGTCGTTTGGTTGTGTGACTCGATTCACAGCTTGTAGTACTACAGTTAAGTAATGTCTATACTATTCAAAGTCCTACTTTGTTACGGGTGTATTTGCGAATTCGCCTCTTGGAACATTATTTTGATTACATTGAATATCAACATATTCCTAGATGTCTAAATACATTAACAGATGCATTGGCTAACTATGTATTAGATAGACATTTGGATCATTTATAAATCAATCACATCAATTTTCATAACACATGATAAACTGGTAGAAGTCATCTGTATATATAATGATCAAAAGAGTTTTTTACAAAAAAGTGTTGTCTGAAGACCAAAATGTCAAAATCTGAAGCTCATAGCTTCTACAAAGTGACATCATGGATGATGTTCACGGTAACACACGACTGCCCAGGCAACTCTACGGAGTAGTCAACTCATGGAATCTGACACTCCTACTGTATGACACTGATCACATTGTGGAACCTCTCTAAGAGGCAATCTGGAATATTTGTTGTCAAACCCTCTAGGTTTTGTTGCACTGCTTGATAATCCCCGACTTCCCATTGTGGCACTAGCGCTACCTCTCCTCGCCACTGAATGGGAGAAGTACCATGAGGTCGATAAGGTACCACATCTATGTCATCAACAACGATTTCATATTTAGTCTTTGGACGAACATATAAAAAACATTTGAATATGATAAAATTCACAAAAACATTTAAAAAGAAAAAAAATTATGTACTTCTTACCAAGTTCCCCCCACTGAGCATCCTCTGGCAGGAATAAGTCCGGATCTCCTCGGAAATCCAACCCAGCATAAGAATAATCGTCAACCATCAACATCTGTGGTTGCATCCAGTCGAAGAAGGTATCATCATACTTGATAATTGGTCCAGCTACGTGCCAGGCCATGAGGTGACACCATCTCAACATTCTTGGATCCCTGGGAGCCGGTAAATTCCACTCCACCTACAACATCAGTAATAGAACCCTCTCGAGAAATAAGGACACTAACAAAGATCCGTACCTGAATTGCTTCAGGTTGCCTCGTCTGCATTTGGTCAATTTCCTTTTTATGCTACGAAGCACTGCATCTGCCCAACTAAAAACCTGAGGTTCAATACACTCAATAGCATACTGAAAGTAACTCTGGAGCACCATGTGAGGAGTGGAGCTCCCAACCATCCGATCAATGGTGAACAAGATAGTACGAATGGTCAAATATCGTACTCCCCAAATAGATACTTTCCCTTTCTTCCTCTCTGCCTTGGGAACACAGTGTAAGCGACAGTACTCACTCATGGGCAACCCACCACCTTTGCTACCAGCCAGGCTCACGTGGTACCCACGCCGTGACAATCCAGTCAAGAAGTAAATGTCCTCAATATCTAAGGATAGTGTATGGACCCCTACATGAAATACCTGCTGATTGGGATCCCACATATGTACAAGGTACTCTAATAACCTGACTTGGGCCCTCATGCTTGGGATACGAAAGTACTTCAGAAGGCCACAATTTCTCAAAGCAACAATAGTGGGTGGATGATTTCCGGCAATGGCATTGTTTTCTTTGTGCTCCCTTTCACGCCATTCAAGAACCATTTTGATGGCTAATTACCTGCATAAGAAGCACAAAAAGAGGATTAGCAACTCTTTTCATGAATTGGTTCTCTTTCATTGAGTAATTTTTTAAAAACCTTTTGTGCTTTGCGGTTCTCGCAGCTTCCCTTTAGGCACAGTGTGAGAACCTCGCAGGCTGCTGTGGGCTCACCTGCAAGAATGGCTGAGCACAAGTAGGGCTCACAAAACCAACTCAAAAAATGAATTTTAACCAATGAAAATGCAAAATTAAACCATGAAAGAGTAGAGAACAAAGATCCTACCTCACTGTCGTTGACGGCTCGATGAATGGACGCTCGTAACTCCCGCAATTTGACTCCGAACTTCGAGGGTAAAAGAGGGGTTTTGGGGCTCAAATAGTGAAAAGTGAAAATGATATGGTAAAAAGAGTTTTACTCCTTTATATTTACTTTTACCATAATATTTGTTTTTTTTATGATTATTTATATATTAAACCCTAATCCCTAATGTCCTTTTGAGTGTAACTTTTGTAGGCGTAATGACTTCGATGTTCATGTACAGGGATGCAAACATATTTTTTCTTTGCCATCGCGTGTTTTGATTATTTTTTATGGTTTTTGTATAAAACCTCGAGCATGGTCTTTGTCCGTTCTCGCACTCAAAAATACATGAGAATGCGATCGAACATACTTTTATCACTTTTTCAGGCTCAACAAGGTTATACGAAAAAGGAACCCCCCTTTGAGTCCTCTTTAAGCTCTTTTCAGAATCTCTAAACATGAAAAGATAGTTCAGCGACCTTGCTATTTTCACGCTCGATAAAGTATTTGAAGAAAGCATCTGGTGGGCGATAATTTATCTCTTTTTCGGTCTCATCAGACTACTTTACGAAAAAGGAATTGAGAGAGTTCTCTTTTAAGTGTTTTTCCAGACTCTATAATCATGAAAAACCTTCGATTTTTCTATCTTTGGACTCGTTAAACAAACATAAATAGACCTGTAATGGGACCGAACAACTCATTATTAGGGTTCGTTAAACATACTCCGAAGGACTTACCCAAAGGATAAGTTTATATCAACAAGCATATGTTATCCTCCTCAAGCTTGCGTAAAAATAAAGAGGTACTCGCCAGAAATGGTGGGGGAAAATTTGGGAGAGGGATATGTTATGATCTTCGTATTGATTGGTAGTAAGTGTCTCTCTTGAACATGACACCCCCTATTCATTATATTTGAAGCCGGTTTGGGAAATCCGTTTGTCTCTCATTCGATTTGCTACAAGGTCATTCTCTGTGTCGTCTTTGAGTCAATGCTGCCAAATCATTGGTCGTGTCATTCATATGTTCAAGAGAAGTCCATCTGAAACCTCTATTGAGTCGGCCATCTGCAGTTGTCCATTCTCTCCATGTTAGCCTTCCCTGTGTCCAGTTTAATTTACATCATACTCGGTTTCAACTTCAAAATATGTTACTTATTTCGTGTCATTGATGGGGGATACATCAAGGCCCTCCTGTGACGAGTTTTGTTCCGTCGACTTCAGCTCATTATCCGGAAACAAAACTTAGAAATTCTTTGGTACCTTGGAACTTGCATGCCTCAATGGAAAGTTTCCTCGCTTTCGACAGTGGGTTTACATCATTGAACCCTGATCAAAAGATTCCATCAGATGTTCGACTTCAACTCACTCATTCACACTCTATGGATTGTACTAGAGTACCTTGGGAGTCATTGACATCAATGATGATTTCCCTCGCACTTTTTAACGGTTTCATCAATGACCGGTAATCAAGTGGTTTCTGCCATGTTCGACTTCAACACATGTAATCACATGGTTAGATTCGTACTTTTGGGCGACGAGATTGAAGACCCTGGATATCATCTCTTTGTCCAGGTTGCGATGGAGTATGTATAATTTGTGACACATAGATCCACTTTGTATGTTTCGTGGCTATGTCGTCTTAATTTGAAATTTCTCGCATAGATCCACAGTGTATTCCTGGTGTCTATGCTATATTTTGACGGCATGGATCCACAATGTATGATTGGTGTCCATGACCTATGTCTACAATGTCATCCGTCTATGATCTGAGTATGGGAATGCCTACCTCAGAATTGGTATATAGGATATTTTGCAGATGATTGGTTGTTCGCAGGTTTCCGATTAGGTGCGCTCCTGGTTCCCGACACACACATGCAACTTACAAAGTCTTTCGGCTGTCACTAGTTTCGGCCTTCTGTTACCCATGATTTTGGTCATCATGATGGTGTATTGATGATGGTGTACTCAGGCTCCTCATAAGAAATTTCTCCTAAGAAAATTTATATTCATCTCTTCCCATAAAACTCATTTTTGAAGAGAGTTTGCAGGTTGCTAGTATCCCAGGGTGCGATAATGACCCATTCTCGTAGGCTTCCTTAAGTTGGGGTGAAAAATTCTCGCACTGTGTAACATAGCTAGGGTGCGAACCTTCTCTAAAGCATGGAAAAAGGTGAATTCTCGATGGTTCTAGAAGGGAATCTTCTAGAAGAATGGGTTGGCATTCGAATGGTTATCCTTGTAATGGATTCCCTGATATTGTGGGATCATTCTTATCTAAGTAACCATCTCATTCTCTCCTATATATTGAGGGAATTCTCATGGAAAAGGGTAAGCAAGATTCATTGGAGAATTGGTGAAAGAATTGTATGAAGGAATTAGCTTGAACATGAGCTTGGAGACTCTAGCAAGTCTATCAAGAGGATTTGACCTTCTTCATACAAGGATCGATCAAGTGTGTGTGTTGGAGCCAAGAGCCATTGAAAGGAAGCTTGCGACATCAAGGCGATCAGGTTGTAATCTTTACTTTCAATTAATATGATACAGTGGCATGTCCCTTTCCCATAAAGCTATTCTCACTTTATTGTGTAATTCCTTGATCATACACATAAGTTGACAGTTGAATATATTTTGCTATCTTCACTTTGGTTGGTTTGTGTTGTCTTGGTCTTGACCTCACGAGAGCACCAGAGTGAAGTGGGAGCAACAAAGACCCTAGGAAGCGATACTAAGGTATGTTACTTGTTCCTTCCTACTAGCTAATTCAATGGTCAAAACTTAGAGAAAGTGTCATGTCCTGTCCTGTTTTGTTCTAGATCCACATGGATCTAGGGAGATCTGTTAGTGTCCACACCTACCGATTAGTTTGATAACAATCATCCTCTCATTGTCAGCCTTGCAACTTTGTAATTCGATCATGAGACTCCTCACAGTCTCGGCTAGATCTGGAGGTGTCCCTACTGCCCTCCTTTTGTTAGACTCTTCATATCTATTATGGGAGCCTCCCCCCACCTCTTGGTGAGTTTCCATTCTATGCATCTATAATTTCCCTTGGTTGATCGTCTGCTTGGGTGCAAAAGACAAACGCTGGTTATTAGTCAATATTTATATTTATTTATAACCAATACATAATTCATATTTTTCACATGTACACACACACAATAGGAGTTTTCATTCTTAACTTTGTCTTTTGATTAGGAAGGTTAAGATAGGGGGTTACTCCTTTTAGGAGTGTTTCGAACAGAGCTTCTACACAACTTGTTCATGAGCCCAAGCAGGCCAAGTGTTGTAACCATGCTCTGATACCAATTTGTAACATACCCACTTCGGACTTCAGAATTTTTTGGCCTTTTCTTCTTTTCTCCGAGGAACGAAATTCCCTGAATCCCTACAAGGCCTGATATAGACCCTGCCATCCCTTATCCGTACTCATATGATCGACGGCTAGGACCACAGGCCTTATCGGGAAGCTGCTCGTCGGCTTTCGTGATTCGGGAAATCATGATACATGTATTTCCTTTTCCCTCTTGTCTTTAGAAGGGCCGAAACCCGAAATGGTTTTAACCGCTTATCGAGATTCACAGCAACTCAGATTAAGCCCTGGTACTCTACCCTTCGGGATTTCGCATACTGGAAATTCAGGATATGCGACGACAGGAGGTTTTTCACTTAGGTTTCCTGGGAGCCGAAACTCTGAAACCTGCATATAGATATACATACATACATACATACATACATACATATATATATATATATATATATATATACACACACACACATCGCTCTGTCTATTTCGAGAATTCGCAAACTGAGTTTTTGGGACTGGCGAGTACAAGAGAACTTGCCAATAGGTATCTCAGGTACTGAAATATCGAAATACCCAATATTATCCATGCTAAGCCATTTCAGCATTCCTCCTTTTGGGATTTCGCGTTATGTGAAAACAAGGGGTCTCACCCCTAGGTTTCCCGGAAGACAAAAACTCTGAATCATCAAAACTTTAAACATGCTCCTCTATTTCGGGGTTTCGAGACTGGCGAATTCCTGGGGCCCACACTTAGGTACCCCGGGTGCCGAAATACTGAAGTATAACCACTTCTCCACACTCTATTCTTTCGGGGTTTCGCAAGTCGGGATTTCGGGACTTGCAAGTATAAGGGAAACTTACCCTTGAATTTTTTGGGTACCGAAACACCGAAATGGCGAACCAAGTCACGCTATGCCAATTCGGGATTCCGCGAGTCAAGTTTTCGTATATCGGAATTTCGGGATACAAGAGGTCGAAGATTCACACTCCTCGACTACCTGAATGCGGAAAAGCCGATACACCCGCTCATCATACACTTGACTAATTTCGGGGTTTCGCAAGTTGGGGTTTCGATACTTGCAAGTACAAGGAAATACTTCCTTGGGTGTTTTGGGTTCCAAAACACCGAAAAGTCCTAACTCATCCATACGCCGTCATTTCAAGTTTTCATGAATCGGGGTTTCAGGTCTTGCGAGTACAAGAGAACTCGCACTTAGGTACCCCGTGTGCCGAAAAGCCGAAATGCTTACCGGCCACCACGTGTACTCTACAAATGGATGTTCCAGGTACTCCCATGGGTCTTGGAATCGACGGTCCTGATTTCTTCACTACTTACGAAGGTTAAAAAAAAGGGGTCGAGGCATTAACGCCTGTGCTCCTTCATCCAATTTAATGGTCATAACAGACCTTAGATCCTCCGAAAGGATCTCATTCATGCATCTAGCAAGAGGAAGGGTATCTTGGGTACCGAACCACTGAAAGGTCCTTAATTCATCCACACGCTGTCATTTCGGGATTTCGCGGGTCGGGGTTTTGATACTCGTGAGTAAAAAAGGACTCGCACCTAGATACCCTGGGTGCTGAAACTCTGAAATATCGAAGTCTAAGAATACCATTCTCTCCCGTGTAGGATTTTAAAAACTACGCCATTAATTCCTTCTTCAGGCCCTTGGGTAAATTTCACTAGGTTTGAAGACTCGACTAGAAGGTCCTCTTAAAATCTCTGAGCTATTAGCTTCTGTGACTGGTAGTGATCAATCTCAAGGTTTTTACTGTGAAGGCAGTCCTTTTTAGGCACTTACCCTGGCTTTATAGAGTGAGGGAACTTTCTCGAAAACAGAACTGAAAAACTGCACTTATTCATAAATATATATATATAAACTAAATGTGGTCATTCCAACATAAGCATGCAACCACCATTTTCGATCAAAACACCATGCAGACATTTCTTACACAGAAACCATTTATAAGTGTTCAAACCATGAGCATACATTCCAAGATATTCAATGCAAGACACAAGATATAAACACTTATCAGAAAACACCAGGTGATGCAACTGCTAAGAGGGGTGCTCGTTTCCACCCAACCGTAGGCTTAGTGACTCCGAATGGATTTACCACTAGCCACCCCCAAGCTAGACCATGATGCTTGAGACTCTCTGTCTCAGTTCTTCAGTGATCAGGAATGAAGGTTACTCTCCTTCTTCTCTATTATTGCTCACTCTGTATTTTGTTCCAGAGTTCTTCTGATCTCTTTCCTGTGATCTCCCTCGTGTTGGTCCCCTCCCACACCTTTTACCTGCCTTTTCTTTTCTAGTGAGGTTTCGTGTGGCACGAATTTCCCTGCGGTGGTCAAGTTTGAGGCCTCCACGGAGGGGCGGTTCACTCCCATCCCTCATTAACTCATGAGGGTCCTCTTCACCTACCATCCTGGTGAGTAATTCATTTCGGGGCCAGAGAGATGCTCTTGGTTCTCTGGGCCAATGAAGACCAAATACGGTTTGGTTCGGTGGAAGTTAACGCCACCATTCTAGGTGCCTTCCACCACCTTTCTTCAGCCATCGTGGTCTCTTTTTCATCACATCACCCTCCCAACAGTCTTGTAACATATATTCATAACATTATTTACATTCGTCAACCCTTTATACTAAGGTCCATTCAAATCACACATTCACATCTTTGAGTTTGCCATAGTTCTTGGCCAGTATAGTTATTTTTACAGACTGGGGGAAACATGGTGTTACACACCATAAGAGATTTGTTTATCCCTAATGATGGGTGGAGTGTCCACTAGAAACATCTAATCTGATACAGAGTTCTTTCCAAAAAAATTCTAAACCTATGTATAGTCTTTTATTAACATGAAAATTTGAAATCTATTTGGCTTTAATAAACCATTTCAGTTCAAATTTTAGAGGGGTGGGTGCAAGTTAATGGTGGTCTCTCATCATTCCTGTGGCAATGTAAACATGGAAAAACATCAATATGTTAACTTGGACTGATTATTCAAGGTACTTTTTGTTAATTTGATAAGCAAAGACAAAAATGAGGAAACAAAAGAACTTGAAAACTTATGGGGCATGGCAAACCCTTCTCATTATTAAATAGATTTTTTACAATAGAGATTTAGCAACCCAACAACTAGCTAACAACTTTCCATAAATAGGAAAAGACCAAATCAACTAATCACCCAAACTAATTTATGGATACAAATGGAAATTGGTGAATATTGTTTTTGGAAAAACCATGGAAAATTAGCCCATGACTAAATTTAGCCCTTAAAATAATCTATGATACAGGGTCAAACAAATTCTTCTAGAACTAGCAAGAGTAATTACCATACTCTATTTGAATATGGTGTAAAAAGATGAAATGTAGGAAATTAAATTATCTTTTCTTATATATAATTTATATATATAGAAATTGTGAATAGTGCAATTGTTGAGTACCAATTTCCTTAAAAACATTTGTATAATAATAGAAAGATATTTTTTCAAAATTTGTGATATTAATTTTATATATTTTTTAAATTATGAGTCAACATATCCTTGAAAGGCTACTCATTTTTTTATTTGTCTCTTTTATTGTGGGGTATAACTTATCTTAAAAATGGTTAAGCTAATACAAAGTTACAGTAAAAATAAAAAGGATTTTGATATATGTCAAGAAAAAAAATATATTAAAAATGGTAAACAAAATATATATTTTTTAAATTATATATTTGGGATCTGCGTAGCTGACACTATTTGTGTAGCCTACAAGTACACTCGAGTTGTCACTCTCACCCCTAAAAAAATTATCATGCGCTCTAGGAACACACAAACGCTTTTATGCCTGAGTTTCAATTTATTTCCTTCTCTATCTTTCTCTCCCCCCTCCATCTCCCCTCTCTCCCTCACTTTATCTCTCTCTCTATCTTGCTCAATCTCCCCCCCCCNCTCTCCTTGTTTCCCTCCCTCCTCTCTTTAACTCTCCCTCCCTCCCTCTCTCTTTCTACTACCTCTCTCCCTCTCTCTCTTTCTCTCTCTCTCTCCTACATCTACCCCTCTCTCTCTCACTATGTATCCCCCTTCCTCTCTCACTCACTCCTCCCCTCCCTCTTCGTTTCTCTCTCCCTCTCGTTGTCCCTCCCAACCTCTCTCTCTCTCTCTCACACACACACACACACACTCTCCCACCAACCCTCTCTCACTCCCTCCCTCTATATTTAATCCATGTTTATGAACAGAATGAAATGAACCATAGATTTATGAAATTAACATAGAGACACGGTGAACAATAATAGAGTTACAGTAAAACTTGATTTCTATTAAATAAGAAATGTGTTGAAAATTGTAAAATGTAGACTAAACACAATATTTCTAGAATGGCGACATCTTATCTTTGAGAAGATATGTGATGGCTACGCTCATTCATAAGAATATGAGTACAATGAGGCTCTGAATGGATTTTTATAAGAGACATGAATGCCAAAAACCTAACCCTAGGAGATGAAGCGCCCAAAAGTCATGTGGGCCCCGTTGGGGTAAGTTAGTACATCAAATTCTCGGGGTCATAACGTTTTCATATGATCTCAGTTTAGGGAGCATGATAGCTCATTGGAAAGGTATTGATGAGGAGATTCATTTAGTGAACATTGATTTCAGTAATCAAAGTTCTCTTTCTGGTGTTTTTTTGGTATCATTTTGGTATTATTGTGGTGTTTTTCTGATTATATTGATGTTCATCTTCCATTTCTAGCTATTTATTTATGCTTTGCATACTTTTTTATATATGGAATATTACAAGTAGTATCAGAGCACCTTCCTTGACAGAAAATTGTGGGTTAATTTTTTTTCAGGGTAGAGACATACTCCGACGTCTTTAAGATACAGAGATCTGTCGCTACGCACATAAACCCGCGGTTGGGGATTAATACATGCAGGAAATACAAGTGGTACTCAAGCGCACATCTGTTGGCCACCCTTGTAACTATTGAAATTATTAAGGCAACTGAGAGGGGGGGGGTGAATCAGTTGTTACTCTTCTTAAACAATATTAAGTCTGTTAAGCCATTTTTAATCTTTCATCAAGTGACCATGAATATTATACATAATATGAACAACATAAATAATGAGCATCAATCACACATAAGATATACACAGAGGCAAATTTTCACGAGGAAACCCATAAAGGGAGAAAACCTCTTCTTCTTCGAAATGATAGGCAGTCTTTTAAGTTATGTACATCATATATGTTTGAGCACCAACTCAAAGTGAGGCTATTACCTCTGTTTTACAAGCTCCAACTTGTTGAGAGAACCAACTCTCTAGTTTCTCTAGCACCGACTAGAAGGAAGCACCAACTCCCTGAGTGTTCCAGCACCGACTGGATGGAAGCACCTACTTCCAGTTATACAAGCACCAACTTGTTTGAGAGTACCAACTCTCTGGTTTCTCTAGCACCCACTAGAAGGAAGCACCAACTCCCTGAGTGTTCCAACACCGATTGGATAGAAGAACCTACTCCCACTTATACAAGCACCAACTTGCATATAGAAAACTCTGTGTTTTCCCAAGCACCACCCTGCCACCCTGTTTTCTAGCCACAACTAGATGGAAGCTACAACTTCCAATATTCAAGCACCAACTCGAATATCATAGGAACACAGTCCTCCCTAGCACCACCCTACCTCCCAGATTATAAATAAATGATTGAATAACCAAAAACACAGATAAATCGATTCTTACCACTTCTTCTCTGGTCTGTAAATCTGGTCTGCTTCTAACTATTCTACAATTCTTCTCTTCCTTTGTCTGTTCTGCAGTTCTTCTCTGCTTCAAGTTGTTCTTCCATTCTTCTCTTGCTTCTGTCTATTCCTCATCTGTTACTCATCTTTGAGTTTTATCTCACACTGCACATACTGTCGATCTCACACTGCGCATACTGTAATTTTCCCTTTCTTACAGTTCAACTCATTTTTCATTCAGAACAACCAACCACACACAGTCACTTCATGTTTCTTTTTATATACTACAACCCCTTCGGTTACCCCTCAAATCCCTAGAACAATGCTTCAACAACTGAAACACCAACCATCCAAAAACCATGATTCGATTCTGCTAACTAAATCGTAACTGAACAATTAATCATGAAGAGCAACAGTAGCCCTTCCATCAGGTTTCCAAGTATCCCACACCATTGGATTACAAGCATAGGGTCTCACGTTGATTTTTCCATTTCGCATTTCAGCATTTCGGCATTCCTATGGTGAAGAGTCTCGAATCTTCATGTTACGATCACCGAAAATGAGCTTAGCTTGGTGCTAGTGCCTCCCTCTCACATGACCACTGACGGTGACCACAGCCTACACCAAAAGGTGTTTTTCCCTTCGAGTCATCATGACTCTAACATTATAAAATTCATGATCACAAAATCTCCGAAGTGATCGGATGGTTCACATAACCCACTGAGATGAATGGTTGACGGTGTTGAAGGAAAATCTCCCTTCAGACAGGTAGATTGCCTCAAAGATCTAGACTCTTAACTCTAAGACAGAAAGTGCTTAACGTGGAAATTGACTTCCTTTCAGATCTATACAAACTAATGCATGAGGAGGAAGGAGAACAAAAGTACCTTTTTATCGACGTTTGTCCCTGCACGCTGAGCTCCAATCTTTCGCTCCTCGATGAGCCCTGTAGACAAACAATAGTACGACCACTTCCTACTCTATTGATATTAGCTTGAAAAAATATCTATTTATCGACGATAAGTTCATGTAAGATCAGACACAAACTAGAAAGAAACAGGCCAAGCGTGTCATATTAATGAGAACGATGACAGTAGTAACTTACAATCGTAGATGTGAATGCGATAGCTTCGTCAAGTCTCCTTTGCTTAACCCTTGCTCAAAAGATCCACAACTTGGATGATAGTAGCTTCACTGATTACTCTCCTCTAGTTCACTGTGTGTTTTTTATGAGATCATAGGTTTCATGCTTGCAATTCTTCCTCCTTTCCACCATCATAGAGCCTGCTTATATAGGTTAAGAGAGGCTTAACCTCTTGAGGTATCTTTAGGGTAGGTTGAAGAATTCCCTCCTTAGATCAGGGATCTTCTGATTGAATCAGGAATTCGAATGAAATTGCCTTCCAAACTTGAAATATCCTCCCCTTATTCTCCTCAACAGATCAACTACTGCCCAGATTAGACAGCGCTCCCTCAAATGGGGCATCAGGGCACTATAACGCTCCCTAGTAGGCTCAATGGGAGCGCCAATGCTTCAAACATGGGTAACGCTCCTTCAAACGGGTGATTTGGTTCTATAACGCTCCCTAGCACCTTGTAGGGGAGCACCAACGCTCCTAAGGGTGCTATAGGGGAGCGCTCTCCCTCAAAACCCTAGTTTGAGAGCTCCTTTCATGTGGTAATATATTCTTGACTCCAGTTAGCCATTATCCTTCCTCCAAATCAAGTGTTTTAGGTATTCTAAGTGTCTCCTTAGTGTCTTCATCATGGCAGTATGATTTGTTTGACATTTGCGACACTTGTGAACAACAAGCGACACTTGCAACAGTTGCGAGGAACATGCGACACTTGCGACAGTTTTGAGGAACATGCGACACTTATCAAATCGAGTAATATTGATGTGTAACAGACGAGATTTTAGAGTTTTGGGTTTTTGAGACTCACAATAGTCTCTTTCGGCATTTCGGAGTTTGAGACTTCATGGTGGTGGAGTTTCTGCTTGCTATGTAAAAACCCCGAAATAGAAAGTTTCGTTGTGACGTAAACCTGCTGACGTCACACGTAGATTGACACGTGCCGAATAGCTACCATGTGTCACTCTGATTCGTGACTTACATGTGCCTGAAATGTTGAATCAACTTAACACTTTTCATTGCCTGATTGTGCCACGTGTCCTTAGCTGACGTGGTTTGTTGATGTGTTTGTTTCGGGATTTTGGGGTTCACTACTACAAAGGTTAAAGTTCCTTTAATCTTTGGTTTCCTAGTCTTCTAAACTCTGAAATGGAGTCTTTGTTGATGCTCTAATCTTTCTCATTTCGCGATTTCATCATTCTTGTTGTGAGTGTCCTTGACACCTCCAACTCCCGGTATCCAAAAATATGAAATGGAGATTAAGTCATGGTTTTGCATTTCGTGATTTTCTGCCATGAGTTGCTTCCTTGACTCCTCCAACTCCCGGTATCCGAAACTCCGAAATGGAGTTTACACTTCTGATCTTTCCATGCGATCATCATTATGCTATTGGTCTTGCCACTTTCTCTTGTTCGTCATCGTGGAGCTGAGCTTGCCATCAATGACAAACAAATACTCTGCCTTCTATCTGTCTGTAATAAATATGCCAACAATCTCCCCCTTTGGCATTTATGGCAACCTTGAAGACACTACTCATAGCATCCTTACCATTACACTTTCTCCCCCTTTGACATCAATGTCAAAAAAGTAACACACTCCCCCTGAGCTGTTGCAGTACATACTCTCCCTGTCAACTATGAGCAACTTAGAAATACAATAGATATTCAATAAGTACTCCCCCTGATCAGGTGATCAGATTAGACGAAATAAGTTATAACCCCCAACTTTTGATGAAGATATCCAAAAGGGGTTGTTGCTAACGGTTTAGTAAAGATATCAGCTATCTATTCTGTGGAAGGAATATAATTCAGCTGAACAATTATGTTTGTAACTTGTTCTCTGCGAAAATGGTATTTTATTGTTATGTGCGTAGATTTTGAATTAAGTACAAGATTCTTAGAGAGACTGATGGCACTGGTGTTATCACAGTGAAGTTGAATGGGATCAGTGTAAGTTACCTTCAAATCTGCAAGAGTTTGTATCATCCATAAAATCTGAGTGCAACAAGTAGTAGCAGCAATGTACTCTACTTTTGTAGTTGATAAGGAAATAGATCCCTGCTTCTTACTAATCCATGCTACCAACGAGTCACCCATGAAGAAGGCGCCTCCATTGGTGCTCTTTCTCTCATCCACATAATTTGCTCAATCTGCATCTGAATAAGCACTTAACTGAAAATTCTGATTTATGGGATACCACAGACCATAAGTCATTGTTCCCTTCAAGTATTTGAATATCCTTGTGACAACGACCAAGTGACTTTGTTTTGAAGCTGACTGATAATGACCTACCATTCCAACAACTTGCATTATATCAGGATGGGATGATGTGATGTAAAAAATACTGCCTATCATTGATCGGTATGTCCTTTGATCAACATCGGGTGACATATAATCTTTACTGAGCTTGCAACCAACCACCATAGGTGTACTAACAGGAGAGGAATCATCCATCTGAAATTTCTTCAACATCTCTTTCAAATATTTTTCTTGAGAGATAAATATTCCTACAGAACTCTGATTTACTTGTAAACCAAGAAAATATGACAGTTCTCCTATCATGGACATCTCAAACTCTATTTGCATAGAGTTAGCAAACCACTGGATAGATGATTCATTAGTACAACAAAAAATAATATCATCTACATAAACCAAAACAACTAGTAAATTATCACCTTCAGACTTAATGTAGAGATTGTTGTCAACAGTACCTTTCTTGAACCCTTTGTCTTGTAAAAATTTGTC
>ML799223.1:160070-177493 GCA_009831015.1 Picea engelmannii | reverse complement strand
TACCTTCAGTACAGTTTAACCACTGGAAGGAAGATCCTAAGAAGAAATGGAAGAAAAAATTCCAAATGGGATTCCACCATTTGATGGAAGCAATTTTGAATACTGGAGTAATAGAATGGAAAATTACTTGAAATATCTTGGGGAAGATGTTTGGTTCTCAGTTGCTTCAGGATACAATGCTTTGAAGAAACCAAAGACTGCAGATCAGAAGGAAGAAAAAAGGAACAACAAATTGGCAATAGATACCATCCTAGATGGATTGAAAAATTCAGTGAAATCCAAGGTGGGATCATGTGCATCATCAAAAGAGATTTGGGACAATCTACAAGACCTTTATGTAAGGGAAGAAGCAAAAGAAGAAGAAGAAGAAGAAGAAGAAGAAGAAGAAGTTGAAGCAAATTACAACATCTCAGATTTCAAAGAAGAAAATAGAGGTCAGTTCTTTTGCTTTAAATGTGAAGGAGTAGGTCATGTTGAATTTGAATGTCCTCATCCAAGGATTGAAAGAAATGACACTGAAGAAAAAAATTCCAATGAAGAAGAAGAAAATCATGAAGAAACAATTATCCAACAAGAAGATGAGAATCTTAAAAAATTGAAGCATGTTGAGATTGAAAATAGCAAGCTAGAAGACACACAAAGAAAACTAAGAAGTGAATTGGGTAGTTGTGAAAAGACAGTTGTAAGATTGAAGAAGTAATTAGAAGACTTTGAGAAACTAAGAGAAGAAACCATTTCCTTGAAAACTCTAGTCGAAGAAGAAAGAAGAATATGAGAAGGAATGTCCAAATGATGAAGAAAGAAGAAGATTGTGAGAAAATTGAACATGAAGTTGTCTCATTGAGGAAGAGCTTAAGAAACTCTCAAGTGCCAAAAGACTTAACACATATTGGATGCATGGCTGAAACTTCATACAAAGAAGATGCAAATACCAACAAGAAGGTTGAATAAAGAGCTATACAAACAGTTGATGAGAAGTGGACCAGGATACCAGAAAGAAGGAATGATTACAAAAAAGATGAATATCCAAGAAGACCTCCTACCTTCAGGAATCAAAGAAGATGCAATCAGTATGAAGGAAACTATAGAAGAATAGATCATGAACCCAGATGGACTACATCACAAAGAATCCCACTTACACCAAGGTATGAAAATTTATTTCTTGGTCATTGTTATACTTGCAAAATTTTTGTACATAAGGAAATTAATTGCAGAATCAATGAAAGGAACACATACACAAGAAACATGAATGGTGTAAATAGAAGATATGGAAATAATCATGGATTTGTCAACATAAGTTATAATTCATTTTCCCCATTGATTGAAAAAATATTGCATGCTACAAATGAAATTATCTTGGTCACAAAGCACAAGATTGCAGATATATGAATGAAGATGTCCCTATGTCAACCACCGTATGGAGAAGGAAAGAGATTCCAAACAATGAATATTGTTGAATAGCATTGACCGCTGAAGAATGTAAATAAGAAGATGAATGGTACATAGACAGTGGATGCTA
Organism: Picea engelmannii; assembly: GCA_009831015.1. NCBI lineage: Eukaryota > Viridiplantae > Streptophyta > Pinopsida > Pinales > Pinaceae > Picea > Picea engelmannii. Next base: position 175,974 of record ML799223.1, on the reverse strand, counting down.
TTCACACATGACCAGGGATCAAGACAAATTCATTAGCTGGAAGAGAAAGGGTGGAACTGTTGCATTTGGAGATGACTTATCTACCAAAATACTTGGAAAAGATGTAGTAGAACTTGGAAGAAAAAATGTAAAAGAAAATAATTTCCTATTGTTTAAAGACTTGAAGCATAATCTACTCGGTGTTAGTAAAATGTGTGATCAAGGATACACTCTTACGTTTGACTCCTCAAAATGTAAAATCAAAGAAAATAACTCAGGAAGATTGGTTGCAACTGCAACAAGAAGACTGAACAACATATATATCCTAGATATGAAGAAGAGAGAGAGGATAGAAGCCACACAAAATGATTCCAAGGAAGAAAAAGTCCCAAAGACCAAAAATAAGGATGAAGTACTATTGAGTGCCACATATTCAGGGGGAGAAACCCCGAAGAAGAGAGTTATGTTTTTCCATTAATATCAGGGGGATAAGCCCTACCCTTTATGGCCATCTCATAAGATGTTCCTAAAGAGGATGTGATAGTTCCCCTTGTTGAAGAACCCTCCCTTCCCGATGCCACCCAAGACCCTGCTGACCCACCTGAAGTTGACCCAATCATTTCCTTGCATGCCCTCACTAGTTTCTCGACCCCCCAAATGCTCAATCTCATTGGCTACATTAACCATAGGAAGGTCATCATCCTTGTTGATAGTGGTAGCACCCACAATTTTATTCATCGTTGCATTGCCCAGGAAACCAATTTCTATATTCGTGCTATCAATAATTTTCAAATCATGATAGCCAATGGTGGGTCCATGAAATGTGGTGGGTGGTGTGAAAATGTTTGTCTTGAAATTGGACATTACCAATTGAAATCTCATATGTTTTCCATTGACATGGGAGGTTGTGACATTGTGCTAGGTGTTGAATGGTTACGCACTTTGGGTCCCATTCTTATGGATTTTAAGGAATTAACCATGCAATTCCAACAGGAAGGACAAAAGTATCAATTCCAAGGTCTCACAACTGGTTCTCCTAGGATCATTAGTTCCCATCGTATGGGAAATATCCTCAAGAAAGGACACTCCAATATCATTTCTCAACTCCATTTTATTCAAGCCATTGAGACACCCTCTGTGAATCCTGACCTCCAAGCTATCATTTCCAAACATCAAGCTATTTTTTCCACCCCTCAGGGCCTTCCTCCTTCTCATGGTGTTCATGATCATTCCATTCCCCTTGTTCCTGACAATATTCCTCCCAATGTTCTCCCTTATCACCACCCCTTTTCCCAAAAGAATGAAATTGAGAAAATAGTGCAGGAATTGCTCCAAGCGGGTGCTATCCGCCCTAGTACCAGCCCTTATTCTTCCCCTGTGGTCATGGTACTTAAGAAAGAAGGTACTTGGCGCACATGTCCTGAATTTTATGCCCTCAATAAGCTCACCATCAAGGAAAAGTTCCCCATTCCTTTCATTGATGATCTCTTGGATGAGATGAGTTGTGCTCATTACTTCACTAAACTTGATCTATGTTCTGGCTACCACCAGATATGTATGCAAGAAGCTGACATACCCAAGACTACCTTTCGAACTCACGAGGGTCACTATGAGTTTTTGGTCATGCCCTTTGGCCTGTGTAATGCCCCCTCCACCTTCCAAAGCCTCATGAATCATGTCTTCCGTCCTTTTCTCCATCATTTTGTCTTACTTTTCTTTGATGATATTCTCATCTACAATAAAAATTGGCAATATCATCTTTCCCATCTAGATCAAATTATCCATCTACTCTCACAGCACCAACTCTTCCTCAAACAATCCAAATGTTCTTTTGGCCCCTCAAAAGTTGATTACTCGGGTCACATTGTTGGCAAGGCTGGTATCAGGGTGGATCCTAAAAAGATTCAATCTATGCAAGATTAGCCTCACCCAAAGACTCTAAAAAGCTTGCATGGATTTCTTGGTTTAACACGTTATTATCACAAGTTTGTTAATAATTATGGAAAGATTGTGGCACTTCTCACTTCTCTTCTTAAAAATAATTCTTTCACTTGGACTCCAACAGTTTCTTAGGATTTTCAAACCTTGAAGATGGCTATGTGCACCACTTCAGTCCTGGCCCTTCCTGATTTCACAAAGACCATTTTCCTGGAATGTGATGCTTTCAAGAAAGGAATTGGTGCCATCCTTATGAAAGAGGGTCGACCTTTGGCCTTTACCAATAAACAACCATCAGAGCGAAATTTGGGAAAATCAATCTATGAAAAGGAAATGTTGTCTATTTTTCATGTCGTGGATCTTTGGCGCCCTTATCTATTGGGGAAACACTTCCAAATTAAGATAGATCATCAAAGTCTCATGTATTTTATGGAACAATGCCTTTCCTCCCTCGAGCAACAAAAATGGGTGACTAAACTCTTTGGATATGATTATGAGATCATTTACAAGAAAGGAAAATACATTGTGGTTGTTGATGCACTTTCCAAAAAATATGAAGATGAAGGGTCCCCTTTTTATCTCTCCTTCATTGTATCAGATTGGATCCAAGCTATTCACCAAGAATGGCTACAAGATTCCAAAAGTTTGCAACTGATACAACAATTGCAGTCGAATTCTCTAGTATCCCCAGGGTACTCTTGTCTCAATGATGATCTTCGATACAAAGGCCATTTGTATTTAAGTACACAGTTAAAACTAAATCCACGGTACTTTCTGAGCTTCATGCTACACCCACATCTGGGCACTCAGGGTTTACCAAAACCTATGACCAGGTCAAATGTTCTTTTTTCTGGGATGGTATGAAACATGACATTCATAAATTTGTGGTTGAATGTGATGTGTGTCAATGAAACAATTGTGAAACAGTCAAATCTCTTGGCACACTACAACCTCTTTTGATCCCACCTTCTATTTGGCATGATATCTCTATGGAGTTTTTGTAGGCTTACCTAAATCGGGAAATAAATCAGTCATCATGGTGGTAGTTGATCGTCTTTCCAAGTATGCTCATTTATGTTCTCTTCAAAACCCATTAATAGCCTCCATTGTGGCTCAACGTTTCATGGATTAGGTCTTCAAGCTTCATGGCATGCTGCATTCTATTGTTTCTTATTGCGACCCAACTTTCACCAACAATTTTTGGAAAGAAATGTTCAAGATCCAAGGCACCCAATTGCATCTCATCACAACTTATCATCCCCAAAATGATGGTCAAACTGAAGTGGTCAACAAGTGTTTGGAAACATATTTGAGGTGTTTTGCATCGGAAAGGAAAAATTAGTGGGATCAATGGTTACCACTAGCTTAATGGTGGTACAACACTTATTACCATACAACTACCCACATGACTCCGTTTGAAGTAGTAGATGGACAAAATCCACCTTCAGTTCTCTCATATTTTCTAGGTGTCTCGAAGGTTCAGAAAGTTGACCAAACACTTACAGTTAGAGAGGCTATTCTCCGTACCCTCAAAGAGAATTTTTTCATGGCCCATAATCACATGAAGCAACAAGTAGATCAAGGTCTCTCTGAACGTCAATTTGCAGAAGCAGATTAGGTGTTTCTTCAACTGCAACCTTACAAGCAAACTTCCCTCAAGGTTGACCATTGTCAGAAACTGGCGCCCAAATTTTATGGTCCTTATACAGTTCTAAAGCATGTGGGATAGGTGGCCTATCAATTAGCTTTGCCCAATAATTCTAAGCTCCATCCTGTTTTTCATGTTTCCTGCTTAAAGAAGGTGATTGGAACTAAGTGCCAAACTCAAACCGACCTTCCCAAGTTGGACGAAGAAGGATCCATTTGGATACAACCACAAGCAGTTTTGGACCAGCGTGAGCATCGTCTGTCTCAATGAACCATCAAGGAAGTGTTAGTCTAGTGGAAAGATACAACTCCAACATATGCCACTTGGGAACCAGCTACTATTCTACAACATTTTCCTCTTCTCAAGCCTCAACGACAAGGTTTTTTTAAGGGGGAGGACATGTTAGGGACCTAACCCCTCACGTAGGTAGAATAATATATTTCCATGTAATAAAGATCAATATTAATAAGGCATAACAATAATGAAGAATAATTCCAATGTAAGAAGACCTAATAGAAGCTTTCGCTTCTAGAAGGATCTTCCTCTAAATTGTACTTTTGATAGACATATTTAGTATAAATAGGAGTCGAGGGTATGAGAAGTTTTTTCTTGGATATTATTGTAATAGAGCTCTTCTCTACTGGAGGTTTCCCCCTCGAAGAGGCAAGTTAACATTTCTCTCAGTAATCGAAGTGCTCTTTCTGATGTTCTTCTGGTATCATTTTGGTATTAATGTGGTGGTGTTCTGATTATATTGATGTTCATCTTCCATTTCTATATATTTATTTATATTCTGCATACTTTTTTATATCTGGAATATTACAGTATGGATCTATTGTAGTTGTGTTGAACATAGGGAAGAGTCTCATCCCAAGTGCAGGGGTTCTTGGAATTGTACATTCAAAAGAAGTGCACGATTGTCAGCTTGATGACCTCAGTTTGGACATCCGTCTGGGGGTAGAAGGATGTGGACTTAAAGAGCTTGGTGTCCAGCAGTGACCAGAGGCTCAAACAGAATGTGCTAAGGAACCAACTATCCCAATCTGATATAATGGTTTGTGGGATCACAAAGTGTACCCACACTCGTTCAAAGAAGATCTTGGCAGTGGCCTTCATTGTGATGCTCTTCATATAGGCGTCCATAATCGCGATATTGGAAAAATGATCAAAAACCAAGAAAACACAGTCATTTCCCCACTTGGTGGAGGGAAGGCCTGACATGTAGTCCATTGAAATGGATCCCCAGGGCCTGTTAGGAGTAGGTAAAGGAGTGTGCATGCCTTGTTTCTTAGTGTCTAGTTTGTAAATAGCACAGGAAGTGCAGGACCAGATATACTTGCTGACATCTTGTTGAAGTTTCAGCCTGTAGAAATGTCGATACAGTACTGCCACTCTCTTTTCCATGCTGAAGTGTCCTACCACCCTACTGTAGTGGGATTCCCAAATTATCTTTGTTCACTCGCTTGATGGAACACAAATATGGCCAAGATGGAACAATAACCCATTCTGAAGATGGAAATTAGTGACAACTGTGTTTTCACCCAACATCTAGTAGATGTTGGCGAAGTCAGGATCTGTCTCATAGAGGTGGGGCCATTTGGAGGTGTTGTGGCTGCAAGAGTCTAGCACTCTGGTGAGTTCCACGACTTGAGGTCGACTAAGAGAATCAATGACTCAGTTGGTACTTCCAGTTTTATACTTCTGTTGAGGTGAAATTGCTGCAAATATGTGGACCACTTATGATGGTGGTCATTCTGCAATTTTCCTTATGTCTGCATGAACTGCAACGACTTATGATTAGTGTAGATGATTGTCTCTTTCCTAAGAATGTAATTCCTCCACTGGCGGCAGGATTGCACAATGGAGTACATTTCTTTGTCATAAGTAGGGTTCTTACGGATGGAATCTAATAGTGTCTCACTATGATAGGCCATGGGGTGGTCATGCTGAGTGGATCGGATATACTTGCTGACATCCTGTCAAAGTTTCAGCCTGTAGAAATTTCGTTGCAGAACTAACACTATATTTTCCACGTCGAAGTGTCCTGCCACCCGTAGTGGGATTCCCAAATTAGATTTTCTTGCTCACTTGATGGAACACAGAGATGGCCCAAATGGCACAATATCCCATATCGAAGATGGAAATTAGTGACAAGTGTGTTTGCACCCAACATTTGGTAGGTGTTGGCGAAGTCAGTATCTGTCTCATAGAGGTGGGGCCATCCAGAGGTCTCATGGCCATAAGAGTCTAGTACTGTGGTGAGTGCCACAACTCGAGGTCGACTGAGGAAATCAGTGAATCCATTGGTACTTCTTGTTTTATACTTTATGTTGAGGTAAAATTAATGAAAATATGTGGACCACTTCTGATGGAAGTCATTCTACAATTTTCCTTATGTCTACATGAACTGCAACGACTTATGATCGGTGTGGATGATTGTCTCCTTCCTGAGAATGTAATGCCTCCACTAGTGGAAAGATTGCACAATGGAGTACATTTATTTGTCGTAAGTAGGGTAACGGATGGAATCTAATAGTGTCTCACTATGATAGTCCATGGGATGGTTGTGCTGAGTGATGACTACACCTGCAACATAGTTTGAAGCATCTGTCTTGATCTCAAAGGGTTGTTGCAGGTCAGGTAATGAAAGCACTAGGGTTGAGCAAGAGCATTGCTTCATATCATTGAATGATTTGTGTTGGGACAGGCCCCACACATTTTTTTCCTTACCACCTCCTCTGGTTATTTAACTGAGGGCCCATGCAATATGGGAGAATCCCAACACAAACCTGCAATACAAATTCGCAAGGCCTAAGAAGATATGAATGTCAGTGAGTGTGGTTGGGGATGGACAGTCATGGATGACTTGGATCTTGGCTAGATCAACATGCACACCATGTTCATCAACAATGTATCCTAGGTATTGGACCCTGTCCATGTCGAAGGATCATTTTTCCAAGTTGGCATATAGCTTGTGCTGTTGCAGAGTGTGCAAAACTTGTTGAATATGTTGCAAGTGTTCTGCCCAAGAATTGTTGTAGATGAGGATGTCATCTAGATACACCACCACAAAATAATTGGTGAAATGGCATATGATATCATCCATCATCCTCATGAAAGTTGCTGGGGAATTTGTCAAACCAAAGGGCATGACCAACCATTCAAAAAGACCTTATTTTGACTTGAAGGCAATTTTTCATACATCTGCATGTTCTATTGGGACATGATGGTAGCCAAACTTCAGCTCAATCTTACTGAAGTATTTGTCCCCCTTGAGTTGATCAAGGAGATCATCAATTCGGGGAATCGAGTATCAGTTCCTGACTATGATTTATTTAGGGCACGATAATCAATGCAGAGTCTCCAGGTCTCGCCCTTCCTCTACACCAGTACGATTGGGCTTCCATAAGGTGATGAGTTGGGTCGGATGTGCCCCTTGTGGAGAAATTCTTGGATTTGATATTTTATCTTCTCATTTTCTAATAGAGAGTGGTGAAAGACTGGCCCATTTGGAAGCGGTGCAATGGGGATCAGATTGATGGGATGCTTGACCTCATAGTGCAGAGGTACCCCAATAGGTGATGGGAAGATGTATTTGTATTCTTCCAAGACCTTATCCACTTCCTTCTACTACATGGAGAGGTCAGCCGCGAAGGCCATGGATGTGGCTATAACCTTTTGCTCACTCTGAGAGAGAATCACAAAGAAGACAAACTTCCTGGTCCGATAAATGACCTTCCTACATTTCTTGGCAACGATCAAGGAAATAACACTAGGTAGGACTACATCGAGTATCCTATACGATTTTTTGTTCAAAGTAATAATAAGACTAAAAGGCCTAGACTCATATACAACATGACGTTTCCATAAATAAGAATGGCCCAAAAGAACATCACAAACTTCAAGGGGAGAAACATCACACAATACCTCATCTTTGAATGGATTGATTTCATACGACATGTGACACTATTGGCTGACGCAAATATCATTTCCTTGATGGAGCCATCCAATGGTGTAGGGCTATAGGTGCAATGTTGTTGGTAGGGATAGTTTCTTGACGACCTTTGCTGAGATGAGGTTCTTCTGGCTACCTCTATAAACGATGAAGTGCAATGGAGTGCCTTTCACCCACATCTATGAATGAAATAGGCACTTGCCTTCCTCTGGCTCATCATGCTCACCGTGCTGAATATTGGTGGTAGAAATGGTGGAATTGGGTTCCACATCAATGATCTATCTCCCCTTTTCTAGTTCTGACTCATATTCGGAACCCACATCTGATTTAGAGGATTTTACCGTAGCCACCAATGACTTCTTTGAGTAGAAATCAATAATGTTATGCCAGGGGCTCTTATGGAAGTCACACCACTTCCTGGTATCTTTCTTCGTCTTCCCATTGTCCTTCTTTGCTTGTGGTTTGGAATGGTTGTCCTGAGGTTGCCCATATTTTCTCTATCCTTTGTTCTATGGGTTGGGGATGCCCTTGCCCTACTTCTTCTATGAGGGGTTCCGAGACCCAAACTGTCGCATATTTTTTTTAAACTTCTGATTGATTTTGAGGGCATATTGATAGGCCACGCCCAATGATGAGATGTCCAAAAAATCCATTTCTGTCTAGATATATATATGTATACCATCATGATACTTGAGCACCATATGTCGCTCAAAATATTTGATACCTAGCTTGGTGTGCAAGGTATGGAAGACATTGGTGAACTCTGACATGGTTTGGTCTCTTTCCTACCACAATGTGGTCCATATTATATACAAGTCGTCATAACTTCCAACAGGGTAGTATTGTTCCTTAATAGCATCATGTTGAGCACTCAACACACCCTAAAAGGCCTATGTCAATTTTTTACTTTTTTGGGTACCACTTGACCTTTGCCCTATCTGATTTGATTTCCTTTTGAGAAATGTTTTGTCTTGCTTGTTCTCTTGACTCTCATTAGATATTCAAGTTTTGTTTAGCTTTATGAAACCCCATGAATTAAAAAGGATTAACACTTAAATAAATAATCAACAACCAAAACACTTCACCCGACGCACTCAAGATTTGACATCAGACGAAAGAAATTAATAGAAAGAAAAGAGCCACTCGGGAAACCTTAGTCACCGAGATCCGGTCTTCATCGACATCAACAGAAGTAAGTTTTGTTTGCACCATATTTTTTCACAAGGATATTGTCGATGGCCGATTCCTCTTCGACATCGGTAAAAGACAAGGGGAATAGACGTTAATGTAGAAAGAAAAGATATCGTCGATAGCAGATACCTGACACACTTATAGAAACTGGGAAAGACCTAAAAGAATAAAAAATGATCATTCACACCACACTAAAGAGTTTTCCCGATCTCTGATCCCCAAAGCAATTCAGCATCGAGACTTTTTCAAGGAAACTAATTCAAAGAAAAACACGTGATAGGTTTATCACAGATCGCCGAACCCCGATACCTTTTTGGCATCGGCGAACCTGGATTTGTTTTAGAATGCACAACTTGAAGAAAGTCTCGACTCTGATTTATACATGAAAATTAGGTCTCCGGTATTCAACACCACATGTCTTTTCCAGATTGGGGAAACGTATGGTCTAGTTTTACCCCGAGTCATTCTCGGTTCCCTAAGCCCGAGTCACACCTTTGAGTCATCTTTTCCACGATAACATTTGTACATGAAATCGACTAGCGTCGGAGGTTTTTTGCAGAAGAATATCAACAAAAACTTCCATAGCACATCACTGATCCTCGATCCACCCATTGAGAGAGCGACACGATGGGACGTTTTAGCATTAGATATGATTAGATTTTGATCATTTAAGGGGATAATTAATACCAAATATTGCATTAGTTTATACCTTATGCATCGATCAAAACTATCATTTAAAATCCCCGATAGACCACATCACCCTCCACGCCTCCATTGTCAACCCACGATGAATTTAAGTTGCAGAGATTCAACGACAAATTTGTTTTAATTTCACTCATCACCCGAATTGAATGGTTGATGTGACATGGTAATTTTTTCGCTAGTTTAAATCCTCTCAATCCGTGGTAAGAAGAATCATTCTGCACGCCAGGAAATTCAGAGCATCTGGAGAAATGAGATAATCAATTCGAGAGCAATAGAGATCCTGTGAGTATCAAATAACCAGGTTTAGCAAGATTTATAGGTATGTGCCAAGTCTATGGATTTTGCATGTTTACACCTCATATATATTTTATTCCAGTGTTGATCAGTACGTAGTCTCTAAATATTTATTTCGATTACAGGAACAATGCCTCCAAGAAAGTCAACCACTAGACAATCGCCAAGGGCACTGAAACTGAAAGAACTAGAATTAGGAGAAGGCTCCTATCCAGGGGTTGCAAGACAATTAGAATTCATGCAAAGACCAGAGCCAGTCATCAAAACATCGACAAATAAATCCTTCGTTCAACCTCCGACCTTTTGGGATACAAAGGAAAGCACAAGGTCCAAAATGACACTCCCGCATTGGGGAGATCTCTTTAAGAAATCATCCAGGAGGAATACCCAGAATACATCCCACATATTGATCCTAATGTCATATCTCTCGACGATGAAGTTTTCCCAAACATCTGTAGGTCATACCTGCATATGGTGGCTAGAAGAACCCTTGTCTTTCCATGTGTTGAACTCCTGAAGTGGCTCATTGATAACACAGACACAAAAAAAAAATTGATCAGACAATGGTGGGTGTGTCGGAGTGTTCCTTTTGGTGGAAGTCCAGAAGTATTACAAGCTTAGATACCCTGAAGAGCGACAAAACACTGATTTTGTCATAACATTCTATGAGCGCCATGGCACTAGCTAGGTGATGGCCTCATGGTGGAGAGAAGATAAGAAGTACACAACTGGAGCATCGAATGGTACTAGACGACCAACTTAAGGAAGCCATACATCTACCTGATGGCTCTCATCTGTCAATTGTATGGGGAGAAAGAATGATCCATATTTTCAGAGGCATGGATGCCTTTAGCTTACACAAAGGCCATTTCTGGGAGAAAATTCAATTGGGGAGCCATCATTTCTAAGAAACTGAGTATCTGCATATAACAAGCTCAGACGTTGAAGGAAGGAGAGACACTAGCCTTCTACATGGCTCCATACTTACTGGATGTCATGTGTTTCAGAAATATCTTTGCCAACATGAACCTGAGCTGGCACATCGCAAAACTCTCGGTCCACGTATATTTCAATATCTTATGGGAGAACAGGTACAAGAATTCCTACTCCCTCATCTATGATGAATTCATCACATGTATTTATTTTATTCTTTTCAAGAAAGAATGCCCAAGACTATCAGCTGCGACCAAAAAGATGATATCAAAGGTCGGCCACTGGTATCAGGATGAGAACAATACCTACATCAGGGTGTTCGGGGCCACCAGAGCACCTCATCTTCTGCTAGTGCATGTCCCTGACCAGCTTGTAGTGGGAGAGATATGCTACCAGACCATCCTACAAGGCTACAATGCCACCCTGGTCAAAGATAAAAATCGGGCGTTTATACCTGATGGATTCCATGTAGGCTTCTACTTGGTGAAAGACACTTCTCAAGACAAACAAGAAGGGCTGAGCCAATTGGAGTTTAGATTCCATATTTTCTGATTCTGCAAGCACGACCCAAAGGGTCTAGTCTTGAAACATGCTTCTCAAGTATCGTCCTACTGGCCATATGCCCACGACAAATTTGAAGATGAAGTATTCACAAAAAATTCCCAAGACTAGGATGAGGTGGTGGCAAGGATGGTCGACCCCAAAATGACCAGGTTCAGAGCCATGAGCATGGAAGAAAAAAATAAAACCATAGAGTAATCATCTCAAGAGGCCCTCAGAGCCATAGAAGAAATGATAGCAGCCGAAGCAGCAAAGGTCCCCCTGTTAGCCCCAGTGAAATATAGAGGTTTCCCTATGACTTAGAATGCACGGGAGAGGGGGTTACTCATGATAGAACAGGTGCAATAGATAATTGATTAGCTGCAAGATGACCCAAACCTCACAGGCATGACAGGGTCCCTTTCCAACAACCCGTATGAAAGCTAGATAGGTCCAAGCGGCCCTGAATTGATAGACATCGATAAAATTTCTGGGTTAGACGACCCTGAAATCACAATTTCATTGGAGGGTTCATCGGTGGGTGTTTCATCTTAGCCGGAGAAAGTCAAGGTATCCATGGGAACAAGTGCGCCAGACCCCCTCCGTGAATTAATAAACATCTATGATGATGAAGAGATCTCGAAGGTATCCCTTGTTACCCTTGTACATATCGTAGAGGAAAATGAGCCAAAGAAGACATCTTCCCCACCTCTCGACGATTGAATTTAGGGGATTCCATAGAATGAACAAGAATTCAAGAGTGTCTTATACACTGAGCTACCCAATGCACTAGATACCCAAGTGGATAGTCCCAAGGATGAGCCAGAGCCAGTCGAACAAAAGGGAGAAGCTCCACAACAAGAAATCGACATCTCAATGACCAATAATGAAGTAAGTACCGAGCCTGTCCCCAATGCCTCAATTTCAATCGGTACTCAAAATTCTCGATGAGTGACAAACAAAAGCCGAGACTTTGGAACACATGGAAGAATTTCAAGACCCCAGTCTTGAACAAATATATACCATCGGGAGCCTAGGAAATGTGCTCATCTAGGGAGATCAACAAATCCCCAAACCAGTGGATGAAGTCCCTGACATACACATCGTCGCTTATGATCAGAAAAGGAAAGCTATTGTGAAAAGGACCACCAAGAAGAGGAGGTTCACTCTAGATCACTCCATCCTCATTACTACGGAGGAAAATATGATCAACATAGTTCATTCCAAGACTTCCGAACTTATTGGCACAGGGATGGAAATCACAGATGCCACCCTGGACAAAGAAAAAACAGATGAAGAGGAGTTGGTTTTTTCTTTGAAAGAATTGGAACATTTGTGCCACTTGGAAAAATATTACTAGGACACCACATAGGTCGCGGTACACCTAAGGAGTGAATTTAAGGAGGCCTACAACAAGTTTACAGATGATTGACACCTATTCACTGCAAGGATAGTCGAGCTACAAGAAGACACCCTCATGGCGTTGGCCATGTGCAAGGATATGGCGAGGTGGTGCGAGAAGACACAAAAAGTCATGGAAAGGGTCGACTATATTAGTGCAGTCCAACAAGGCCGAGATACATAAGAGTGCGACATTCAGGTGTTAAAAGAGAGAAACCTTGATCGCATAAATAAATCGATCGAGTATTGGGAAAAAATGGCTCGGGAACCTCATCGAGAAATTCAAGAGAAATGGACCAAGTGCGAGAAAAGCTGGATCAAGATCAACCAGGTAATGAAAGACATTGGCCTCCCTGAGTTTGACACACCCAATGACTTTGTCGACTTGCTTGACATAGTCAAGATACACATCGAACAAGACTCATCATGGGCCGAGGAAATAGAAAAGGTGACAGACATGGTGCTAGGTCAGGTGGGACAGTTCATGGAGCACCCGATCAGAGCTCAAGCTATGTTGCAACAATTAAGTGCCAGAATAGTCAAGTATCATGGACAAGCAGTAGAGATAAGGGAGTTTCACTTGGCCCCAATGGAACAACATAAATTCCCATATGCCAACAAATGCGAGGATCTCTTCATCAAGTGGTCGGAGTACGAGAAGACTCACCCACTTAAGTGATATCCTGAGATGACTCTTAGAAAGACTGATAGAATAAAGCGCCATGTGGTGAATTTTATTTTACTTAGTTGCACTTTAATATTTATTTTTAGTTAATAGTATGTTATAAATAGGAGGATCGACATATTAGCAAAGGGTCGATGGTTGTTGCAAAGAACCTCATTTTTTGTTTTTCTAAGAACTATTTCTGAGCTACCTTTAATTGAGAAGTCATTTTTGGGACTAGAGACAAGTTTGTGTTTTTCTTCAAAAGCGTGTATGATTGGATGTGGAGAAGAATTATTTCTTATTTTTTCTCATAAATGGATGTTGTAATGATTAAGAGCTACTTAATATGTTGATAAGTTATCTGATGCAATTTTTTACAGTTATTTTCTTTAATGATGAAGATAAATCATTGTGTTATTATGTGATCGATGATTAGAGTTGAGTGAATTATTTTACTTGCTGTCATTTATGGCATGCATGTTTTATTCTGATAAATTGTATCTCAATCAATAATTGGAATACCATCATTATTAATGTATTAGTACTAGGCCTGTGGTAGAGAATCATTATCTGCATGCTAGAGTGAAAGGGTTATCCCAAGATCAACCTCTTCTCTAGTAGATAAGCTTGTTCCCACTTTGTTACCTAGTTGGTTTATACCAGATTTTATCTTATATTGTTCCCACCTAAGAGAAAATACAAAAAATAGAACGTTTGAACCGAAGGACAAACCTTCACAAGAGAGCGTAAAGCCCATCGATTAATTGGCTAGATCGCAAGATCTGGAGAACCATTCCACCATTAAATGCTGTAGAGTCTAATTGGGCCTCAATGACGGTTTTGGTTCCTATTGTTGAGTTAAATGGATTTAGGAAACCTCAACAGAATTGGCGCTAGAACGAGGGCCTGAGAATGAATGGCTAAATATATATTTCACATAATATTTCAGATAGCCTATAGATTCAAAACAACCCACATGCATGGCTAGTCATTCCAAAGACATCCCACACACATTGAGTACTCTCGAAATGCGTAACTCACCTCAAAATGAGGAGGAACATCTATTCCTTGATATACCATACACTCTTCCTCACGAGGAATTGAACCAATTTAGAAGAATCACAAGAGCATACGCCCTACAGATTGGTGCATTGCCCTTAGCTCTGTTACTTCCTCGAAGAAAACAAATAAGCAGACTAGTGGTCGAGTCCCCCGACCAGGTTTTTTTGCACATAGTAGAAGACCTCATATATTTCACTCTCACCAAAATCGAACATCCTCTTAATCTAATCCCTAAAACACCAGTCGAAAACTTCTCCGAGCCCGACAAGTTTTTGGAAGAAGAAAGGTTTTACTCAGACATGGAAGATAACAATGACCATGATGAAGAGAGGGGAAACCCACCTCAAAATAATCAACCTTGGTTGTCCATATATTCTTTTTCCATCCTTGGCCGAGTACATAACCTCCCCCGACACCCGGAGAAGTTACTCCCTAAATTTGACCCTGAAACCTCAGGATTTCCTAAAGACCATATCAAAAAATTCATACTAGCTATCAGACTTATGAATGTCCAACATGAAGACATATTTTGTAGGATTTTTCCCTACACTTTCGATACTTCAGCCTCCACATGGTATTTTAACCTACCCATAGGATCCATAACTAGTTGGACGAAGTCTTAAAGGGATTTTCTAGATAAATTTGCAGAAGAAACTTCTACAGGAGCTTTGATGGTTGAATTGTTCTCCGCCACCATGAGTTTGAAGGAAAGGGTTAAATACTTCAATCAAAGATTTACCACCATCTTAAATAAATTCCAGACCGAAGATAAACTTACTTAGGAGTTGCAATTCGAAGTATATTCTAATGCTCTCCCAACTTCTATTTCCATGTTTGTGAAGAGGGTTGCCATACCAACCCTAGATGAGAATTTTGAAGAAGAAAAAACAAAAGAGTTCCAAATTAAAGGATGCAAATGCATTCAAGTCTCGTTAGTTAAGAAAGAAGTTCAACATCCTCCCAAGAGAGGACTCTTGTTGACTACACCCCCAGGGAAACAAGAAAAACAAGCTCCTGAAAAGGGAAGTGGGGACATAGAGGACCTACAACGCATGGTCAAGAGTTTGTCAAAGAAAATCATAGACATGAAGAGAAGTGTAGGGGAGGGAAACCAAGGCCAAAGGCCCTATAAACTGTTTTTCAAAAGAAATCCATCGTTCAAAGCAATTGAACCTCCCCCAACCAACTTAAACATTGATCTGGGAAATGTAGCATCCAAATCTTTCTGTACTTATCATCAAGAGAATCACTCTGAAAGATACTTCCCTCAATGGGTGCAATGCATGAATTGTAAATTATAACCTTGTACAATATCTACTGCAAACTGATATTCAGAAAAGAACAGAAAAGATACAATGGCAAATACAAACATTACACATAGATTTTTCACCTGGAAACCCAAACCGGGAAAACCAGCATATATTATATTGATACATTTCTTTACACTATTTACAATACAATATACATATAGGAGCCAGCGGCATCCAAAACCCTAACCCAATGACCTGGATTAGTCCAAAACCCTAATTCCTTAACTGGAAATAGAAAACCATCGGCAAAAAACCATGTGCCGAAAAACCACCTAATATCA
>ML799223.1:132122-155938 GCA_009831015.1 Picea engelmannii | reverse complement strand
CATATATTATATTGATACATTTCTTTACACTGTTTACAATACAATATACATATAGGAGCCAGCGGCATCCAAAACCCTAACCCAATGACCTGGATTAGTCCAAAACCCTAATTCCTTAACCGGAAATAGAAAACCATTGGCAAAAATCCATGTGCCGAAAAACCACCTAATATCATGTGGTCCCAAATTCGAGAGGAAAACTAGCTCTCGATCACCCGAAAGAACATTTTTCTCCCTGAAGAAACCCTATAAACATCCATACACGAGAATCACCCAAGCTATATTACAACATAGTAGAAGATTTGAAGAAGTTGAAGGAAAATATATCAATTATGGACATATGTAGAATCCCTTAGCAAAAATACTTTCTGTTACAAGCTTTGAGGCCAATAGAAAATCCCACGACAAGCGCTGACCAAGGAGGAAATATAACTCCCACATATCTAAGATATAAACCAACTGTGAACGCTTGCTATGAAGATAAGAAGGGAAAACCTTTTGTCCCACCCTTCCTTTTAACTTTTGAAGTTTTCAACCGAAACCTCCATAACTGTTTGGTTGAATCAAGAGCATATTCTAATGTTATTTTGCTGTCTATTTGCAAAAAATTAAATGCAGTACCTCTCAAGAGCGATAAACATGTGATATAGCTAGACAGAACCCACGTGAAGGTCATGGGAGAACTCAAATATGTAATGATCAAAATAGAGACACACCCTAAATTTGTGCAAGTAATTGACATCATTGTAGTAGATATCCCAAAATCTTATGAATTGTTATTAAATCAAGATTGGTCTGATAAGTTATGTTGGATTACTGAGAGGGGGGGTGAATCAGTAATTGCGTAATTATAATCCTTTTTCTTCAAATGTTATATCAATGTAGAATTATTATCCAATAATGAGAAGTGAGAAATAAACAATCACAGACATACACAATACACCAGTGTTTTACGTGGAAACCCAAATCACGAGAAAACCACAGAATGCGTTTTCGTATATGTATTGAAGAATTACATTCATTAGAAGCACCAACTTCCTTTGTTTTCCAGCTGCACCTGGAAGGAGGCTCCAACCCCCTAGTTTCTTAGAATACAATCAGAGGTAAGCTCCAACTCCCCAATTCTCTAGATACAACTAGAAGGAGGCTACAACTCCCTATGTTCTCCGGCTACAACCGGAAGGTGGCTACAACCACCTGTCCTTGCCCTGTCCTGCCACCCTGAAGTAGAAGTAGAATGATGGAACCACTGTCACACTATCACTGTGAGATATACCACTGTAAACCTGTAACAAAAAATATAAACCATGCATCAACCATGCATCAACCTATACCTCAACCTGTAATCAACCTGTACCATAAGCAAGTGCATCAACCATGCACCAACTTGTACCAAACAACCTGTAATCAACTTGTACCATACATGTACCTTAACCAAAAGCCCTCATCAATTTCATCATCCAAATATGATTTGTAAATTTGTAATAGACCTTGTTTATATGATCACATGCCTACAAACCTTCCTTAACTTTGACAACAAGAGACTGACATCTTCATCAAACTTCTCACATGACTAGTTTTTGGATTAGTCAACAACCCTAAATTGAAATGATGATAACTTTATACCTGTAATGAATAAATGTATGAAATTGATACACAATGTTCTTCAGTGTTTTTATGCAATTCCTCCAGGTTTCACTACTTGGAACCTCTCATAAAAGGAGTTATAGAAAAAATGGCACACCTTTCTGAAATCTGGCTTATTCTAGAGAGCGACCTTGTAGAGCATGACCCACACAAAATAGTTGTTGAATCAATCTGAAACTATTACAAAAAATACTATAGACTGTACTCTAAATAACACATTTTGTTTCACTAAATTTGGATCTGTTATGAATAATTTATGACGTTTTTACCCGAAATACCTGTTTTTGACTAGTTTCAAGACTAGCCACAAACCCTAGTTTCCACGGACTATAAATCCAAAAATACAATGACCCACAAGCTAAATTTTTTACCACAGATACTTGTATATGTTTCCTCAATGGAATAGAAATTCCAAGGTATGGATCATTATAGAAAACAAGTTATAGCGAAAATTGTGAGATGACCTGTAAATAACATACCTTAGAAAGAACCATCAAAAGAATTTATCCTTCCTTGCATTTCAGCCTTCTTTTCTTCACCTTGCCTCAGAAATTCGGCTTAGATATATTTGGTTACCTCATACACCTATATATATATATTCAATATGCTCAAGTGTGATTAAAATGAGAGAGCCTTGCCTCTTATTTATACTCTCCAAGTAGCTTCCTTAAAAACATCTTCTAGGTCAATTGGCCCCAGTTTCCTTATTTTAGGGTTAACCCACTTCTAATTTATCCATTAAATTTATTATTGAAATAATTTATTTTGTATTCACTTTGAATTACAATACACTCATTACTTCACTTTATTATTTACCTTTTAAAATCTTTTAAACCACTTTGACTACTTTGACCTTTTGGGGCCTCTAGATTACATATGAGGGTCCTCCAACTTCGTAAGGCCATAACTCTCAAACTGTGAGGAGTTATGTTACGTTCCACATACCACCAGAAATGGAATGACATGTACTATCCATATAGAGTAGTATTATCTAAAAATATATCATAACTCATACCGTTATCCATCAAACAAACTTGGGTCCATTACCCAAACCTGGGGTCTCCAACTTCTCATGGCCATAACTCTTTAACCGTGAGGAGTTATGTGACATTCCACATACCACCGAAAATGGAATGACAAGAAGTATCCATATAAGATAGTTTACCTGACAAATTCATTGTCCTTCATCTCATTATTCCATAATTAAGCATGGGTTCTCTTACTTCGCAAAGCGTCTTCCTGTGAGGGCTTTCACCATAAGGGGACCACTTTGGAGTTCATCCATATTTACTTCTTATCAACCATGACAGGACAATAATGAGTCATCTTTACATCAACCAATCTTGGGTGCATTGCCCAAATCTTTGTGCTACCGGGCTTTCTTCAAGGGTTGACATCAATGACAACCAACCTTAATCAACAAGTTAAACAGATACTTTAGTAAATACTGGGATCACCTTTGGATACCATTAAAAGGGCACAAAAACATGATCAAGATCGATAGGGAAATATATCTAAAACATACTGTCACTGACTTAGAAACCCTAAATGAACCCTCATCGACATATTTCCCTGTGTTAGGCAATTATTCCTATGATTCCAACTTCAAAAATTTCTCCCCTCTCTCTTCTAATGTTCGCCTTACCCAAAACTCTGAAATGATTTTTCAAGAGGAATTGTCGACGGTGGCAGAGGAAACCCTCTTTTGTCAAGAACCTACGTTGGAAATCATGGAACAAACATGAAGGACAGAGGGAATTGACAAGAAATAGGAGGCTGATAGATTTTTCCCACAAGTTTGGACCTTATAGTTTGATGGCTCTAAATCGCAAGAAGGGTCTGGGGCGGGGTGCATCCTCATTGATCCAAAAGGTAAACGACATTTCCTATCCTGTAGATTAGAGTTCGAATGCACAAACAATACCGTTGAATATGAAGATCTAATACAAGGGATAAAGAAAGCCATGGACTTGAATGTTAAAGAAGTGAAGGTTTTCGGAGATTTTGAAATCATCGTTAGAAAAGTAAGGAATAGTATACATTTCAATTCTCCACACTTGAAGAATTACCAACAGGAATTGCATAGGCTAATAGAGAATTTTGAAGCTTTCAACATTACAATGATTTCCAAAGAAAAGAACATTCTTGTTGATTCTCTAGCCACCACTGCTTCAAGGCTATCACCTCTAGAATATTATGAAGCCTCCCATTTCACTGTTTAATTTCTCTACAAACCATCGGTGCCCAACAATATTTCTAATTGGAAGGTCTTTGAAGGAGATGAATAGATTATAAACTTTCTGACCAATCAGGATAATTTTAAGGCCTTGGTTATTGACGATGAAATATTCTAGGAACAATCAATAGGAACCAATCCTTAGATAGATCAACCGACTGACAAATCGAAGTCTCACATGATACTGAAGGGAATAGACAATTTAAAAAACCTTTTTGACCTAAGGGAAATATTTAAGGGGTCCAAAAATGCGAAAAATGGTAGTTCCTGCCCCATGCATGAAACTTTAAATCCCGGAACCTCAAAAAACCCAAAAAATGTAGACCTCAACAAGACAATATATAAAGAGGAAAGGAAGGCCTACCTCAAAAATTTTCAAACAATATAAATATGGCTTTGCGTGTTCCTACCGAGATCTGAAAACTTATGACACCCGTATCATTCAACACACTATCCCTTTAAGGCATGAAGTAAAACCCTTCCAACAGAAGCTTCGGAAATACCACCCATCCATGGAGCCCCTCATGTGTCAGGATTTAAAGAAACTATTAGATGCCAAAATTATATTCCAGGTTAGACACTCTGCCTGGGTAGAAAAATTGGTTCCTGTAAGGAAAAAGTCTAGGGAAATCCTCCTGTGTGTAGATTTCAGAAATCTCAACAGAGCTTCAAAAAAGGAAAAATACCTAGTCCCACTAATGGAGTGGCTCCTGCAGACTGTATTTGGATCTAATATTTTCTCCTTACTAGACGATTTCTCAGGTTACAACCGGGTTCTAGTTTTAGAAGAAGACCGCTTGAAAACTACCTTCTGAACCAAGTGGGGAACCTTCACTTACAAACGCATTCCCTTTGGGTTAATCAATGCAGGGGAAACCTTCTAGAGGTCCATGGACGTAGAATTTTGGGGAATAATAAACACACGTGTAGTACTCTACTTAGATGACATGACTGTGTATTCAAAGAACAAAGAAGATCACATCCAACATTTAACCCAGATTTTCGAAAGGTGTAGGAAATACGGTATATCCTTAAACCCTAAGAAAACTATTTTTCGGTGTCGAAGAAGGTAAGTTGTTAGGCCAAATTATATCTTAGGAAGGAATTTGCATAGACACAGAAAGGATTAAGGCTATAACTTAGCTTCCATTACCTCAAAACAAAAGGGATATGCAATCGTTCTTCAGGAAAATCAACTTTGTGAAGAAATTCACCCCCGATTTCATAGAAACTATCAAACCCCTACAAAAAATGATTCGTAACGATGTTGAGTTTAAGTGGGATGATGAATGAAAGAAGGCTTTCAACAATATTAAGACTGCAATATCTCAGGCCCCAGTGTTGTGAATCCCCGACTTAAACAAAAAATTATTCCTCTATACTTTCGCCTCTTACCAATCATTAGCCATAGTATTAACTCAGAAGGGTAATGAAAACAATGAGGCCTCGATTTCATTCACGAGCACTAATCTCCAAGGTGCCGAACTAAATTATACTTCTATAGACAAGAGGGCTTATGCGCTATACAAGGAAGTAAATCATTTCAGATATTACATCCTAAAAAACCATACCAAAGTCATCGTGCCTCACCCTACAGTCCGATCCCTATTTACTCAACATGAGATGGGGGAAAGAAGAGGAAAATTGATGGAAGTAGTCCAAGAATTTGATCTAGATATAAAACCCGCTAAACTAGTTAAAGGACAAGGGTTATGCAAACTGGCAGTCGAAGCTTAGGACCAAGTAAATGATGACCTCTAATGGGATAATGAATTGGCATTATGGTGTGGTGAATCTTCATACATCTCCCTAAGGAAAGAGTCTTGGTATGAGAAACTGACTTATCTCCTACACCATGGGACTTTCCCAGAAAACCTAAACCCTAGGGAAAGGAGAGATCTAAGGTTAAAATCCATGCAATATCACCTCATAAATTTGGTGCTCTTCTGGGTTAATTATGATGGGGTACTTCTAATATGTCTCGAACATGAAGATGTAGAAAAAGTTTCGAAAGAGCTCCATGATGGTCCCACTGGTGGAAATTTTGCATGAAACACCACCGCTCATAAGATATTGAGAGCTGGCTATTATTGGCCTAGTTTATTCAAATACGCTCACACATATGCTAGAAACTGTAAGACTTGTCAAATAAGTGCTGGAAGGGGGAAGAGATTAGCCGCCCCACTCCAACCAATGGTCGTTTCTAAGTCTTTTGAGAAATGGGGGTTATATATCATAGGAGAAATTACACCCAGTTATTCAAAAAAACATAAATACACACTTACTGCCATTAATTATTTCACGAAATGGGTAGAGGCCATGCATCTGACTCATGTAAATGAGAAGGTAGTAATCCAATTCATAGAACAACAATTGATCACAAGGTTCGGTGTCCCTTCTATCCTTGTTTTTGATAATGCATCTTATTTTTATTCCAACTTATTAACAAAGTTTGCTCTGGACAAGGGAATCATAATTAGATACTCTACAAACTATTATCCATAGGGAAATGGAGTGGAAGAATCAACTAATAAGAACATAGTGAGGATATTGAAGAAAACGGTTGCAGACAACTAGAGTAATTGGGATAATCTACTCCATAACGCTTTATGGGAAGATAGAGTTACACCCAAGGAAGATATCGGGAATTCCCCATACTTTCTAGTATATGAATAGGAAGCCATTCTCCCAAATGAGTTATATCTTCCATCTCTTCAACTTGCTCAAAATTCCAAAGGGTAGCCCTCATTAGTCACACAACAAAGAATTGACACCCTGCTCATGATAGAAGAAGAAAGGGAGAAATATAAATCAAAGTTCATAGATCACCAGTAGATAGTTAAAATATGGTTTGATAAGCGTAAGGTTAAAGAGAAATTTTTTGAGGTAGGAGACTTAGTCCTGAAGTGGGACAGAGAAAATGAGCCTAAAGGAAAGCATTCTAAGTTTCAGAATCTATGGCTCGGACCTTTCCAAGTGTCCGAGAATATTGGGTTAGGAACGCACTGACTGTAGAATATAAGGGGGGAACCTGACACCCTCCCAGTGAATGGCCAAGCCCTAAAACAATATTTTCATTAAAAAAAAAAGAGAGAGAGATATTTTCTGTGTCTATGTTTTCACGATGTTTACTTTAGATATGTCGATTTATCTTTTGGATTTATACATTTTTTGTTTTATATTTTTGTGATTATGAGATTTTTAATATTTTTTTTAGCAAGACAATGGTTGACCTCAAATCATGCGACATGACGAAATTTGTTCCTAACTCATCGCTCGCATACAACACACACAAAAAAAAACGTTGGGGAAATTGTGGTTGTTTCAAGGGATCCTCTATCTAACCTGCGCAAATAAAAAACTTTGGAGAAATGAAGAAGTGTATGTCTGGTGTTCTGGTAAAACCTTAAGGGAAATATGGTAAGCTAGAAAGGACTACATGTACCTTAGAGATAGATCTAGAAAAATTTCACCTTAACCATCTCATCCTTGCAAATAACATACATCCTCCTCTTCCACTCACTCAGGGCATTCTGCCAAAAATAAAATCAACTATATCAAATGAGCGCACAATAGGATAGGGTATGTAGATATCTTCGTCGGGGCTATGGACACTCCCTAGCAGCAGAGCAAGGTCTATGACGTCGGGGTGACTCCGCCGGGGCTATGGACTCTCGCTGGCAGCGAAACAACACTGTAGAAAATGAATAAGGGTAAGTAAAAGTCTTAGTTCCACTGAACTCTTTAATAGACTCTTGTCAAAGGGCGCGTGAGTCAAGGTTACAGGAAACAGAGGTTGAATAAAGGTTGAAAACCCCAAAGGCATGCCCGGATGTATCAATCGAGGAATTTCAAATGCAAGGGTGAAAGGGGCTCTGATAAAAACCAGTTAAGTTATTCAACAACTTTTGCATCAGTCGAGCCCGAGGGAGGAACAAAGATTATTCTTTTGCCTAGTAAGTCACCATTTTTTTAGCACTCAACACACCCTAAAAAGACTATCTCAATTTTTTACTCTTTTGGGTACCACTTGATGTTTGCACTATCTGATTCGATTTCCTTTTGAGAAATGTTTTATCTTTCTTGTTTTCTTGACTCTCATTAGCTATTCAGGTTTTGTTTAACTTTATGAAACCCCATTAATTAAAAAGGCTTAACACTTAAATAAAGAATCAACAACCAAAACACTTCACCCGACGTGCTCAAGATTCGACATCAGAAGGAATTCATAGAAAGAAAAGAGCCACAACGGAAACCTTAGTCACTGAGCACTGATCTCCATCGGCATCGACAGAAGTAAGTTTTGTTTGTGCCAGAGTTTTGCACAAGGATATCGTCGATAACCGATTCCTCTCTGACATCGATAAAAGACAAGGGGAATAGATGTTAACATAGAAATAAAAGATAGTGTCGATAGCTGATATCCGACATGCTTATCAGAATTGGGTGTTGTGCCTCTTTTTTCACCTTAGTGAGAAAAACAGAGGTGCTTGCAAGCTTAGTTGGGTTTTCTAAGCAGGACAACTGTAAGGAAAAGGGTTAGAGAAAGAAATATAAAAGAACAACTAAGAATTAAACTAAGAAATAAAATAACAACTAAACTAATGAGCATAGGGACATAAGGACAAAAGAAACAATAAGACCCATGTCACCAATGGTAAGGTTGATATCTGTGAAAGAAAACACCAATAAGAAAGAGGACTATGAGTCCCTTCTTCCTCCAAGGGAGGGCTTTTGGACCCCCACAAATAAGCTCTTCTTACAACTTTGAATAAAAATGGTGAAATAATTCTTTGCTAATCCACTTAAAGGGTGAGATGGATTGCCCAATGCAATGGTGCTAGTATACTCTTGATGAGAATAGAGGATTCCTCAAGAGAATAATAGCAGCATAACTTTTCTATTGGATTCCTTAAAAAATGAAGTGCACCCATGGCCTTTTTATAGCACCTCTTTGATGTATTGTGCAACCAACTTGTAGTGTGTAAAGAGGCTAATTAGGGAATTTCTAGGTCTTTGACCAGCCACCCAGTCAGATCCAGTCCAGATTTGAGTGTCAAATCAACTTGGACGCTGAACCAGAAGTGTGTGGGAGGCCGACCACTCTCATAAATGCGTCGTTCTCAGATGTGCGCGGCTTTTTGCGACCATAGTCGTGCATCGGGTGCTTGTGTGCTTTTCCAGTGTTTTTGTTTTGCGCATGTGCACGTGCGCCCTGTGTAATCATAGAGAACTTTAATTTTGTCACTGTTTGTATAGTTTTTTACCCTTTGGAAATTCTTTTGTGGTAATTTTGGTCCATGGGTGACCTCATAACTATTTGGTGATGTTGAATTCTTGTAACCATTTACGAACGAAATTTCAGTGATAACATTGGGGAAGACCTAAAAGAATCACAAATGATCATTCAGACCATGCTAAAGAGTTTTCCCAATCGTCGATCTCCGAAGAAATTCAACATCGGGACTTTTTCGAGGAAACTAATCCGAAGAAAAAAAAGTGATAGGTTTATCACCGATCGCTAACCCCCGATACCTTTTCAGCATTGGTGAACCTGGGTTTGCTTTAGAATGCACAACTTGAAGAAACTCTCGCCTTCGCTTTATACATGCGAATTAGGTCTCCGGTCTTCAACGACACGTGTCTTTGCCAGATTGGGGAAGCATATGGTCTAGTTTTACCTCGATTCATTCTCGGTTCCCTTAGCTCAAGTCGCACCTTTGAGTCAAATTTTCCACGATAACATTTGTACGTGAAATCGATCGGCGTCAGAGGTTTTTTGCAGAAGGATATCAACAAAAACCTCCATAGCACATCGTTGATCCCCAATCCACCCACTGAGAGACCAACACGATGGTACATTTTAGAGTTAGATATGATTATATTTTGAGAATTTAAGGGGCTAATTAATACCGAATCTCACATTAGTTGCTACCTTGTGCGTCAATCAAAAAAATCATTTAAAATCCTCGATAGAATGCATCACCCTCTGTGCCTCCGCCGTCAACCCACGACGAATTTAATTTTAGAGATTCGACGACAAATTTGTTTGAATTTCACTCATCACCCGAATTGAATCGTTGATGTGACACGTTAAGTTCTTCACTGGTTTAAATCCTCTCGATCTCTGGTAAGAAGAATCATTCTACGCACCGGGAAATTCAGAGCATCTGGAAAAATGAGACAAGCAATTTGAGAGTAGCAAAGATCCTATGAGTATCAAATAATTAGGTTTAGCAATCTTCACGGGTATGTACCAAGTCTGTGTATTTTTCATGTTTACACCTCATATATATATTTTATTCCAATGTTTCTTTGTACATAGTCTCTAAAGATTTATTTTGATTACAAGAACAATGCCTCCAAGAAATCCAACCACTAGACGATCGTCGAGGGCGCCGAAATTGAAAGAACCAGAATTAGGTGAATGCTCCTCTCCAGGGGTCGCAAGACAATTGGAATTCACGCAAAGACTGGAGCCAGTCATCAAAACATCAAAAAAGAAATATTTCGTTCATCATCCGACCTTTGGGGATATAGAGGTATGCACAGGGTCCAAAACGACACTACCGAATTGGGGAGATATCTTTAAGAAAATAAGTTGGGAGGAATACCCAAAATACATCCCACACAATGATCTTAATGTTAGAGCTCTCGATGACGAAGTGTTCCCGAACATATGGAGGTCATACCTGCATATGGTGGCTAGAAAAACCCTTGTATTTTCCTTTGTTGAAATCCTCTAGTGGCTCATTGACCACACAGACACACAAAAATGTTTTATCAATGACAACAATGGTGGGTTTGTTGGAGTGTTCCTTTCGGTGGAAGTCCAGAAGTATTACAAGCTTAGAGACCCTGAAGAGCGACTAAACACTGATTTCATCGTAAAATTCTACGAGTGCCATGACACTAGTTGGGTGATGTCCTCATGTTGGAGAGAAGATAAGAAGTACACCAACCGAAGCACCGGCTGGAACAAGATGACCAACTTAAGGGAGCCATACATCTACCTGATGGATCTCATCTATCGATTGTATGGGGAGAAATACTACTCCATATTTTCAAAGGCATGGATGCCTCTATCTTACACAGTGACCATTTCCGGGAGAGAATTCAATTGGGAAGCCATCATTTCTAAGCAATTGAGAATCTGCATACAACAGGCTCAGATTTCAAAGGAAGGAGAGACACCACCCTTCTACATGGCTTCATACTTACTGGATGCCATGTGTGCCAGAAACATATTTTCCGGCATGAACCTGAGTTGGCACGTCACATAACTCCCAATGGGAGAACAGGTACAAAAAATCCTACTCCCGCATTTGCAATGAATTCATCGCACATATTTATTTTATTATTTTCAAGAAAGAATTCCTGAGACTATCAACTGCGACAAAAAATATGATATAAAAGGTTGGCCACTGGTATCTAGATGAGCGTGATACCTACATCAGGGTATTCAGGGCCACCGGAGCACATCATCTCTTGTCATCGCATGTCCCTGACCAGTTTGTAGTGGGAGAGATATGCTACCAGACCATCCTACAAGGCTACAACGCCACCCTGGTCAAAAATAAAAACAAGTGTTTATACCTTATGGATTCTATGTAGGCTTCTACTTGGTGAAATACACCACTCAAGACAAACAAGAAGGGATAATCCAACTGGAGTTCAGATTCCAGACCGACCGATTCCGCAAGCATGACCCAAAGGGTCTGGTCTTGAAAAACGATTCTCAAGTGTCATCCTACTGGCCATACGGCCACAACAAATTTGAAGATGAAGTCTTCACATAAAATTCCCAAGACTGGGATGAGGTGGTGGCAAGGATGGTCGATCCCAAAATGACAAGGTTCATATCCATGAGCCTGGAAGAACAGACTACAACCATAGATAAATTGTCTCAAGAGGCCTTCAGATCCAGAGAAGAAATGATATCGACCGAAGCAACATAGGTCCCCTTGGTAGCCCCGGTGGAAGATATAGGTTTCCCTATGACTCAGGACACGCGAGAGAGGGGGTTACTCATGATGGAATAGCTGCATTGGATAATTGATCAGCTGCAATATGACCTGGACCTCACAGGCATGAAAGGGTCCCCTGTCAACAACCCAGATGAAATCCAGATAGGCCCAAGTGGACCTGATCTGATAGAAATCGATGGGTTAGATGACCCTAAAATCACAACGCCATAGGTTGTATCACTGGTGGATGTTTCAGCTCAGTCGGAGACAGTCGAGGTATCAATGGGAACAAGTGCATCGGACCCCCTCCATTAATTAATAAAAATCTATGATGATGAAGAGAGCCCGGAGGTATCCCTTGTGACCCCTGTACATATTGTATAGGAAAAGGAGCTAGAGAAGACATCTTCCCCACCTCCCGATGGCTGAATTTAGGGGGCTTCCACATAATGAACAAGAAGTCGAGAGTGTCTTAGAAACTGAGCTGCCCAATGCACTGGAGACCCAAGCAGATAGTCCTAGGGATGAGACAGAGCCAGTTGAACAAAAGGGAGAAGTTCCATGGCAAGAGATCAACATCTCAACGACCAATAATCAAGTAAGTACCAAGCCTTACCCCGACGCCTCAATTTCAATCAATAATCAAATTCCCGATGAGCGACAAACAAAATCCAAGACTTCGGAACACAGGGAAGAAGTTAAACACCCCAGTCTTGAACAAATATATACCATCAGGAGCTTGGGAAATATCCTCACCTGGGGAGATCGAAAAATCCCCAAACCCATGGATGAAGTCGCTAAAATACACATCGTCGCTTATGATTAGAAAAGGAAGGCTATTGTGAAAATGACCACCAAGAAGAGGAGGATCACTCTAGATCGCTCCATCCTCATCACCATGGAGGAAAATATGATCAACACTAGCATGCCAAGACATATGAACTTATCAACGTAGGGATGGAAATTAAATATGCCATCCTGGACAGAGAAAAAAGGGATGAAGAGGAGTTGGCTACTGCTTTGAAATAATTGGAACATTTGCGACACTTGGAGAAATATTACCAGGACACCACATAGGTCGCGGTGCACCTAACAAGATAATTTAAGGAGGCCTACAAAAAATTTACAGATGAATGACACTTATTCACTGCAAGGATAGTCGAGCTGTAAGAAGACACCCTCATGGCGCTGACCACATGCAAGGATATGGAGAGGTGGTATGAGAAAGCACAACAAGCCATGGAAAGGGTCTACTATATCAGTGTAGTCCAACAAGGTCAAGATATATAAGAGCATGACATTCGGGTGTTAAAAGAGAGCAGCCTTGATCGCATAAAGAAATCGGCCGAGTATTGGGCAAAAATGGATCGGGAACCTCATCGATAAATCCAAGAGAAATGCTTCAAGTGCGAGAAAAGTTGGATCAAGATCAATCAGGTAATGAAAGACATACAACTCCCCAAGTTTGGCACACCTAATGACTTTGTCAACTTGCTCGACATAGTCAAGATGCACGCCGAACAAGACTCATAATCGACTGAGGAAATAGAAAAGGTGACAAACATGGTGTCAGGTCAGGTGCGACAGTTCATGGAGCACCCGATCAAAGCTCGGGCTATGTTGCAATGGTTAAGTGCTAGAATAGTCAAGTATCAGGCACAAGTAGTAGAGATAAGAGATATTCACCCCATCCCAATGGAACAACATAGATTCCCATATGCCAACACATGCGAAGATTTCTTCATCAAGTGGTCGGAGTACGAGAAGTGTCACCCACTTAAGTGAGATCTTGAGATGACTCTTAGAAAGACTGATAGAAGAAAGTGCCATGTGGTGAATTTTGTTTTACTTAGCTGCATTTCAATAGTTATTTTTAGTTAATAGTATGTTATAAATAGGAGGATCGACCTATTAGCAAAGGTTCGATGGTTGTTGCAAAGACCCTCATTTTTGGTTTTGTTAAGAACTATTTCGAAGCTACCTTTAATTGAGAAGTCCTTTTTGGGACCAGAGACAAGTTTGTGTTTTTCATCAAAAGTGTGTATGATTGGATGTGGAGAAGAATTATTTCTTATTCCATCTCATGAATGGATGATGTAATGAGTAAGAGATACTAAATCTCTTGATAAGTTATCTAATGCAATATTTTACAGTTCTTTTCTTTAATGATGAAGATAAATCATTGTTCTATTATGTGATCGATGATTAGAGTTGAGTGAATTATTTTACTTTTTTTCGTTTATCACATGCATGTTTTCTTCTGATAAATTGTATCTCAGTTAGTAATTGGAATACCAACACGATTAATGTATTAGTTCTAGCCTTGCGGTAGAAAATAATTTTTTGCATGGTAGAGTGAAAGGGTTATCCCAAGTTCGGCCTCTTCTCCAGTATATAAGATTGTTCCCACTTTGTTACCTAGTTGGTTTATACCAAATTTTATCTTATATCGGTCCCACCTAAGAGAAAATACAAAAAAGAGAACGTCTAAACCGAAGGATAAAACTTCACAAAAGAATGTAAATCTGATCGATTAATTGGTTGGTCGGATCGCAATATCTGGAGAACCATTCCACCATTAAATGCTGCAGAGTCTAATTGGGCATCGGTGGCGGGTTTGGTTCCTGCTATTGAGTTAAATCGATTTAGGACCCCTCAATACATCCATTTAAGTGGGTGCAACTACAAATAATGTGGAACCCTCTATTTCTGTTTTCTCACCGAAGGCCTCCCACTCATCTTTGACATGGGGGACTTCCTTGAGGAGTGCAAATGTAATATTTTCTCTATCGAAAAATTTGTGGACAGAAAAATACCCTTCTAAAAGCTTTAACCATTTATCTATGACATTCACATATATTTGACCTTCAAATATAGGAATATCAAAATTGATCTGTACCTTGAAGGGGGTGACGCCTCCTCTTGAGGTGGATGTGTCACTTGTCGATAGTTGTCGAAGGATTTGTGCAAAGTTGTCCATCATCTAATTCCTCTGTCACTCAAGGGATTCCTCGAGAAACAATTTGAAAGGATCTCATGTCCCGTCATATTTATTTTCACCCACCATGGACGACTTCTTGGGTGTGTGATAGTAGTTTTCCTCAAGAGAAACAAGCTCGAGACCCAACTCTCTATACCTTGACCACGTCAGGGATATGCATTAAAAAAATGATAAGGAGCAGACCGCTCTGATACCACTGATATGGATTTATGAGTGGAACGAAACAAAACCACAAATTTATGAAATCAACATAGAGACACAGTGAACAATAACAAAGATACAGTAAAACTTGACTTATATTAAATAAAAAATGTACTGAAAACTATAAAATGCAGACTGCAAAAAATCTTGCTAGAATGGTGGTAGCTTATCTCTCAGAAGAGATGTGACAACTATGCTTATTCTCAAGAAGATGTGTACAATGAGGCTCTGAAGGATTTTTTACGATAAAAATGAATTCCAAAAATCTAGAAATGTAAAAACCTAACCCTACGAGATGAAGCGCCCAAAAGTCATGTGGGCCCCGTTGGGGTAAGTTAGTACATCAACTTCCCGGGGTCGTAAATTTTTCATACAATATTCATTTAAGGTGAACGATAGCTTGTTGGAAAGGTATTGATAAGGATCTTCATTTACGGGGCTCAATGAGAGCCTTCGACTATCATTTATGTGCCTTATCATGAAAAAAGGTTGTTTAGGCCCTCAAAATGGGCCCGGAAGTTCAGGAACCAAAAAACAACTAAAAATAGTAAGTTGCCAAAAAAATGTTTTGAGCCAGTTGGACAAGGTGGGTGGCCACCAAGATCCTCTTGGATTAATCTTCCTCCCTCTCTATATCTCACTTGATTTTTTTATATCCCACTCTCTCTCCCCCCTCTTCCCCTCTCTCCATATCTCCCCTAATCTCCCCCACCTCTATTTTTAATTCTCCCTCTCCCTCCATATCTACATCTATCTACCCCACTTTCTCTTCCTCCTCTATGTCCATATTACTCTCTCTTCCCCCCCCTCTATCCCCCTCCTTCCCACTATCTCTCTTGCTCTCACTCTCTCTCTCCCCCTTCCCTCTTCCCCTCTATCCCACTATCTCTCCTACTCTCTCTCCCCACCCTCTCTCTCACTCCCAATTTATCTCTCTCTACCCCTCTCTCCCCCTCCCTCCCTCTAGTAGTCTCTCCCTCTCTCCCTTTCTATATTTACCACATTGTTCTCTCTCTCTCTCTCTCTCTCTCTCTCTCTCTCCCTCTCTCTCTCTCTCTCACACACACACACTTGTTGATGTTTGCAACTTTCTGAGATATTCTCCATATCATACTCCTTTGTGACTACGTTGAGTTGATTTGGGAGGAAACTTATCCAAGAAGAGATAAGTGGGTTTGGGCTTATATCCCAATGTCCCTTGTGGATATCACATGAGGACATGTCAAGGGAATTTACCTTGATGTCACACACTATCATGGGGAGTTGACCCTAGTGTTTCTAGAGGGAGTAGCCTCTAGAAGTCCACATGGGAGTGCCATGTGTGACAAACATTCTCCAGATCGTACTCTTATATGACTAAGTTGATTTGATCTGTGAGGGCACTTATATGAGAAGGAATAAGTGGGTTTGTGCTTATATCCCAACGTCCCTTGTGGAGAGAACATGAGGACACCTCTCTTGTGGAGAGCACATGAGGACATGTCAAGGGAGTTGAACTTGACTTCAGATACTATGGGGAGTTGAACCTAGTGTTTCTAGAGGGGGTAGCGTCTCGAAGTCCACATGTGATTTCCATGTGTAAACAAACTTTTTCTACTACGATGGTTGTGTACCACTGACGAGGACTATGTGTCTCTGGAAAATAGTTGTGTACTACTATAACTGTTGTGTACCACTGGAAATGACTGTGTGTCACTAGAAAATAGATGTATGCTACTAGAAATGGTTGTGAACCAGAGGATAGTAGTTGTGTACTAATATGGAAATATACCTCCCTAGCTAAGATGGAGTGTTGATGTTTCAGCATCAGGCAGACCTTCTCCTAGATTGGGCTATAGACCAAGAGAGATAGAATACATTTATCACAAAGGTGTACTTGTGGTAAATGGGACCAGGCGTAGTCCTTCCTTGATCATGACAAGGAATAATATGGACTCGAGGTTCTTTCCACATGTCAGTTAGCATCGAGATGACATTCACTCACATGTGTGTACCTGTGGTGAACGATCCTGGTGTGGTATTTGTCCTAGTCATGGTGATAAATAATCAAGATTGTAGATGCTATCACAATGAACCCAGAGTGAGCCTGATCCTAGAGACAATCAATTGGCTTAGAGGGAGAGTTGTAGAAGGAGTTTCCCCTTGGTTCAGGTGGGAGAGAGACATCTCCCAATACTGACAGACAAGTGTATGAGTCTAGGGTGAAGTTTGTATGCTTCAGATACCAAATTGACATGATGCATAATTTCTCCCTCATTTAGAGGGAGTGTTGATGTTTGGAAAAATTTGGGAAGACATTCTCTTAGATTAATAATTAATAATATAATTATTGATTATTAAATAATACATATAATAAGTAAACGATAATAATAAATAGTTATTGATTATCCAAGGGACACATCTTTTCATGGATGGTCACCATATGTTCTCTATATATGTAACACTTATCATTGCAATAATATATCGAATATAGAATATTATCTCATATAAAAAAAAATCAACATGGTATGAGAGCGGGATTGGGCTTGACTCCCTCATAGGAGGGCCTAGGTGTTGATGTTTTGGTAGCCGCGGGAGGTATTAACCTCCACGTGTAACCTATGACTTATAATAGAATATTATGGAAGCAACTAAACCATTAAAAAAATGTGTGAAAACCCTAGAATACAAGTCACTAGTAGAATAAATAATATTAGAATATTATCTTCCAAAAATACAAGTCGGGTCCACAGGAAAAAGATAAAGAGAAAATATAATTACCAGGAAGTCAAGTCGGCCTAGCCAAAACATTCACTGGACAAATTAATATAAATAGAGGACGTTTTAGCTCATTTTTACACCCATTCATAGCACAAGTCTTGTGGAGACTTGTAGTTGTAGTTGTAAGGAGGAATAAGGGTGCATGGTCATCTCTTGGTCTAGGTCTCTCTCTTGGTGATTCTCTTGATGACATTCTTGGTGATTCTCTTGGTGATATTATTGCTAAGTATGTGCAAGTCTGAGAGAGTGGTGTAGGTGTAGCAGCTGCAATTGTGTATGGTACTTATTTAGTGGATATGGAGACTCTCTCTCTTGTGTGCTACACTTGGAGAATGAGCGCTCGACTTGTCATGAGTTGTTGTTGCAGTTATCAGATAGGGTTTATCTGTTGGTTCTGGAGTAGGCTTTCTAGAATTATTCTAAGTAAAGGTTAGTGTTCTCGGGGGTGGCATATGTGAATGCCTATGGTTGGGTGACAATGAAGTGACATTGTGTATGGTTAAACGAGCATACCAAAATTTCAACATGGTATCAGAGCAGGTTTCCTTCATAACAACCTAACCGTTGGAAGGAAGATCCTCAATTTCCCACATTGTCAAGCTCGTTGAGAAATTACTAAACCCACTATGAATATCTCCTAAGTAGGTCATATCTCTTCCTCAGACCATATCTGCAATTTTTTGAAGTTGAGAAATTAGGGTTTCCTCATAAAACCCTAGGTTTACAGTGCCAGTTCCTTCATGCCAGTTGCAGTGCCAAAACTAGTTGCAGTACCAGTTGTAGTGAAAGTTTTTGTGAAGAATTGGTACTAAATTTTGGTTTTCCTAGTGCACCTTACCCTATCGCATCTCCAACTATCTTCAAATTTCCAATTGGAGCACCTTGAAATTTTAGGGTTCGCCATTGCTTGTCATTGTTGTCGGATGGTGCCGATGTTACTAAGGTATGTACTTGTATATGTTTAAAATGTATCATTATCTTAAGGGTGTTCACAAGAGAAGGGATCTTTTGTCCAAACAAACAATTGTAGATCTAGAGGGATCTCAGGTCCAACACATTCAGAGGAACAACACACTCCAGGTTTGATTATTTTGATATGCCTCTAGTTGTTATGGAATTATTATTATTAGTTGTGATCTTATGAACATCTAGTTGTATTTTGATCTATTGAAATTATTATTATCACACTAACCTCTGTTCAAAGTTAAATTTATGAATTGAATCTAGTCAAAGTATTAGATTGATTAAAGTTGAGATTTTTGTTGGAATACTGAGAGGGGGGGTGAATCAGTAATAGCATAACTATA
The DNA here is from genome assembly GCA_009831015.1 of Picea engelmannii. NCBI lineage: Eukaryota > Viridiplantae > Streptophyta > Pinopsida > Pinales > Pinaceae > Picea > Picea engelmannii. Next base: position 136,819 of record ML799223.1, on the reverse strand, counting down.
ATCCTTTTTCTCCATATAATCCAAGTGTTATATCAATGTAGAATTATTATCCAATAATGATCAATAAGAAATGAACAATCACACACATACACAGTACACCAGTGTTTTATGTGGAAACCCAAATCAGGAGAAAACCACAAAATGATTTTTCTTATATGTCTTGAAGAATTACATTCATTGGAAGAACCAATTTCCTTTGTTTTCCAGCTGCAACTGGAAGGAGGCTACAACCCCCTAGTTTCTCAGGCTACAACCTGAGGGAAGCTCCAACTCCCCAATTCTCTAGCTACAACCAGAAGGAGGCTACAACCCCCTATGTTCTCTGACTACAATCGAAAAGTGGCTACAACCACCTGTCCTTGCCCTGTCCAACTGCCTTGAATTAGAAGTAGAATGATGGAACCACTGTCACACTATCACTGTGAGATATACCATTGTAAACTTGTACCAATAAACCTAAACCATGCATCAACATGTACCTCAACCTGTAATCATGGATGATTTTAGGGGCTAAATTTCTCTCATGGGCTAATTTTCCATGGTTTTTCCAAAAACAAGATTCGTTATTTTAAAAATGATTCTCCCAAATTCGATAGGATAAAATTATTTTACCTTTAAAATCGCCAAAAGTTTATAAAAACTACATAAAATCCTTAGAAATTTGAATATTTTTACGAAAATATCGCCAATCATTTATAGTTGGCATATAAAGGATTAGTAAGATTCACCAAGGTTTCTACATTTTAAAATAAATTTCCATCCTTAAAATCATCCCTGCCTGTAATCAACCTGTACCATAAACAAGTGCATCAACCATGCACCAACCTGTACCATAAACAAGTGCATCAACCATGCACCAACCTGTACCATAAACAAGTGCATCAACCATGCACCAACCTGTACCATAAACAAGTGCATCAACCATGCACCAACCTATACCAAACAATCTGTAATCAATCTGTACCATAAACAAGTGAAACCGACCATGTAACAAGTGTGTACCAATCATGTGTCAAGTACTCATCAACTATGACTCATCAATATGTACCAACATCATCAACTATACACCTCATGTATGTGCCAACTCATCAACTACTTGTCTCAACCATGTACTTGTCTTTAGTCTCACATGACTAGTTTTGGATTAGTCAACAACCCTAACTTGAAATAATCATAATTTTGTACCTGTAATGAATAAAGATGTGAAACTGATACATAATGTTATTCAGTGTGTTTCATGAAATTACTCTAGGTTTCACTACTTTTAACCTCTCAGAAAATGATTTATAGAAAAAATGGCATACCTTGTTGAATTCTGGCTTATTCTAGAGCGAGACCTTGTAGAGAGTTCCTCATATGGAATATTTTTTTAATTGATCTAAAACTATTACAAAGCATAGTAAAGACTGTACTCTAACTAACACATTTTGTCTTACTAAATTTGGATATGTTATGAATAAGTTATGACGTTTTCACCAGAAACTCCTGTTTTTGACTAGTTTCAGGACTAGCCACAAACCCTATATTCCACGGAGTGTAACTCCAAAAATACAATGACCCACAAGATGATTGTTTTACCACAGATACTTGGATATGTTTACTCAATGTAATATAAACTTCAAGTTCTTAATCATTCTAGAAAACAATTTATTGCAAAAATGGTGAGATGACCTGTAAATAACATACCTTAGAAAGCATCAACAAAAGAATTTATCCTTCCTTGAATTCCGACCTTTTTTTCTTCACCTTTCCTCAGAAATTTGGATTAGATATACTTTGGTTACCTAATAAATCTATAGGTATTCAATATGCTCAATTGTGTCTTAAATGAGAGAGCCTTTCCTCTTATTTATACTCTCCAAGTAACTTCCTTAAAAACATCTTCTAGGTCACTTTGCCCACTTTCCTTATTTTAGGGTTAAACCACTTCTAATTTCTCCATTAAATTTATTATTTAAAAAAATTATTTTGTATTCACTTTGAATTATATTACAGTCATCACTTCACTTTATTATTTACATTATAAAATCTCTCAAACCACTTTGACTACGTTGACCTTTTGGGGCTTCTAGATGACATAAGAGGGTCCTCCAACTTCGTAAGGCCATAAATCTCAAACCGTGAGGAGTTATGTGACGTTCCAAATACCACTAGAAATGGAATTACATGTACCATCCACATAGAATATTATTACCTACAAATGAATCTAAACTCATACCATTATCTGTCAAACAAACTTGGGTCCATTACCCAACCCTGGGTTCTCCAACATCTCATGGCAATAACCCTCTAACCATGAGGAGTTAAGTGATGTTCCACATACCATCGGAAAATGCATGACAAACACTATCCATATAGGATATTTTCTAATACAAATTGACTAACCTTCATCTCATTATTCGAAAAATAAGAATGGGTTCTCTAACCATGCTTCTAGGATAACTCAATCCGCAAAGCGTCTTCTCGTGAGGGATTTCACCATAAGGGGACCACTTTGGAGTTCATCCATATGTACTTATTATCAACCATGAAAATAAAATAATGAGTCATATTTACATCAAATAAACTTGGGTCCATTACCCAAACCTTTGCGCTATTGGGCTTTCTTCAAGGGTTGACATCAATGACAACTAACCTTAGTCAACAATATCCCCCTTTGGCATTGATGGAAACACTCTGATACAATAATGGAATAATATCACTCATGCTCCCCCTGGAACCATGCCTCTATCTCATGCTCCCCCTGGAACCATGCCTTTGTCCTTTGCATCTGATAAATCTCTCCCCCTTTGTCATCAATGGAAAAGGTATATTTCCATTCGGGGCTGCTCCCCCTGACTGAACTATCCTCTTATGGTGTTTCCTCATGTACAACTAAGACATATAAGATAAGCATTAAAAAATAATTAATTTTGGAGTATAAATAACTCCACGTCTCTGGCGAAGATATTCAAAGGCTTCCCGTGGAACTGGTTTTGTAAAGATGTCTTCCACTTGTTATTTTGTGCCCACATACTCAACTCTGATGTTGTTTTCTCCAACCTGCTCCCGTAGAAACTGATACTTGATTGGAATGTGATTCATCTTGGAGTCCATCATCGGGTTCTTTGAGATACTAATGGTTCTTGTATTATCACAATATATTGGAATGGGCTCATCATACTCAACCTGTATATATGTCAAAGTTTGTTTCATCCAAAGAACTCGTGTACAACATGATGCTACTACAATATACTCTGCCTCGATTGTAGGTAAGGATACTGATGATTGTTTATTTCTTAGCCATGATACTAAACACTCATCCAAGTAGAATGCTTCTCCACTAGTGCTTCATCGGTCATCAATACAACCTGCCCAATCTGCATTTGAGTAGGCAACAAGTGATAGATCCTTTCCTTTTGGATACCATAATCCATACTCTTATGTTCCTTTGAGATATATGAAAATACTCTTTACTGCTAATACATGTGATTCCTTTGGTGCTTATTTAAATAGTGCCACTTGTCTGAATTCCTGCATTACATCTAGTCTAGATGTTGTCACATAGAGTAGGCTACCAATCATTGACTTGTATTGCCTCTTATCTGTAGACTTTGAATCATCATATTTTCTCAACTTGCAACTGGTTTGCATGGGAGTGATAACTGGTTTGCAATCTTCCTTTCCAAACCTCTTTAGCATTTCTCTGATATACTTGGTTTGAGAAATAAAAATTCCTTAGTTGCTTTGATGTATCTGAATTCCCAGAAAGAAGGATATTTATCCAAGTAACAACATTTCAAATTCATTCTGCATATCTTTTGCAAATTTCTGGCTTAACCTATCATCATCACTACCAAAAATAATATCATCAACATAAACTTCAATTAATAAAATATTACCTTGACTTACCTTGATGTAGAGGTTGTTGTCTGCACTTCCTTTTCTAAACCCTGTTTGTTGCAGATACTTATCCCGTCTAGAGTACCATGCTCTAGGTGCCTGTTTTAGAACATGCAAGGACTTCTTTAGTTTACAGACATAATCTGCGTTCTCTGACAACTGAAATCCTTCTAGTTGTTAAATGTAGACTTATTCTTCAAGTTCCCCATTCAGAAAAGATGATTTTATGTCCATTTGATACATTTTAATATTTTTGGAGCATGCATAAGCTAAAGGCAAACAGATTGCTTCCATTCTGGCAACTAGGGAAAATGTCTCTTCAATGTCGATTCCTTCAACCTGTGCATATCCTTTACATACCAATCTAGCTGTGTTCCTTGTAACCTGTCCATCTTCATTCAATTTATTACTAAAGACCCACTTTGTGCCGATCACATTCTTAATCTTTGGTCTTGGAACTAGTTCCCAAGTGTCATTTTTCTCTATTTGATCCAATTCTTCATCCATGGCCTTTTTCCAAAATTCATCCTTGTTGGATTCTTCAAAACAGTTTGGTTCAATTGTAGATGAGAGTGCTAGGTGTGTTTGTTCTGGTGAATGGATTCTTCTTCTAGTCTCAACTCCTGCATCTTTGTTTATGATAATATGTTATGAAGGATGATTCTTCTATACTCGTCTACTAGGTGTATTTGGAGGCACTTTCTGAACTTCCTCTTCTACTTCTGTTGGATTCTCTTCATCTTCCTTTTCTACTTATTTTTCATCTTTTGTTTCTTCTTCTAAGGGTTGTTTCATTGATTTATTTTCTTCTTCCT
>ML799223.1:83689-97223 GCA_009831015.1 Picea engelmannii | reverse complement strand
AATTTATCCATTAAATTTATTATTGAAATAATTTATTTTGTATTCACTTTGAATTATAATACACTCATTACTTCACTTTATTATTTACCTTTTAAAATCTTTTAAACCACTTTGACTACTTTGACCTTTTGGGGCTTCTAGATTACATATGAGGGTCCTCCAACTTCGTAAGGCCATAACTCTCAAACTGTGAGGAGTTATGTGACGTTCCACATACCATCAGAAATGGAATGACATGTACTATCCATATAGAATAGTATTATCTGAAAATATATCATAACTCATACCATTATCCATCAAACAAACTTGGGTCCATTACCCAAACTTGGGGTCTCCAACTTCTCATGGCCATAACTCTCTAACCGTGAGGAGTTATGTGACATTCCACATACCACCAAAAATGGAATGACAAGAACTATCCATCTAGGATAGTTTACCTGACAAATTCATTGTCCTTCATCTCATTATTCCACAATTAAGCATGTGTTCTCTTACTCCGCAAAGCGTCTTCCCGTGAGGGATTTCACCATAAGGGGACCACTTTGGAGTTCATCCATATTTACTTCTTATCAACCATGACAAGACAATAATGAGTCATCTTTACATCAACCAATCTTGGGTGCATTGCCCAAACCTTTTTGCTGCGGGGCTTTCTTCAAGGGTTGACATCAATGACAACTAACCTTAATCAACAAGTTAAACAGATACTTTAGTACATACTGGGATCACCTTTGGATACCATTAAAAGGGCACAAAAACATGATCAAGATCGATAGGGAAATATATCTAAAACATATTGTCATTGACTTAGAAACCCTAAATGAACCCTCATCGACAGATTTCCCTATGTTAGGCAATTATTCCTATGATTCCAACTTTGAAAATTTCTCCCCTCTCTCATCTAATGTTCCCCTTACCCAAAAATCTGAAATGATTTTTCAAGAGGAATTGTCGACGGTGGCAGAGGAAACCCTCTTCTATCAAGAACCTGCGTTGGAAATCATGGAACAAACATGAAGGGGAGAGGGAATTGACAAGAAATAGGAGGCTGACAGATTTTTCCCACAAGTTTGGACCTTACTTTGATGGCTCTAAATCACAAGAAGGGTCTGGGGTGGGGTGCATCCTCATTGATCCAAAAGGTAAATGACATTTCCTATCCTGTAGATTAGAGTTCAAATGCACAAACAATACCGTTGAATATGAATATCTAATACAAGGGATAAAGAAAGCCATGGACTTGAATGTTAAATAAGTGAAGGTTTTCGGAGATTTTGAAATCATCGTTAGACAAGTAAGGAATAGTATACATTTCAATTCTCCACACCTGAAGAATTACCAACAGGAAGTGCATAGGCTAATAGAGAATTTTCAAGCTTTCAACATTACAACAATTTCCAAAGAAAAGAACATTCTTGTTGATTCTCTGGCCACCGCTGCTTCAAGGCTATCACCTCTAGAATATTATGAATCCTCCCAGTTCATTGTATAATTTCTCTACAAACCATCGGTGCCCAACAATATTTCTAATTGGAAGGTCTTTGAAGGAGATGCACAGATTATAAACTTTCTGACCAATCAGGATAATTTTAAAGACTTCGCTATTGACGATGAAATATTCTAGGAACAATCAATAGGAACCAATCCTTAGATAGATCAACTGATTGACAAATCGAAGTCTAAAACAATACCAAAGGGAATAGACAATTTAGAAAACCTTTTTGACCTAAGGGAAATATTTAAGGGGTCAAAAAAGGCAAAAAATGGTAGTTCCTGCCCCATGCATGAAACTTTAAATCCTGGAACCTCGAAAAACCCAAAAAATGTAGACCTCGACAAGACAATATCTAAAGAGGAAAGGAAGGCCCACCTCAAAAATTTTCAGACAATATAAATATGTCTTTGCGTGTTCCTACCAAGATCTGAAAACTTATGATACCCGTATCATTCAACACACTATCCCTTTAAAGCATGAAGTAAAACCCTTCCAACAGAAGCTCCGGAAATACCACCCATCCATGGAGCCCCTCATGTGTCAGGATATAAAGAAATTGTTAGATGCCAAAATTATCTTCCAGCTTAGACACTCTGCCTGGGTAGAAAACTTGGTTCCTGTAAGGAAAAAGTCCGGGGAAATCCTCCTATGTGTAGATTTCAGAGATCTCAACAGAGCTTCAGAAAAGGAAAAATACCTAGTCCCACTAATGGAGCGGCTCCTATAGATCGTATTTGGATCTGCGATTTTCTCCTTACTAGATGGTTTCTCAGGTTACAACCAGGTTCTAGTTTTAGAAGAAGACCGCTTGAAAACTACCTTCTGAACCAAGTGGGGAACCTTCACTTACAAACGCATTCCCTTTGGGTTAATCAATGCAGGGGAAACCTTCCAGAGGTCCATGGATGTAGAATTTTGGGGACTAATCGACACACGTGTAGTAGTCTACTTGGATGACATGACTGTATATTCAAAGAACAAAGAAGATCACATCCAACATTTAACCCAGATTTTTGAAAGGTGTAGGAAATACGGTATATCATTAAACCCTAAGAAAACTATTTTCGATGTCGAAGAAGGTAATTTGTTAGGCCACATTATATCTTAGGAAGGAATTTGCATAGATACAGAAAGGATTAAGGCTATAACTTAGCTTCCATTACCTCACAACAAAAGGGATATGCAATCGTTCTTCGGGAAAATCAACTTTGTGAGGAAATTCACCCCCGATTTCGTAGAAACTATCAAACCCCTACAAAAAATGATTCATAAAGATTCTGAGTTTAAGTGGGATGATGAATGAAAGAAGGCTTTCAACAATATTAAGACTGCAATGTCTTAGGCCCCAGTGTTGTGAATCCCCGACTTCAACAAAAAAATATTCCTTTATCCTTTCGCCTCTTACCAATCATTAGATGCAGTATTAACTTAGAAGGGTAATGAAAACAATGAGGCCCCGATGTCATTCAAGAGCACTAATCTCCAAGGTGCCGAACTAAATTATACTGCTATAAACAAGAAGTATTATGCGGTATACAAGGAACTAAATCATTTAAGATCTTACATCCTAAAAAACCATACCAAAGTCATCGTGCCTCACCCTACAGTCCGATCCCTATTTACTCAACATGAGATGGGGGAAAGAAGAGGAAACTTGATGGAAGTAGTCAAAGAATTTGATCTAGATATAAAACCCACTAAACTAGTTAAAGGACAAGGGTTATGTAAACTGGCAGCCGAAGCTTAGGACCAAGTAAATGATGACCCCGAATGGGATAATGAATTGGCATTATGGTGTGGTGAAGCTTCATACGTCTCCCTAGGGAAAGAGTCTTGGTATGAGAAACTGACTTATCTCCTGCACCATGGGACTTGCCTAGAAAACCTAAACCCTAGGGAAAGGAGAGATCTAAGGTTAAAATCCATGCAATATCGCCTCATAAATTTGGTACTCTTCTGGGTTAATTATGATGGGGTACTTCTAAGATGTCTCGAACATGAAGATGTAGAAAAAGTTTCGAAAGAGCTCCATTATGGTCCCACTGGTGGACATTTTGCAGGAAACACCACCGCTCATAAGATATTGAGAGCTGGCTATTATTGGCCTACTTTATTCAAAGACGCTCACACATATGCTAGAAACTGTAAGACTTGTCAAATAAGTACTGGAAGGGAGAAGAGAGCAGCCGCCCCACTCCAACCGGTGGTTGTTTCTAAGCCTTTTGAGCAATGGGGGTTAGATATCATAGGAGAAATTACACCCAGTTATTCAAAACAACATAAATACACACTTACTGCCATTAATTATTTCACGAAATGGGCAAAGGCCATGCCTCTGACTCATGTAAATGAGAAGCTAGTAATCCAATTCATAGAACAACAATTGATCACAAGGTTCAGTGTCCCTTCTGTCCTTGTTTTTGATAATGCATCTTATTTTTCTTCCAACTTATTAACAGAGTTTTCTCTGGACAAGGGAATCATAATTAGATACTCTGTAAATTATTATCCATAGGGAAATGGAGTGGCATAATCAAATAATAAGAACATAGTGAGGATATTGAAGAAAACAGTTGCAGACAACCAGAGGAATTGGGATAATCTATTCCATAACACTTTATGGGAAGATAGAGTTACACCCAAGGAAGCTATCAGGAATTCCCCATACTTTCTAGTATACAGACAGGAAGCCATTCTCCCAAACGAGTTATATCTTCCATCTCTTCAACTTGCTCAAAATTCCAGAGGGTAGCCCTCGTCAGTCATACAACAAAGAATTGACACCCTGCTCATGATAGAAGAAGAAAGAAAGAAAAATAAATCAAAGTTCTTAGCTCACCAGCAAATAGTTAAAATATGGTTTTATAAGCATAAGGTTAAAGAGAAGAATTTTGAGGTAGGAGACTTAGTCCTGAAGTGGGACAGAGCAAATGAGCCTAAAGGAAAGCATTCTATGTTTTAGAATCTATGGCTCAGACCTTTCCAAGTGTCCGAGAATATTGGGTTAGGAACGCACTGACTGCAGAATATAAGGGGGGAACCTGGCGCCCTCCCAGTGAATGGCCAAGCCCTAAAACAATATTTTCATTAAAAAGAGAGAGAGAGAGAGAGAGAGAGAGATTTTTTGTGTCTATGTTTTCACGATGTTTACTTTAGATATGTCGATTTATCTTTTGCATTTATACATTTTTTGTTTTATATTTTTGTGATTATGAGATTTTGAATATTGTGTTTAGCAAGACAATGGTTGACCTCAAATCATGCGACATGACGAAATTTGTTCCTAACTCATCTCTCGCATACAACACACATAAAAAACAATGCTGGGGAAACTGCGGTTGTCTCAAGGGATCCTCTATCTAAACTGCGCAAATGAAAAACTTTGGAGAAATGTAGAAGTGTATGTCTGGTGTTCTGGTAAAACCTTAAGGGAAAGACGATAAGATGGAAAGGACTACATGTACCTCAGAGATAGAGCTAGAAAATTTTCACCTTAACCATCTCATCCTTGCAAATAACATACACCCTCCTCTTCCACTCACTTAGGGCATTCTGCCAAAAATAAAATTAACTATATCAAATGAGCGCACAATAGGATAGGGTATGCAGATATCTCCACTAGGGCTATGGATGCTCCCTAGTAGCAAAGAAAGGTCTATGACGTCGGGGTGACTCCGCCGGGGCTATGGACTCTCACTGGCAACAGAACAACACTGTAGAAAATGAATAAGGGTAAGTAAAAGTCCTAGTGCCAGTGAACGCTTTAATAGACTCTTGTCAAAGGGGGCGTGAGTCAAGGTTATAGGAAACAGAGGTTGAATAAAGGTTGAAAACCCCAAAGGCATGCTCGGATGTATCAACCGGGGAATTTCAAATGCAAGGGTGAAAGGGGCTCTGATAAAAACTAGTTAAGTTCTTCAGCAGCTTTTGCATCAGTCGAGCCCAAGGGAGGAACAAAGATTCTTCTTTTGCCCAGTAAGTCACCATTTTTTGAGCACTCAACACACCCTAAAAAGACTATGTCAATTTTTTACTTTTTTGGGTACCACTTGATCTTTGCACTATCTGATTCGATTTCCTTTTGAGAAATGTTTTATCTTTCTTGTTATCTTGACTCTTATTAGCTATTCAGGTTTTGTTTAACTTTATGAAACCCCATTAATTAAAAAGGCTTAACACTTAAATAAAGAATCAACAACCAAAACACTTCACCTGACGCGCTCAAGATTCTACATCAGAAGGAATTCATAGAAAGAAAAGAGCCACTATGGAAACCTTAGTCACTGAGCACTGATCTCCATCGGCATCGACAGAGGTAAGTTTTGTTTGCGCCGGAGTTTTTCACAAGGATATTGTCGATAACTGATTCCTCTCTGACATCGGTAAAAGACAAGGGGAATAGACGTTAACGTAGAAATAAAAGATAGCGCTGATAGCCGATATCTGACACGCTTATCGGAATTGGGTGTTGCACCTCTTTTGTCACCTTAGTGAGCAAAAAAGAGGTGCTCACAAGCTTAGTTGGGTTTGCTAAGTAGGACAGCTGTAAGGAAAAGGGTTAGAGAAAGAAATATAAAAGAACAACTAAGAATTAAACTAAGAAATAAAATAACAACTAAACTAATGAGCATAGGGACATAAGGACAAAAGAAACAATAAGACCCATGTCACCAATGGTAAGGTTGATATCAGTGAAAGAAAACACCAATAAGAAAGAGGACTATGAGTCCCTTCTTCCTCCAAGGGAGGGCTCTTGGACCCCCACAAATAAGCTCTTCTTACAACTTTGAATAAAAATGGTGAAATAATTCTTTGCTAATCCACTCAAAGGGTGAGATGGATTGCCCAATGCAATGGTGCTAGTATACTCTTGATGAGAATAGAGGATTCCTCAAGAGAATAATAGCAACATAACTTTGCTATTGAATTCCTTAAAAAATGAAGTGCACCCATGGCCTTTTTATAGCACCTCTTTGAGGTATTGTGCAACCAGCTTGTAGTGTGTAAAGAGGCTAATTAGGGTAGTTCTAGGTCCTTGACCAGCCACCCAGTCGGATCCAGTCTAGATTTGAGAGTCAAATCATCTTGGAAGCTGAACCAGAAGTGGGTGGGAGGCTGACCACTCTCATAAATGTGTCGTTCTCAGATGTGTGTGGCTTTTTGCGACCACAGTCGTGCATCGGGCGCATGTGCGCTTTTCCTGCATTTTTGTTTTACGTATGTGCATGCACGCCCTGTGTAATCATAGAGCACTTTAATTTTGTCACTGGTTATATAGTTTTTGACCCTTTGGAAATGCGTTTATGGTAGTTTTGGTCCATGGGTGACCTCATAACTGTTTGGCGATGCTGAATTCTTGTAACCATTTGCGGACGAAATTTCAGTGATAACATTGGGGAAGACCTAAAAGAATAAAAAATGATCATTCAGAACATGCTAAAGAGTTTTTCCAATCACTGATCTCTGAAGCAATTCAACATCGGGACTTTTTCGAGGAAACTAATCCAAAGAAAAAAACGTGATAGGTTTATCACCGATTGCTAACCCTCGATACCTTTTCGGCATTGGTGAACCCGGGTTTGCTTTAGAATGCACAACTTGAAGAAACTCTCGACTTCGCTTTATACATGCGAATTAGGTCTTCGGTCTTCAACGCCACATGTCTTTTCCATATTGGGGAAACATATGGTCTAGTTTTACCCCGAGTCATTCTCGGTTCCCTTATCTCGAGTCGCACCTTTGAGTCAAATTTTCCACGATAACATTTGTACATGAAATCGATTGGCGTCGGAGGTTTTTCGTAGAAGGATATCAACAAAAAACCTCCATATCACATCGTTGATCCCCGATCCACCCACTGAGAGAGTGACACGATGGGATGTTTTAGAGTTAGATATGATTAGATTTTGAGCATTTAAGGGGCTAATTAATACCGAATCTCACATTAGTTGCTACCTTGTGTGTCGATCAAAACAATCATTTAAAATCCTCGATAGACCACATCACCCTCTGTGCCTCCGCCATCAACCCACGAAGAATTTAATTTGTAGAGATTCGGTGAAAAATTTGTTTGAATTTCACTCATCACCCGAATTGAATGGCTGACGCGACACGTTAAGTTCTTCACTGGTTTAAATCCTCTCGAGCTCTAGTAAGAAGAATCATTCTGTGCACTGGGAAATTCAGAGCATCTGGAAAAATGAGATGAGCAATTTGAGAGCAGCAGAGATCCTGTGAGTATCAAATAATCAGGTTTAGCAAGCTTTACGGGTATGTACCAAGTCTGTGGATTTTTCATGTTTACACCTCATATATATATATATATATTATTCCAATGTTTCTTTGTACACAGTCTCTAAATATTTATTTTTGTTACAGGAACAATGCCTCCAAGAAATCCGACCACTAGACGATCGTCAAGGGCACCAAAATTGAAAGAACCAGAATTAGGTGAATGCTCCTCTCCAGGGGTCGCAAGACAATTGGAATTCACACAAATACTGGAGCCAGTCATCAAAACATCGACAAAGAAATATTTCGTTCAACATCTGACCTTTGGGGATATAGAGGTAAGCACAACGTCCAAAATGACACTACTGAATTGGGGAGATATCTTTAAGAAAATAAGTCAGGAGGAATACCCAGAATACATCCCACACAATGATCCTGATGTTAGAGCTCTCGACGACGAAGTGTTCCTGAACATATAGAGGTCATACCTACATATGGTGGCTAGCAAAACCCTTGTATTTTCCTTTGTTGAACTCCTCTAGTGGCTCATTGACCACACAGACACAAAAAAATGTTTGATCAACGACAACAATGGTGGGTGTGTTGGAGTGTTCCTTTCAGTGGAAGTCCAGAAGTATTACAAGCTTAGAGACCCTGAAGAGTGACTAAACACTGATTTCATCATAAAATTCTACGAGTGCCACGACACCAGTTGGGTGATGGCCTCATGTTGGAGAGAATATAAGAAGTACACCAACCAGAGCACCGACTGGTACAAGATGACCAACTTAAGGGAGCCATACATCTACCTCATGGCTCTCATCTATTAATTGTATGGGGAAAATGCTACTCCATATTTTCAGAGGCATGGATGCCTCTATCTTACACAGTGACCATTTCCGGGAGCGAATTCAATTGGGAAGCCATCATTTCTAAGCAACTGAGCATCTGCATACAACAGGCTCAGATTTCAAAGGAAGGAGAGACACCACCCTTCTACATGGCTTCATACTTACTGGATTCCATGTGTGCCAGAAACATATTTGCTGGCATGAACCTGAGTTGGCACGTCGCAGAACTCCGATCCACGTATATTTCAACATCTTATGGGAGAACAGGTACAAAACATCCTACTCCCGCATTTGCGATGAATTCATCGCACATATTTATTTTATTATTTTCAAGAAAGAGTGTCTGAGACTATCAGTTGTGGCCAAAAAGATGATATAAAAGGTTGGCCATTGGTATCTGGATGAGCGTGATACCTACATCAAGGTATTCAGGGCCACCGGAGCACCTCATCTCCTGTCAGCGCATGTCCTTGACCAGTTTGTAGTGGGAGAGATATGCTACCAGACCATCCTACAAGGCTACAACGCCACCCTAGTCAAAGATAAAAATGAGTGTTTATACCTTATGGATTTCATGTAGGCTTATACTTGGTGAAATACACCGCTTAAGACAAACAAGAAGGGATAATCCAATTGGAGTTCAGATTCCAAACCGGTTGATTCCGCAAGCATGAACCAAAGGGTCTGGTCTTGAAAAATGCTTCTCAAGTGTCATCCTGCTGGCCATATGCCCACGCCAAATTTGAAGATTAAGTCTTCACATAAAATTCCCAAGACTGGGATGAGGTGGTGGCGAGGATGGTTGATCCCAAAATGACCAGGTTCAGAGCCATGAGCCTGGAAGAATAGACTACAACCATATATAAATCGTCTCAAGAGGCCCTCAAATCCAGAGAAGAAATGATAACGGTTGAAGCAACAGAGGTCCCCCTGGTAGCCTCGGTGGAAGATATAGGTTTCCCTATGACTCAGGACGTGCGGGAGAGGGGGTTACTCATGATGGAACAACTGCAGTGGATAATTGATCAGCTACAATATGACCCAGACCTCCCAGGCATGACAGGGTCCCTTGACAACAACCCAGATGAAATCCAGATAGGCCCAAGTGGCCCTGATCTGATAGAAATCGATGGGTTAGATGACCCTAAAATCACAATGCCATAGGTCGTATCACTGGTGGATGTTTCAGCTCAACTGGAGACAGTCGGGGTATTAGTGGGAACAAGTGCACCGGACCCCCTCCATTAATTAATAAAAATCTATGATGATGAAGAGAGCCTGGAGGTATCCCTTGTGACCCCTGTACATATCATAGAGGAAACGGAGCTAGAGAAGACATCTTCCCCACCTCCCGATGGTCGAATTTAGGGGGCTTCCACATAATGAACAAGAAGTCGGGAGTGTCTTAGAAACTGAGCTTCCCAATGCACTGGAGACCCAAGCAGATAGTCCCAGGGATGAGACAGAGCCAGTAGAACAAAAGGGAGAAGTTCCATGGCAAGAAATCAATATCTCAATGACCAATAATCAAGTAAGTATCGAGCCTTACCCCGACACCTCAATTTCAATCGGTACTCAAATTCCCGATGAGCGACAAACAAAATCTGAGACTTTGGAACATAGGGAAGAAGTTAAAGACCCTAGTCTTGAACAAATATATACCATCGGGAGCTTGGGAAATATGCTCACCTGGGGAGATCAACAAATCCCCGAACTCGTGGATGAAGTCGCTGACATACACACCGTTGCTTATGATTAGAAAAGGAAGGCTATTGTGCAAATGACCACCAAGAGGAGGAGGATCACTCTAGATCGCTCCATCCTCATCACCATAGAGGAAAATATGATCAACACTAGCATGCCAAGACGTCTAAACTTATCAGCGCAGGGATGGAAATTAAAGATGCCAACCTGGACAGAGAAAAAAGGGATGAAGAGGAGCTATCTACTGCTTTGAAAGAATTGGAACATTTGCGCCACTTGGAGAAATATTACCAGGACACCACATAGGCTGCAGTGCACCTAAGGAGATAATTTAAGGAGGCCTACAACAAATTTATAGATGAACTACACCTATTCACTACAAGGATAGTTGAGCTGCAAGAAGACACCCTCATGGCACTGGCCACATGCAAGGATATGGAGAGGTGGTATGAGAAAGCACAAAAAGCCATGGAAAGGGTCTATTATATCAGTGCAGTCTAACAAGGTCGAGATATAGAAGAGCACGACATTCGGGTGTTAAAAGAGAGCAGCCTTGATTGCATAAAGAAATCGGCTGAGTATTGGGCAAAAATGGATCGGGAACCTCATCGATAAATCCAAGAGAAATGCACCAAGTGCGAGAAAAGATGGATCAAGATAAACCGGCTAATGAAAGACATACAACTCCTCAAGTTTGGCACACCTGATGACTTTGTCGACTTGCTCGACATAGTCAAGACACATGCCGAACAAGACTCATCATCGACCGAGGAAATAGAAAAGGTGACAGACATGGTGTCAGGTCAGGTGCGACAGTTCATGGAGCGCCCGATCAAAGCTTGGGCTATGTTGCAATGGTTAAGTGCCAGAATAGTCAAGTATCAGTCACAAGCAGTAGAGATAAGAGATATTCACCCCGTCCCAATGGAAAAACATAGATTCCCATATGCCAACACATGCGAAGATCTCTTCATCAAGTGGTCGGAGTACGAGAAGTGTCACCCACTTAAGTGAGATCTTGAGATGACTCTTAGAAAGACTGATAGAAGAAAGTGCCATGTGGTGAATTTTGTTTTACTTAGTTGCATTTAAATAGTTATTTTTAGTTAATAGTATGTTATAAATAGGAGGATCGACCTATTAGCAAAGGTTCGATGGTTGTTGCAAAGACCCTCATTTTTTGTTTTGTTAAGAACTATTTTGGAGCTACCTTTAATTGAGAAGTCCTTTTTTGGGACCAGAGACAAGTTTGTGTTTTTCATCAAAAGTGTGTATGATTGGATGTGGAGAAGAATTATTTCTTATTTCGTCTCATGAATGGATGATGTAATGAGTAAGAGATACTAAATCTCTTGATAAGTTATCTGATGCAATGTTTTACAGTTCTTTTCTTTAATGATGAAGATAAATTGTTGTGTTATTATGTGATCGATGATTAGAGTTGAGTGAATTATTTTACTTTTTTTCTGTTTATCACATGCATGTTTTCTTCTGATAAATTGTATCTCAGTCAGTAATTGGAATACCAACACAATTAATGTATTAGTACTAGCCTTGTGGTAGAAAATCATTTTCTACATGGTAGAGTGAAAGGGTTATCCCAAGCTCAGCCTCTTCTCCAGTATATAAGATTGTTCCCACTTTGTTACCTAGTTGGTTTATACCGGATTTTATCTTATATCAGTCCCACCTAAGAGAAAATACAAAAAATAGAACGTCCGAACCGAACGAGAAAACTTCACAAGAGAACGTAAATCTGATCGATTAATTGGTTGGTCGGATCGCAATATCTGGAGAACCATTCCACCATTAAACGCTGCAGAGTCTAATTGGGCCTCGGTGGTAGGTTTGGTTCCTGCTGTTGAGTTAAATGGATTTAGGACCCCTCAACACATCCATGAAGGAACCCTAAGTGGGTGCAACTACAAATAATGTGGAACCCTCTATTTCCTTTTCCTCACCAAAGGCCTCCCACCAATATTTGACATGGGGGACTTCCTTGAGGAGTGCAAATGTAATATTTTCTCTATCGAAAAATTTGTGGACAAAAAAATACCCTTCTAGAAGCTTTAACCATTTATCTACAACATCCACATATATTTGACCTTCAAATATAGGAATATAAAAATTGATCTGTACCTTGAAGGGGGTGACGCCTCCTCTTGAGGTGGATGCGTCGCTTGTCGGTAGTCGTCGAAGGATTTGCACAAAGTTGTCCATCATATAATTCCTCTGTCGCTCAAGGGATTCCTTGAGAAACATTTTGAAAGGATATCATGTCCCGTCGTCTTTATTTTCGCCCACCATGGACGGTTTCTTGGCTGTGTGATAGTAGTTTTCCTCAAGAGAAACAAGCTCGAGACCCAACTCTCTATACCCTGACCACGTCGGGGATATGCATTAAAAAACTGATAAGGAGCAGAACGCTCTGATACCACTAATATGGATTTATGAGTGGAACGAAACATAACCACAAATTTATGAAATCAGCACAGAGACACAGTGAACAATAACAAAGATACATTAAAACTTGACTTATATTAAATAAAAAATGTACTGAAAACTGTAAAATGCAGACTGCAAAAAATCTTGCTAGAATGGTGGTAGCTTATCTCTCAGAAGAGATGTGATGACTATGCTCATTCTCAAGAAGATGTGTACAATGAGGCTCTGAAGGATTTTTTACGATAAAAATGAATTCCAAAAATCTAGAAATCCAAAAACCTAACCCTACGAGATGAAGCGCCCAAAAGTCATGTGGGCCCCGTTGGGGTAAGTTAGTACATCAACTTCCTGGGGTCGTAAATTTTGCATACAATCTTCGTTTAAGGTGAACGATAGCTTGTTGGAAAGGTATTGATGAGGATCTTCATTTAGGGGTCTCAATGAGAGACTTCGACTATCATTTATGTGCCTTATCATGAAAAAAGGTTGTTTAGGCCCCCAAAATGGGCCCAGAAGTTCAGGAACCAAAAAACAACTAAAAATAGTAAGTTGCCAAAAAAATGTTTTGAGCTAGTTGGACAAGGTGGGTGGCCACCAAGATCCTCTTGGATTAATCTTCCTCCCTCTCTATATATCACTTGATTTTTTTTATATCCCACTCTCTCTCCCCCCTCTTCCCCTCTCTCCATCTCTCCCCTAATCTCCCCCCCTCTATTTTTAATTCTCCCTCTCCCTCCATATCTACATCTATATACCCCACTTTCTCTTCCTCCTCTATGTCCATATTCTTCTCTCTTCCCCCCCTCTA
>ML799223.1:56377-74521 GCA_009831015.1 Picea engelmannii | reverse complement strand
ATGTCCAAAATTATTACATGCATAACATAAAACAAAAAATATAGTTTGATACCTGGGAGTTGAGGATCTTCTGAAGGGAGGTGCTCTTATGAATCCTTCTTCTTCTTGAAGATTATATGTTCGTTGTTGATTATGAAATCTGACTCTTCTCGGTGGAGGAGTATGCATGTAATATTCCTTGTATATCCTTCTATCCCCTTTGATTGTTTATGCATAACTTTTTGGATATGTTTCTTGCTCTATTTTTTTGGAGCTTGATCCCTTTTTTGTTTGATTGTATCCAAGTCCAGTCATGTCAAGATTAGATTTTTGACTACTGATAATGTCATCCAAAAATTTTGAGCTATTCTACATATTTTTCTTTTGAATATCCTTTCTTAGTGTGACAATCTTTGCTTCCAAGTTTCCAATGATCCTGTCATTTTCTTCTATCTTTTCTTTGAGTGTTTTTTCAATTCTTTTATCTTCTTCTATTTGAACCTTCAATTTTGTGATCATTTGTTCTAGTTCTTGAGTGTCTTTTTTATTGTCTAGTTCTGCTTGTAGTTTCTTGTTTTTCTTATTTTTTTTTTTCTGATAACTTCTATGGCACACATTAATACTTCTCAATAGTCAACTTCTGCCTCTTCAATTTATTCTTCGACTTCTTCATATTATTCATCAGCTTCTTCATATTCTTCTTTGGAGTCTTCTTTGTCAGAGTCTTTTACAACCATGAATAGAACTCTTCCTGTCTCACTGTCACTGACTTCATCTTCATATGATGATGAGATGTCTTCTTTGGTGCATAATCTTTTCTTGAAAACTTTCTTTGTAGTTCTTCTTCCTTTATATGAGTGTTTTCCTTTTGAGTAACCTTCATCATTTCTCTTTTTCTTATGAGGAAATTTGTTAGAAAAATGACCAATACCATCACAATTAAATAAAATTAAAGGAATCTTACCTCTATACCTACCATTGGTTCCCTTGTTCAGTCTTTTGATGAAGTTGGCCACTTCTTCATCATCCTCCGAGACATCACTATTGCTGCGATATTCTTCTTGTTTCTTTTTGTTTTTCTCTGATCTTTTGGATGCTTTGAAGTCTTCTTTGTTTACATATGAATTTTTCTATTCAATTCGCATTTCATATGCTGTGAAGATTCCATGCAGTTCTTCCATGCTTATTGATTTTATATCCGATATTTATTCTAGTGTTGATATCTTAGGGTTAAATCTCATAGGAAGAGATCTTAGTACCTTTTGAACAATTACAGATTCTTCAATTTCTTCTCCCAATCCTATGATTGCATTCATTGTTTCATCGACTCGTAAGAAGTAGGCTGCAATATTCTCATCTTCCTTCATTTTTAGTTGTTTGAACTGACCTCTGTAAGTTTGAAGATTTGTTGCTTTGACTTTTGTATCTCCTTGATAAATATTTTGAAGCTTGTCCCAAGTCTCTTTCACAGATTTACAATGTACAACTTTGGTGAATACAAATTTGGGCAATGTGATATAAAACTCAGAGAAGAGTAAAAGATGAGGAAAAGACTTGAAACAGAGCAGAATGACAGAACAAGTTGAAGCAGAGTAGAATTTTAGAACAGACAAAGGAAGAGAAGAATTGCAGAACAGTTAGAAGAATACCAGATTTACAAAACATAGAAGAAGTGGTAAGAATCGATTTATCTATGAAGTTGGTTGTTTATTTATTCATTTATATTCCAGGGTGGTTGGGAGGTGCTAGGGAGGATTGTTGTCCTTAGAGGTTCAAGTGGGAGCTTGAACACAGGGAGTTGTAGCATCCATCTGGGTACAGCCAGAGAAACTAGGGTGGCAGGGTGGTGCAAGGGAGAACAAGTGTTCTGTGTTATACAGGTTGGAGCCTGTGTAACTGAAAGTTGGTTCTTCCATCCACTTGGTGTTGGAACATTAGGGGAGTTGGTGCTTCCTTCTAGTGAGTGCTAGAGAAACAAGAGAGTCAGTGATCTCAAACAAGTTGCAGCTTGTAAAACAGAGGTAGCAGCCTCACATTGAGTTGGTGCTCAATTATAGATGATGTACAGAACTTAAAAGACTGGCTATCATTTCGAAGAAGAAGACGTTTTCTCCCTTTATGGGTTTCCTCGTGAAAATCTATCTCTGTGTATACCTTATGTGTGACTGAGGCTCATTACTTTTATTGTCCATATGTTGTATAATGTTGATGATCACTTGAAGAAAGATTAAGAATGTATTAATAGACTTAAAATGGTTTAAGAAAAATAACAACTGATTCACCCCCCCTCTCAGTTGTCTTAGTAATTTCAACAATTTTTGGCTTTGGAATTATTCTCATTGAGTTTCATTGCTTTGTCATTTGTTGGTGGAACTGTTGGTGTTGTGTATCCATCTACAATTGATTGCCAAACTTGAAATCCGTGTGCCTATATATATGTCTTCATCCTTATGCTCCAAAAAGCATACTTTTGTCCATCAAACTGTGGTATTCCATTTTTATACAAGTTGGTACTCTCCATGATCTACCTTTCAGTGGTTAAACTGATTTTTGAAGGAACCTACTCTGATACCAATTGTTGGATTACTGAGAGGGGGGTTGAATCAATAATAACATAATTATAATCCTTTTTCTCCAAATAATCCAAGTTTTATATCAATGTAGAATTATTATCCAATAATGAGCAATAAGAAATGTACAATCACACACATACAAAATACACCAATGTTTTTCGTGGAAACCCAAATCGAGAAAAAACTACAGAATGATTTTTCTTATATGTCTTGAAGAATTACATTCATTGGAAGCACCAACTTCTTTTGTTTTCTAGCTGCAACTGGAAGGAAGCTCCAACCCCCTACTTTCTCAGGCTAAAACCTGAGGGAAGCTCCAACTCCCCAATTCTATGGCTACAGCTAGAAGGAGGCTACAACCCCCTATGTTCTTCGGCTACAACCACCTGTCCTTGCCCCGTCTAGCTTCCCTAAAGTAGAAATAGAATGATGGAACCATTTTCACGCTATGAATGTGAGATATACCACTGTAAAAATGTACCAATAAATCTGAACCATGCATCAACCTGTACCTAAACCTATAATCAATCTGTACCATAAACAAGTGCATCAACCATGCACCAACCTGTACCAAACAATCTGTAATCAACCTATACCATAAAAAAGTGCAAACAACCATGCACCAAGTGTGTACCAATCATGTGTCAAGTAATCGTCAAATATGACTCATCAATATGTACTAACATCATCAACTATACACCTCATGTATGTGCCAACTCATCAACTACTTATCTCAACCATGTACCCAACTTGTACCTCAATCAAAATACCTCATCAATTTCATCATCCAAATATTATTTGTAAATATGTAATAGACCTGGTGTATATGATCACATACCTGCAAACCTTCCTTAACTTTAAACAACAATAGACTAACATTTTCATCAAAATTTTCTTTAGTCTCACATGACTAGTTTTGGATTATTCAACAACCCTAACTTGAAATAATCATAACTTTGTACCTGTAATGAATAAAGATATAAAACTGATACACAATGTTATTAAGTGTGTTTTATGCAATTCCTCTAGGTTTCACTACTTGGAACCTCTCATAAAAGGATTTATAGAAAAAATGGCATACCTTGTTGAATTCTGGCTTATTCTAGAGAGCGACCTTGTAGGGCGTTCCCCGCACGAAATATTTTTTGAACTGATCTAAAAATGTTACACAACAAACTACTGACGGTAAGATAACCAAAAAATTTGGTCTTACTCAATTTGGTCTTACCCGAAACACTTGTTTTTTACTAGTTTGAGGACTAGCGACAAACCCTATTTTCCACGGAGTGTAACTCCAAAAATACAACAAACCACAAGCTAAATTGTTTACTAAAGATACTTGGATATGTTTCCTCAATGGAATAGAAATTTCACGGTCTGAATCATTATATAAAAAAATTTATTGCGAAAATGGTGAGATGACCTGTAAATAACATACCTTAGAAAGCATCATCAAAAAAAATTATCCTTCCTTGAATTCCGGCCTTATTTTCTTCACCTTTCCTTAGAAATTAGGCTTAGATATCCTTTTGTTACCTCAGACACCTATAGTTATTCAATATGCTCAAGTGTTTCTTAAATGAGAGAGCATTGCCTCTTATTTATACTCTCCAAGTAGCTTCCTTAAAAACATATTCTAGGTCACTTTGCATACTTTCCTTATTTTAGGGTTAACCCACTTCTAATTTCTCCATTAAATTTATTATTTAAATAATTTATTTTGTATTCACTTTAAATTATAGTACACTCATCACTTCACTTTATTATTTACCTTCTAAAATCTCTTAAACCACTTTGACTACTTTGACCTTTTGGGGCTTCTAGATGACATAAGAGGGTCGTCCAACTTTTTAAGGCCATAAATCTCAAACCGTGAGGAGTTATGTGATGCTCCACATACCATCAGAAATGGAATGACATGTACCATCCATATAGAATAGTATTACTTGCAAATATATAAAAACTCATACCATTATCCATCAAACAAACTTGGGTCCATTACCCAACCCTGGGTTCTCCAACTTCTCATGGCCATAACTCTCTAACCATGAGGAGTTATGTGATGCTCCACATACCACCAGAAAATACATGACAAGAACTATCCATATAGGATATTTTCACTGAAAAATTCATTGACCTTCATCTCATTATTCCACAAATAAGCATGGGTTCTCTAACCATAATTCTAGGATAACTCAATCCGCAAAGCATCTTCTCGTGAGGTCTTTCACCATAAGGGGACAACTTTGGAGTTCATCCATATGTACTCCTTATCAACCATGACAAGACAATAATGAGTCATATTTACATCAAACAAACTTGGGTCCATTACCCAAACCTTTGTTCTACCGAGATTTCTTCAAGGGTTGACATCAATGACAACTAACCTTAATCAACAATTTTTGAGTTTACTTTCATTATATTCCCTAACTAAGATTTCTATTAGGAAATCATATTGGCTTAAGTACAGGGGACAAGTTGGAGAGAATAATTTTCATCTTGAATGAAGGAGACTTGGAAGAAAAAAAAAACACTCATTCTTGAAGATAAAACTCCAGGTTCCATGTTTGATTGATTAAATTAATAAGTTTCCAATTGCATATATCAAGTTTAATAATTGCTACATTACTAGTTGCGACAACAATCCTTGAAAGGTTATATTATTTCTAGATACAAGGAATACTTGGCATCATGTGAGTACTATTGATATAAATTTGTATTGTACTTGGTCGCAAGATGAACTAACATCTCCTCTAGGAGATACTTCTTGTTTTACTTCCAGGAAGGTCACCTTGGTAATAATATGATGATTATCATGAGATTGTATTTTACTCTTGTTGACATAGATATGTTCTTATGGAAATGTTATTATACTTTTTTCTCTTATTTCCCTTGTCTCGGGCATGCTATTTTATAAATTCCATGGAAGTTACCATGGAGGAATTATTGATCACAACACTAGAAGAGTATTGTTCCTGTTAGAAAAATAGGAACACAGAGAAATAAAATAAAACAAATGTAGAAATAAAACACAAAAGATACACAATACAATAGAGACACAAATATATATGGTTCACCCAGTGTTGGCTATTGTTGGCACAAGGGACAAACCCAGGGTTCAGCTCCAAGAGCGCAACAACAAGCCCTAACTATTGGCCCTTTAGGAAACACCTGCGAAGCAGATGAAGTCTCACCCGAAGTAGCAATACGGGGTTGCAAGACATAGGTGTATACAACAAGAGGGAATGCAAGTGGAATCAGGGAAATCACACATAGAGATCAGATTATTCTTTCCAAACATAAACCTACTTCGCATAGTTATATATATCATATCTAACATACTAATGCATCATCAGAGTAACAAATTAAAGAACACAACATCAATCACACACAAAAATAGGATATATGTGGTTCACCCTCTCCCTAGGGCTACGTCCACAGAAATGTGAATTATAATATATTAGGTGAAAGATGACAGTTCTATCTATGCTCTTAGCTTGCAGATCTCTCTCCTTCGCTCTTTTCTTTATCTCTCTTCCCTGTGAACCCAGCTGCAGGGCTGATCTTCACACCCAGCTGAAGATCTTACAACATAGATTTATCTCACCACACAATACTCCTCTCTCAGTAATAAGGCTCACCTACAGCCTTAGGTCGAAGCCTAGGTGTCAAAACCCTAGATATCCAAAACCCTAGGTGTCTAAAACCTTAGGTCAAATTGACCCACGTTTTCAGGGCTTCGCCAACCTATCTTTCCTTCCTTCCTGTGAGGTTCTCCAAAGCATCTACCCATGGATTTTTCCACTTTCTAAGTTTTCCACGATCTGTTTTCCTTGCTGATATGTCTTCCTCGATCTTCTTATCCAACAGCTTGCTTTATCTTACTTCGCACCATATTTTCTGCTCTTTTTCTCACTTCGACCCAGTGTCAGTCACTGTGTCTTTTGAACAGTTTGAATTTCACCTTTTATCCCTTAATATTCACTTACTTCCAGAACCAAGGGCCAACAGTCCCCCGACACTTACTTGTGACTCATCCCGAGCCACTCTGATATGAACCTTGTACTTTTCTTTAACTACAGACTGCACAACGTAGTCTGTGCTTTCTTATCTTTTCCTCCCCACTGTGTGTAGACTGTCTTTTCAGTGTCTAGTACCTATTTTCAACTTCACCTGGTACCTATACCCTTCTCCTTTTGTTTTTACCGAGAGCTGAGAGGCAACTGGTTGTCATAGTACAATTTCTGTTGATTAAGGTTGGTTGTCATTGATGTCAACCCTTGAAGAAAGCCCTGTAGCACAAAGGCTTTTGTAATGGACCCAATATTGTAAAATTGTATAAATATATCATAGAAAGAAATAAATAGTGTTGGACCTCTTTGTGTCATTTGTAACAGATTTTTTTACATTTGAGAGTTAATACAAGAAGATCTTAAGATTCTCAATTTCGTCACGACTGTGTTACAAGTTTGCTTCCTTGTATCTCATATTTCATTTCATTTCATATTCTTAACTGATGTGCTTCGTTATAATTTAGTACGACCACTACTATAGCGAATGAATTTTGGTTTTCTGCATTTGTTTACTGTTTTTCCTCTGTACCATCTATCAGCGGGTGTAAGACTAGTCTGCATTTTCAGGATTCTACACATATTCTCTGCTACATCGGTTAATTCCTTACATTTTTTTTCCTCTCCTGTTTATGTGTGATACTCTCCCTTGATAGGATCCTTACACCATAGACATTCAAGTGTTTTTCTCCCATCTCACACTTTTATTAAAATATAATACAGTTATGGGAACGAGCCTTTGATTTGCATCCATATTTTATTTCTGAAACCGTAAATTCTCTTTTATATGACCAAATTGAGACAACACTTAATCCCTCTCTGAAGTTTTTTCCACTTTTACTGTTCCTCCATGATTGTCCTTGTACCAACACAGCCTAACATCGAACCCGAACTATCGAACCAAATGCACATTGCCTTAAACCTCTTTGACACAATTCTTAAGACGACAACTAACCGGGCCGAACTTGAAAGATCATGGAAAGCCATTGAACAAGACATAACTATCCAGGAACAGTTGGAAGCCAGACAACGCCAACGAAGAAATCTTCCTTAGTTTCCTTTGCCGAAGGTTGACGTTTCTCCCTTCTCCACCTTTTACCCACTTTCGGATGCCTTGACACTGTACTTCCAAGCCTTAAGTACAGACTCAGGAACAACACTCTACACCAGCATGATTGGGCTTCCACAAGGTGATGAGTTGGGTCGAATGTGCCCCTTGTGGAGAAATTCTTGGATTTGATGTTTTATCTTCTCATTTTCTAATAGAGAGTGGCGAAAGACTAGCCCATTTGGAAGTGGTGCGATGGGGATCAGATCGATGGGATGCTTGACCTCATAGTGTAGAGGTACCCCAATAGGTGATGGGAAGATGTATTTGTATTCTTCCAAGACCTTATCCACTTCCTTCTACTATGTGGAGAGGTCAGCCGCGGAAGCCATGGATGTGGCTACAACCTTTCACTCACTCTGAGAGAGAATCACAAAGAAGACAAACTTCCTGGTCTAATAAATGACCTTCCTACATTTCTTGGCAACGATCAAGGAAATAACACTAGGTAGGACTACATCGAGTATCCTATACAATTTTTTGTTCAAAGTAATAATAACACTACAAGGCCTAGACTCATATACAACATGACGTTTCCATAAATAAGGTTGTCCCAAAAGAACATCACAAACTTCAAGGGGAGAAACATCACAGAATACCTCATATTTGAATGGATTGATGTCATATGACATGTGACATATTGGCTGACACAAATATCATTTCCTTGATGGAGCCATCCGATGGCGTAGGGCTATGGGTGCGGTGTTGTTGGCAGGGATAGTTGCTTGACGACCTTTGCTGAGATGAGGTTCTTCTGGCTACCTCTATAAACAATGAAGTGCAATGGAGTGCCTTTCACCCACATCTATGAATGAAATAGGTGCTTTACTTCCTCTGGCTTATCAAGTTCACCGTGCTGAATCTTGGTGGTAGAAACGGTGGAACTGGGTTCCGCATCAATGATCTATCTCCCCTTTTCTAGTTCTGACTCATATTCGGAACCCACATATGATTTAGAGGATTTTACCTCAGCCACCAATGAATTCTTTGAGTAGCAATCAATAATGTTATGCCAGGGGATCTTATGGAAGTCACACCACTTCCTGGTATCTTTCTTCATCTTCCCATTGTCCTTCTTTTCTTGTGGCTTGGAATGGTTGTCCTGAGGTTTCCCATATTTTCTCTATCCTTTGTTCTATGGGTTGGGGCTGCCCTTACCCTACTTCTTCTATGAGGGGTTTCGAGACCCAAACTGTCGCATATTTTGTTTAAGCTTCTGATTTATTTTGACAGCGTATTGATAGGCCATGCCCAAGGATGAGATGTCCAAAAAATCCATTTTTGTCTAGATATATATATATATATGTATACCATCACGATACTTGAGGACCATATGTCGCTCAAAATATTTGATACCTAGCTTGGTGCGCAAGGTATGGAAGACATTGGTGAACTCTGACATGGTTTGGTCTCTTTCCTGCCGCAATGTGGTCCATATTATATACAAGTCGTCATAACTTCCAATAGGGTAGTATTGTTCCTTAATAACATCATGTTGAGCACTCAACACACCCTAAAAGACCTATGTCAATTTTTTACTTTTTTGGGTACCACTTGACCTTTGCCCTATCTGATTCGATTTCCTTTTGAGAAATGTTTTGTCTTTCTTGTTCTCTTGACTCTCATTAGCTATTCAGGTTTTGTTTATCTTTATGAAACCCCATGAATTAAAAAGGCTTAACACTTAAATAAATAATCAACAGCCAAAACACTTCACCCAACGCACTCAAGATTCGACATCGGATGGAAGAAATTCATAGAAAGAAAAGAGCCACTCAGAAAACCTTAGTCACCGAGAGCGGATCTCCATCGAAATCAACAGAAGTAAGTTTTGTTTTCACCCTATTTTTTCACAAGGATATTGTTGATGGCTAATTCCTCTTTGACATCAGTAAAAGACAAGGGGAATAGACATTAATGTAGAAAGAAAAGATATCGTTGATAGCGGATACCTGACGCACTTATAGAAATTGGGAAAGACCTAAAAGAATCACAAATGATCATTCAGACCACACTAAAGAGTTTTCCCAATATCGGATCCCCAAAGAAATTCAGCATCGAGACTTTTTTGAGGAAACTAATCCAAAGAAAAACACGTGATAGGTTTATCACAGATCACCGAACCCTGATACCTTTTTGTCATCGGCGAACCCATGTTTGTTTTAGAATGCACAACTTGAAGAAAGTCTCAACTCTGATTTATAAATGCAAATTAGGTCTCCGGTATTCAACGCCACATGTCTTTGCCAGATTGGGGAAATGTATGGTCTAGTTTTACCCTGAGTCATTCTTGGTTCCCTAAGCCCGAGTCACACCTTTGAGTCATATTTTCCACGATAAAATTTGTACGTGAAATCGATCAACGTCGGAGGTTTTTTGCAGAAGGATATCAATGAAAATTTCCATAGCACATCACCAATCCCCGATCCACCCATTGAGAGAGCGACACGATGGGACGTTTTAGAGTTAGATATGATTAGATTTTGAGCATTTAAGGGGCTAATTAATACCAAATATTGCATTAGTTTCTACCTTATGCGTCGATCAAAACTATCGTTTAAAATCCTCGATAGACCACATCACCCTCCACGCCTCCGTCATCAACCCATGATGAATTTAAGTTGCAGAGATTCAATGAAAAATTTGTTTTAATTTCATTCATCACCCGAATTGAATGGTTGATGCGACACGGTAATTTTTTCGTTGGTTTAAATCCTCTCAAGCCATGGTAAGAAGAATCATTCTGCACACCAGGAAATTCAGAGCATCTGGAGAAATGAGACAATCAATTCGAGAGCAACAGAGATCCCATGAGTATCAAATAACTAGGTTTAGCAAGATTTATAGGTATGTACCAAGCCTATGGATTTTGCATGTTTACACCTCATATATATTTTATTCCAGTGTTGATCTGTACATAGTCTCTAAATATTTATTTCGATTACAGGAACAATGCCTCCAAGAAAGTCAACCACTAGACGATCGCCAAGGGTACTGAAACTGAAAGAACCAGAATTAGGAGAAGGATCCTATCCAGGGGTCGCAAGACAATTGGAATTCATGCAAAGACTAGAGCCAATCATCAAAACATTGATAAAGAAATATTTTGTTCAACCTCCAACCTTTTGGGATACAAAGGAAAGCACAAGGTCCAAAATGACACTCCTGCATTAGGGAGAGCTCTTTAAGAAATCAGCCGGGAGGAATACCCGAAATACATCCCACATAGTGATCCTAATGTCAAATCTCTCGACGACAAAGTTTTCCCGAACATCCGTAGGTCATACCTGCATATGGTGGCTAGCAGAACCCTTGTCTTTCCCTATGTTGAACTCCTGAAGTGGCTCATTGATAACAAAGACACAAAAAAATGTTTGATCAACGACGACAATGGTGGGTGTGTCGGAGTGTTCCTTTTGGTGGAAGTCCAGAAGTATTACAAGCTTAGATACCCTGAAGAGTGACAAAACATTGATTTCATCGTAACATTCTACGAGTGCCATGACAATAGCTAGGTGATGACCTTATGGTGGAGAGAAGATAAGAAGTACAGAACCGGAGCATCGAATGGTACCAGACAACCAACTTAAGGAAGCCATACATCTACCTGATGGCTCTCATCTGTCAATTGTATGGGGAGAAAGACTGATCTAGATTTTTAGAGGCATGGATGCCTCTAGCTTACACAAAGGCCATTTCCGGGAGTGAATTCAACTGGGGAGCCATCATTTCTAAGAAACTGAGTATCTTCATACAACAGGCTCAGACGTCGAAGGAAGGAGAGACACTAGCCTTCTACATGGCTTCGTACTTACTGGATGTCACGTGTTTCAGAAATATCTTTGTCAACATGAACCTGAGCTGGCACATCGCAGAACTCCCGGTCCACGTATATTTCAACATCTTATGGGAGAACAGGTACAAAAATTCCTACTCCCTCATCTATGATGAATTCATCGCACGTATTTATTTTATTCTTTTCAAGAAACAATGCCCGAGACTATCAGTTGCGACCAAAAAGGTCATCCACTGGTATCTGGATGAGCACAATACCTACATCAGGGTGTTCAGGGCCACCAGAGCACCTCATCTCCTGCCAGTGCATGTCCCTGACCAGCTTGTAGTGGGAGAGATATGTTACCAAACCATCCTACAAGGCTACAATGCCACCCTGGTCAAAGATAAAAATCGGGTGTTTATACCTTATGGATTCCATGTAGGCTTCTACTTGGTGAAAGACACTTCTCAAGACAAACAAGAAGAGCTGAGCCAATTGGAGTTCAGATTCCATATTTTCTGATTCCACAAGAACGACCCAAAGGGTCTAGTCTTGAAACACGCTTCTCAAGTGTCATCCTGCTGGCCATACGCCCACGACAAATTTGAAGATGAAGTATTCTCAAAAAATGCCCAAGACTAGGACGAGGTGGTGGCAAGGATGGTCGACCCCCAACTGACTAGGTTCAGAGCCATGAGCCTGGACGAACAAAATAAAACCATAGAGTAATCATCTCAAGAGGCCCTCAGAGCCATAGAAGAAATGATAGCGGCCGAAGTAGCAAAGGTCCCCCTGTTAGCCCTAGTGCAATATAGAGGTTTCCCTATGACTCAGAACGTGCGGGAGAGGGGGTTACTCATGATAGAACAGACGCAATAGATAATTGATTAGATGCAAGATGAATCGGACCTCACAGGCATGATAGGGCCCCTTTCTGACAACCTGTATGAAAGCTAGATAGGCCCAAGCAGCCCTGAACTGATAGACATCGATGAAATTTCTGGGTTAGATGACCCTGAAATCACAACGTCGTTGGACGGATCACCGGTGGGTGTTTCATCTCAGTCGGAGATAGTCAAGGTATCCATGGGAACAAGTGCAACATACCCCCTCCATGAATTAATAAACATCTATGATGATGAAGAGATCCTAAAGGTATCCCTTGTGACCCTTGTACATATCGTAGAGGAAAATGAGCCAGAGAAGACATCTTCCCCACCTCTCGACAATCGAATTCAGGGGATTCCACAGAATGAAAAAGAAGTCGAGAGTGTCTTATACACTGAGCTGTCCAATGCACCAGAGACCCAAGCAGATAGTCCCAAGGATGAGCCAGAGCCAGTCGAGCAAAAGGGAGAATCTCCATAACAAGAAATTGACATCTCAATGACCAATAATGAAGTAAGTACCGAGCCTGTCCCCGATGCCTCAATTTCAATCGGTACTCAAATTCTCGATGAGAGACAAACAAAAGCCGAGACTTCAGAACACATGGAAGAATTTCAAGACCCCAGTCTTGAACAAATATATACCATCAAGAGCCTAGGAAATGTGCTCATATAGGGAGATCAACAAATCCTCGAACCAGTGGATGAAGTCGCTGACATACACATCGCTGACATACACATCGTCGCTTATGATCAGAAAACGAATGATATTGTGCAAAGGACCACCAAGAAGAGGAGGATCACTCTAGATCGCTCCATCCTCATTACCACAGAGGAAAATATGATCAACACAGTTCATTCCAAGACTTCCAAACTTATCGGTGCAGGGATGGAAATCACAGATGCCACCCTGGACAAAGAAAAAAGGGATGAAGAGGAGTTGGTTTTTTCTTTGAAAGAATTGGAACATTTGTGCCACTTGGCGAAATATTACCAGGACACCACATAGGCCGTGGTGCACCTAAGGAGTGAATTTAAGGAGGCCTACAACAAGTTTACAGATGAATAACACCTATTCACTGCAAGGATAGTCGAGCTACAAGAAGACACCCTCATGGCGCTAGCCACGTGCAAGGATATGGCGAGGTGGTGCGAGAAAACACAAAAAGTCATGGAAAGGGTTGACTATATTAGTGCAATCCAACAAGGATGAGATACAGAAGAGTGCGACATTCATGTGTTAAAAGAGAGAAACCTTGATCGCATAAATAAATAGGTCGAGTATTGGGAAAAAATGGCTCGGGAACCTCATCGAGAAATTCAAGAGAAATGGACCAAGTGCAAGAAACGTTGGATCAAGATCAACCAGGTAATGAAAGACATCGGGCTCCCTGAGTTTGGAACACCCGATGACTTTGTCGACTTGCTCAACATAGTCTAACAAGACTCATCATGGGCTGAGGAAATAGAAAAGGTGATAGACATGGCGCTAGGTCAGGTGGGAAAGTTCATGGAGCATCCGATCAAAGCTCAGGCTATGTTGCAACAGTTAAGTGCCAGAATAGTCAAGTATCGGGCACAAGTAGTAGAGATAAGGGAGTTTCACTCGACCCCAATGGAACAACAGAAATTCCCATACACCAACAAATGCGAGGATCCCTTCATCAAGTGGTCGTAGTACGAGAAGACTCACCCACTTAAGTGATATCCTGAGATGACTCTTAGAAAGACTGATAGAAGAAAGCGCCATGTGGCAAATTTTGTTTTACTTAGTTGCACTTTAATAGTTATTTTTAGTTAATAGTATGTCATAAATAGGAGGATCGACATATTAGCAAAGGGTCGATGGTTGTTGCAAAGAACCTCATTTTTTGTTTTGTTAAGAACTATTTCAAAGCTGCCTTTAATTGAGAAGTCCTTTTTGGGACGAGAGACAAGTTTGTGTTTTTCATCAAAAGCGTGTATGATTGGATGTGGAGAAGAATTATTTCTTATTTCGTCTCATAAATGGATGTTGTAACGAGTAAGATCTACTTAATATGTTGATAAGTTATCTGATGCAATGTTTTACAGTTATTTTCTTTAATGATGAAGATAAATCATTGTGTTATTATGTGATCGATGATTAGAGTTGAGTGAATTATTTTACTTGCTGTCATTTATCGCATGCATGTTTTATTCTGATAAATTGTATCTCAATCAGTAATTGGAATACCAGCACTGTTAATGTATTAGTACTAGGCCTGTGGTAGAGAATCATTATCTGCATGCTAGAGTGAAAGGGTTATCCCAAGATCATCCTCTTCTCTAGTAGATAAGATTGTTCCCACTTTGTTACCTAGTTGGTTTATACTGGATTTTATCTTATATTGTTCCCACCTAAGAGAAAATACAAAAAATAGAACGTCCGAACCAAAGGACAAACCTTCACAAGAGAACGTAAATCCCATCGATTAATTGGCCAGATCGCAAGATCTGGAGAACCATTCCACCATTAAATGCTGCAGAGTCTAATTGGTCCTCGATGACGGTTTTGGTTCCTGTTGTTGAGTTAAAGGGATTTAGGAACCCTCAACAGAATTGGTTCTAGAATGAGGGCCTGAGAATGAATGGCTGAATAAATATTTCACATAATATTTTAGACATCCTATAGATTCAAAACAACCCACATGCATGGCTAGTCATTCCCAAGACATCCCACACACATTGAGTACTCCCGAAATGAGTAACTCACCCCAGAACGAGGAAGAACATCTATTCCTTGATATACCGTACACTCTTCCTCACGAGGAATTGAGCCAATTTAGAAGAATCACAAGAGCATACGCCCGACAGATCGGTGCGCTGCCCTTAGCTCCGTTACTTCCTCGAAGAAAACAAATAAGAAGACTAGTGGTCGAGTCCCCCGACTAGGTTATTGAGCACATAGTAGAAGACCTCATAGATTTCACTCTCACTGAAATCGAACATCCTCTTAATCTAATCCCTAAAACACCAGCTGGAAACTTGTTCGAGATCGACAAGTTTTCGGAAGAAGAAGGGTTTAACTCAAACATGGAAGATAACAATGACCATGATGAAGAGAGGGGAAACCCACCTCAAAATAATCAACCTTGGTTGTCCATATATTCTTTTCCCATCCCTGGCCGAGTACATAACCTCCCCCGACACCTGGAGAAGTTACTCCTTAAATTTGACCCTGAAACCTCAGGATTTCCTAAAGACCATATCAAAAAATTCATACTATCTATTAGACTTATGAATGTCCAACATGAAGACGCATTTTGCAAGATTTTCCCCTACACTTTCAATACTTCAGCCTCCACGTGGTATTTTAACCTACCCGTAGGATCCATAACTAGTTGGACGAAGTCTCAAAGGGATTTTCTAGATAAATTTGCAGAAGAAACTTCTACAGGAGCTTTGATGGTTGAATTGTTCTCCGCCACCGTGAGTTTGAAGGAAAGGGTTAAATACTTCAATCAAAGATTTACCACCATCTTAAATAAATTCCAGCTCGAAGCTAAACCTACTCAGGTGTTAAGGTCCTAACCTGCACATAGGTAGATCATTGTATTCGGATGTAATAAAGGTCAATATTAATAAGGCCTTTCAATAAAATAGAATAAGACGGATGTAAGAAGACCTAATAGAAGCTTCCACTTCTAGAAGGATCTTCCTCTAGATGCTTCTCTTAATAGACATATTTAGTATAAATAAGGGTCAAGGGTATGAAAACCCTAGCTTGGAGATTATTGTAACAGAGCACTGCTCGATTGGAGGTTTCCCCCTTGAAGAGGCCTCTGAACATTTCTTTCTGAATCAAAGTGCTATTTCTATTGCTGTTCTTATATCGTTTCTATGTTATTGTGGAGATTATGCTGGATATTTTACTGTTATTCTGCCATTTCTAGCATTTTATTTATGTTCTGCATATTTTATATATCTGGTATCTTGCATTAGGAGTTTCGAATCGAAGTATATGCTAATGATCTCCCAGCTTCTATTTCCATGCTTGTGAAGAGGGTTGCCATACCAACCCTAGATGAGAATTTTGAAGAAGCCAAAACGAAAGAGTTCCAAATGAAAGGATGCAAATACGTTCAAGTCTTGTTAGTTAAGAAAGAAGTTCAACGTCCTCCCAGGAGAGGACTCCTGTTGACTAGACCCCCAGGGAAACAAACAAAACAAGCTCCTGAAAAGGGAAGTGGGGACATAGAGGACCTACAACGCATGGTCAAGAATTTGTCAAAAAAAATCATAGACATGAAGAGAAGTGTAGGGGAGGGAAACCAAGGCCAAAGGCCCTATAAACTGTTTTTCAAAAGAAATCCATCGTTCAAAGCAATTGAACCTCCCCCAACCAACTTAAACATTGATCTGGGAAATGTAGCATCCAAATATTTATGTACTTATCATCTGATCCGGATTTATGTAGGAACACAATGAAATATAGAAATACACATAAACGTAGAGATGCAGCAGAAATAAGACTTCATTTCATTAATAACAAATGTCTGAAATATGCTTACAAACAGAATGGAAATAAACTAGCTAGGGCGCTGGTAGCTTATCTCTGAGAAGAGTTGTGGCTGCTACTCGCATCCATGAGAAGATGATTACAATGAGGCTCTAGAGGCCTTTTTACAATAGACGAGAATTCCAAAAGTCATAGACATCCAAAAACCTAACCCTAGGAGATGAAGCGCCAAACGTCATGTGGGCCCCGTTTGGGTAAGTTAGTACATCAACTTCTCGGGGTCGTAACTTTTGCATACGATCTCCGTTTTAGGCGTGTGATAGATCGTTGGAAAGGTATTGTCGAGGAGATTCATTTTGGGGGATCAATTATTCCTTCGAATATCATTGAGAACCTCGATCTCAAAAAAACTTCATTTAGGCCCTCAAAATGGCCCTGGAAGTTAAAACCTACTAAAAATAGTAAATTGCCAAAATTGCCAGAAAACTGTTTTGAGCCAGTCGGAAAAGGTGGGTGGCCACTGATATCCACCTGGATCAATCCTCCCTCCTTAGGAAGCAATGATCCCCATTGCGTTGAGTTCCTCCATGAGATGAGGAAACTTCTGCTGAACTTGGTCCTTGGTGAGCCATTTGCCTTGGTGAAGGAGTTGGCCTGCTTTGACAACTCGATATAGCAGTATCCTTTGTTTTCGAGTGTGCTTGATCTGTGTATCCATGATCTGATCAATTCTGGCTTGTTCCATGCAGTCTGGATTTAACTCTGTTGGTGTGAGTTGTTCTGCCATGTCGGATGTGTCTAGTAGAGGTGGAAAGTAGGGCCGAAGGCGGTCCACATTGAACACTGGGTGCAGACCAAGGAATGGTGGAATGCTGAGCTCAAAGGCATTTTCCCCTACAGCCTTGGTGAGGGTGTACGGCCCATATCGAAGTGATGAAGCTTACGGTGGGGTCCAGCGAGGCGCTCCTTTTGCAAATGCAGCCACACTTTGTCGCCCACTTGGAAGTTGTGTAGCACCCGATGTTGATCATGTCATTGCTTGTACTTAGCATTGGATCTGTCCAATATGTCATGAACCTATTGGCGGATGTGTTGAATGTGCTCAATTAATTTGTTTTCCTTATCCACCTCAGACTGGACATGAGCTGAATCTTCCTGAGTAGCCACAAATGGCATGGCTATGTCAATGGGACAGAGTGGCTGGAATCCCAAGCCCACTTGAAAGGGGCTGTGGCTAGTTGAGCTATGGAGATCCCGGTTGTAGCTGTG
>ML799223.1:1079-56327 GCA_009831015.1 Picea engelmannii | reverse complement strand
TTGAAGAGACAGAAACATCCACATCAGTTGTAGAGAATGAAGAGAAGCACTCTACGTTGCTAGAAAAGAAGAATGAAGAAAATAGAAAGAGTTATGCAGAAGTACTCAAAAGAAGGAATCATGGTCAAACAGAATCTAAGAAAACTATTGAAGATACATCTTCAAGAACACCATCCATGTTCAAGCCACAAAAAAGATTCAATAATGATCATGATCAATCAAAGAAAAAATTCAGAAGGACTACGCCACAAAAAAGATCATTCACTCCTAGGTATGGGAATTTATTTTATGGTCATTATTTTTATTGTGCTAACTTTGGACATAAGGTTGCAGATTGCAGGGATTATAAAAGAAATGTTCAAGCAGAGCGTGCCTATGTGGTTGCACGTAACATCGAGTGTTATAAATATCATAACTATGGACACATAGCCAGTGATTGTAGAAGCATGATCGATACTTCCATGAAAGAGAATACTGATATCATATATAAGAAAGTGTTAGCACTCTAGGAAGCTCTCCTAGGCTGTAAGTTAGAGATGCCTAGTAACTCAATCTTTTTGGAAACTATTTTCTCAATAATAGGTGTGGGTTTTGGATCAAGATGAATATCTTAACCTTTGGATTGTATTCTCAAGACAGTCTTAACTATAATCATGCAACACAAGGCCTTCAAGAGCTATTGTCAGATAGGTTTGTATAACAAAGGGATAAGAAAACTAATCAGTTAACCAGAACATACGTAAAATCATATATATGATGGGTCAACAAACTAGCCAAAGATGCTTGTGATTCTTGCTTAACAATCAAAAGTAAGATGACAGTTACCATAGGATCATTAAACAGAGACAAAAGAACTATTTCCACTCATAAGCATAGACAAAGATGAAAGAAGGTCTGACAATAACAAATAAAAGAAACTTTCAGGCTGATATATTAAAGAAAGTGTCTTTCATACAAAATAGTAGCATATAGAACTCAAAATCGAACCTTTAGTTCATCTTCTATCTTTAGCTTCATAGATTTACAATGTAGTTTTGAGATCCTAAAAGCATGGATCAAATATGCTAAAGATAGAAAGTCAAAATTTAGTTTGCAAAAGATAAGGAGTGATCCTCAAAATGAGGTCAATCCCACACTTCATGGTCTTCATATCTTGTAGAGTGCTTGTGCAGTGAAAAATAGCCTTCCAAGGCTGAGTGTTGACTCTCCCAAGAGATACAATTCGAATTTGTTGAGGTGTGTAAAACCCTGATTTTATGCCTTTAAAAAAGGTACCAAAAATGATTGAAACACCTCTTCTTTCCATTAACCATCAAAAATAGCTATTGGATCTGACTTGGTAATTCAACAAATGTCCATTCGAAGAGGTTTCAAATCATTCCAACTCAAAAAATCCTGATCTGGGCAAAAATTCAGTCATTCTGGAAGTGACAGGCTTTCGGTGGTTAACGTAGAAGACTCCTAGGTGGATTAACTACCAAAAGCTCTCCTTTCAATGGTTAATGAACAATCGTCCTGTTCGCCTAAACCACCGAAAACTTTTGCTTTATCAAAACTTCAAAATTTGAAAAAATGATTACCTTGATGTTCTGTTGAGTGTTCAAGGTTTTTTGGATGATGCAGCTCCTCTTCGTGAAGATCTTCGAACTTCAACCTACTGTGTGGAAGACTATGGTAAATATACCATGGTTGTAGCTAAGTTGGCTAGAGTTTCCAAACCTGTTTTCTCCTGTGTTGGCAATTGAGAATCTTTTAATTTCAGCCTCAGAATTTTGAGTTGCCTGTACAGCTTCATGTTCTCCCTTATCAACACCCTATTCCTGTCTTTGATCTTATCATGATTTTCTTTGAGGATTTGGTTTATGTTGAAAATCTCTACATTTCTTTCAGTCAAGTCTGTATTTTCCTTCTTAATAACTCTTTCTAGGACTTCCATTTCATAGACTTGTTGCAGGAGTTTATTGATTTCCCGTGCCTTAGATGCTTTAGGCTTGCTTGTAGAAGCTTTTGCCAATGGTGGACTGTGTGCCTCTGGGGAAGTTGGTGCGGGAAAGTTGGTACAATCGTCTACAACTTTTCTAGCCTATACATTACCTTGTGTCTCTGCGAACTCCTGTTCTGGCTCTGAATCACTATATAGTAAGTTTAAAGGGTTACTTCCTTCGGCAGGGTCCTTGGTCTGCTCACCCTCAAACTGTAACTTTCTTTTGGTTCTTTTTCTTTTAACAGAGGATGATTCTATTGGATCTCTTGGTGTTGAGATACCCTTCCATTTTCTATGACTGCTTTTAGGAGTAATGGTCTTCTTAGTGGTAGCTTTTTTACCCTTCTCCTGTTGTTTCCAATCAGTCTGGAATTCATTCCATAAGAGGAAGTAGTTCCAATCTACCTGCCTTTCTTCAATGACTCTTTGACAATGAGAGTAATGAGTCCTTGATGAGACAATCTAATTTCCACCTTTGTGGGCTTGGCATTGACCTGCCTAGCCATTTTTGTGAGGGCTTTGTGCAAGTAAAATGGAAAATTGATGGGGGATCTCCCTGTGAAGTGATTTAAAAGTTTGAAGTGGTAGAACATGACTCTATTATATCTACCTTCACAGGTGATATAGACAAATATTGCCTTCAGGAGAGATTTCCATTTAGGTTCCAGATAAGACATTGGTATGTCTTTTTGCCATGTAATATCTTTGTGCAGAGGCTGTAGGTAGGACCTAAATTCAATGTTTGAAGGTATAGTTGATTTGAACCAACAATCGCCTATTCTAGGAAGACTAGTGAACTCAGCTATGTCTGCCTCATCAATGACAAACTGCTCCTTTCCTACTGTTGTTGTTCTTCCATCATACGAGCTAGCAAAGGTCTCAGACACCTGTTGGTGAAAATCTACCAGTTTTTCACAATACGAATATACTCCAGTTTGTTTGAAAAACTCAGCCACCTCAAGGTGAGCCTCAAGGTACCAAACTCCATCCAATTCAACCCTTAGAATTGGCCCTACTTTCGGCATTTAGTAAATGTTGACTGTACCTACGATTTAAGAAAAACTTTGTGCTAGGGAGACAAAGAATCTATGATTTAGGGTGACAGGGAGTATGACTCAGAGAAATAAATGAGACAGAGTGACTCAGAGTTATGATCGCAAAGCTCAATCACTAACCGAATTTAGGCAACAGGCTGACTGAAAACATGCCGAAAAGTTCGAGTTTCGGTGAGATGTACATTTAAATTGAAATAGTATGGGATTTGAACTACTTAATGACTCGACCTGTCTTGATTGGTATGACCATTGGCTTGATAATGATATGTTGAACTCGAACTGTACTCGGCAATCACCACAAAAAACAGGATTATGGTCTCTGGATATGCGTTTGCTTGATGAAATCACGGGCTCAAGACTGTCACAATGACTCCGAGATTCGAATTGATAATAAATGGAGATCAAATTAGAGATTAATCGGGGTCATAATAGATCTGTGTCTTTGTGACTGGAGATAGTGAGGGGCTATGTGACTAATCATTTCTGTTAGTCGGGAAACATGCATAAGTTTTTGTGTCTTTTCCAAGTCTTAATTTTGAAATGACAAATGCAGTTAAAAGGAAAACAGGGTATCAATCTTCGAATAGATACAATAAGAACATTCATACCTTACCACCTCCATGTACTTTCAGCGGTTAAGTCTTCATGATTGCACCAATTGACAACTGGCTCGTGCGAAAGCTCGGGCTTTTTCATTTTTTCCGTTTAAATCGTTTCGGTAGTTAAATGAGCTTTTACTTTTCCCTCTTAACTATCGAGAGCAAAGGCTTTTGGTGGTTAATGAGCGTGTTTCAAGCTCACCTAAACCAACCTAAGATTATGTCTTTTTCTTGACCAAAACAAATCAAAAGTTCTTTCTGAGTTTATTTACAGAAAATAGACTTTCTAACCTACCTACAAAAATTTAGAAATAAATTTTGGACCACAATCTATCATCTAAAATACAAAATCTCCACCAATTTATTTGAGGAGATAACAGAAAGTATGGATAAGAAAACATGAAGAATTGGTGAACAAAGACCAGGTAACAGAGATCGCAAGATTGACAATAAAACGAGATGAAAAAAATTCTACAGAGAAAAGGAAAGATTACACTACTGGCCCATAACACTGCTGGTACTCTCAAATTCTAGTCATCTCTGTTTACACTGAAAATCTTCGTCAACACTATCTCCAATATTTTTTTGAAATCTTTGATTGTCCCATTCGCTTGTGGGTGTTAAGGAGTGCTCTTCTGGTGGTGAACCTCAAATTCCTAAGTCAAGGCTTCAATAATCTTATTAATAAAATGTGTACCTTGATCATTCATGAGGGTCTTTGGGCATCCAAACCTGGTTATGATATCATCAAATATGAAACGCACAGTTTTATTTGCACTACAATCCTTAACTTCTCTTTCTTCTTCCCATCTGGTCAAATACTCTGTTGCAGTTATGATGTATCTGGCTCCTGTGAGCTTCCCTGGTGGGTTTATAGGAACCACGAAGTCAATGGCCCATTTCTCAAAGGCTTGTAAGGTTAGTTGGGATGTTAATGGCATGTCATCTCTTCTGGATGGTTTCCAAACTCTTTGGCATACATCACAGACTCTGTAGTAGTCTTTAGCATCTCTATGTAAAGTAGGCCACCAGAGGCCAACTCTAAGAACCTTCTACATTGTTGATTTTCCTGTGTAGTGTCCTCCTGTGATGCCTTCATGAGATTCTTCTAAAATCAGTGGTATTTCTACTTCCATGACACATCCCCTCAGGATCTCATCAGGTCCCATCTTGTATAGATGTCCGACTATAAGTGAAAAATCTATAACACGCACTACCACCTCTTTCTTCTGGGTGATTTTGTATTCCCTAGGTGCCATTCATTTTGACAGGAACTGAACTATATCGGCGAAGTGATCATCAACCTTTCTAATGGCCAAAAACTGTGCAGCCGATAGTGTATCCTCCAAACTAGTAGGTTCCTCTTCGTTTTCCAATCTCAACAAGTGGTCAGGGCCTTTGTTCATCCTTCCTGGTATTACCATGATCTCAAAATCATATTCTTGAAATAGTAGAATCCATATGCATATTCTTCCCCCCAACACTAGCTTCTTGACTAGGTATTTCAGTGCAGAGTGATCAGTGAACATTTTAAAGTGTCCTCCCAAAACGTAGTGGTGAAATTTCTACAACACATACACCATGGCTAGCCCTTCTCTCTCAGTGGTGGTGGAATTTATCTCAACTGTTGAT
This sequence comes from Picea engelmannii, assembly GCA_009831015.1. Lineage (NCBI taxonomy): Eukaryota > Viridiplantae > Streptophyta > Pinopsida > Pinales > Pinaceae > Picea > Picea engelmannii. Next base: position 51,057 of record ML799223.1, on the reverse strand, counting down.
AGCTTCCTGCTAGAAAAGGATAACGGGTGGTCAATGTCTCCTGCTCCCGGTTGTGCTAACACTTCTCTTAATGCAATATAATATGCATCAGCATGCACATGAAATTCCTTGCTCCAGTCTAGGAAAACCAGAATAGGCGCATTAACTATTTTATGTTTCAGTGTGTCGAAGCTCTGATGGAATTCTTCTGTCCATTGAAACTGAAAATATTTCTTCAAAAGATTCTCCATGGGTGTTGTGATCTGGGCATAGCCTTTAATGAACTTCATGTAGTATCCAGTATGTCCCAGTGCAGTGTACAACTTTCTAACTCAAGTGGGAGGGGGTAAATCAACTATAATGGAAATCTTAGATGGATCTACCAACAATCCTGCTTACACACAATATGGCCTAGCAGCACTCCAAAGGGTGAAAATAAGATGCACTTCTTCAGGTTCAGGGAAATCTGACATTTCCTTCACTTATCCAACATTAGTCTTAAACATTCAATATGATTTTGCAATAAGCTGAAAATAGTCTAGTCATCAAAATATGCTTCCATAAATTTATGTAAAAAATCCTTGAATGCTTTGACTGCCACCCTAGAAAAGAAGGTTGGTGCATTAGTCAATCCAAACAACATCACTGTATACTGGTAGGATCCCCATTCTGTGGAAAATGTGGTCTTATGGCGATCTTCCTTGGCAATCCTGATCTGATGGTATCCTAAAAAGCCGTCTGTAAAGGAGTAGACCTCCTGTCCTCCCACATTGTCTAACACTTCGTTAGTAAATGGTGTAGGGAATGGGTCATGAAAATAGGCATCATTTAGCTTCCTGAGATCTACACAGATCCTGATTTCTCTAGTCTTTGTATCCTGCACCATCATAGGGCTAATCCATTATGACTCTTCAATAGGTTCTATGATTCCTTCTTCCATCATTTTGTCTAGTTCAATCTTCACTTTATACTTATATTTAGGGTTCAATATGTAAGGTCTTTGTTTAACTGGCCTTGCATCTGGTTTCAAGGGGATATTCATCTCTCCCATGGGCCCTTTAATGCCCTTCATATCAGTGAGCTTGGTTGGAAACAAGTCTTGATATTCATACAGTAACTTTGTGATCTTATCAATAGTGGAATCATCCCAGTAATATCCAACATTAGCAAGCTTAGGTGGTTTCTCTATTCCAATATTAACTTTCTTGATTTTGATTGGTTGTCTAATAAAAGGTAGTTCAACTCCCAGTCCTTATATGTTTCGTTGTCCTTCTATTTCTACGATGTTCACCTTCCTAGGATCATTGTCTTGATCGACATTGATATTGTAACATCCTTGCAATTTATGAAGAGGTGCAATCCATTCATCCTCTTCTTGCTCCACAGGGATGCTAGGTGCTTTCTCAAATACGTTTTGTCTTACAACCTGTAAAGCTTGATCTACTAGAGGGTGTTGACTTTCAAATAAAAATGTAGCTACAAAATTATGTGTCATACCTTTCCATTCTGCAGTGGTGAGGCGTAGTTCCACTTTAAGGTACCAGTTGATAGGCATTGTGTCTAGAGTATTGATGAATTTATGCACCCATTGTTCTTGAGGAATGCAGCACCAGGCCTCCTCACAATCTCGCATATGGTCTTTCATACATCTTCAACCCTTGTACCTAACTTCGCATCCTTCAAATTGTTCTGAAAATCATGTTGTCATCAAGGTGCGACATTGTATCCATATCACGATGTTCCTTTTATGTGTTCCCCACATATTGTTGGAGTAGCTTTCAAAGCCTCGTCCAGTGCCAACAATCTCTTTTGTACTGGTACAATTTCTTCAAATTCCAATAAGAAAGTTTCTAAGTGATTCAAACCATCAAATGTCGGTAAATTATGGGTAAATTACTTACTGTTGTGCTGATCTAGTGAACTTCTCTCGTCAATCTAGCACATCACCGCGCATAAAATTCATACATCTTGTTCTTCCAGTTCTCTAGTGCTTCTTCTGATTCTGATGAGCATGCGTTGTCACTTCGCTAGCTTAAATTCCCATCTTTTGTAGGATTAATGTAATCTTGTTGTCTTACGGTCAATTTATATATATTCGCTAGCTCATATGTGTGATCCTCTTCTCTGATGGGCTCTGTTTATCTGGGACCTTCATCAGGATCCGAAGGTGGGATGACCCTAAGGCCATCACCTTCAAACATCATTCTTCTTTTCTTCAAGTCAACAACAGTAGAATTTTTGAAATCCCAATCAATTCCTAAAAACACGGGATAAGGACATCTATCATCGACTATCTCAATCACCTCGAAGCCCACAAATGTTATGATCCCATCGATGTCCACAGGGACATGCTCCAGTATTCCAAAGGGGCTCACAACCTATTTATTGGCCATCCTAAGCCTGATGAGGGAATAGATCAAATTAGTTTTTCCCATCAGTGCCCAGGTCTGCTTCGTCATAACATTGACCTTTGATCCTAAGTCGAGGACCACATAATATATATCATATTCTCCAATTTGAGCATTAAGGTGTAGTTTCTTATTTTTCCTTCTCTTTTTGGATAGTTGATGTACTTCTTTATTTAGTAGGGGATCTACCTTTCCTATCTCATACTGTCTGATCAAGTTTTTGAGCTATTTTACAATGCTCTCATCCTTTATCAAATTAATACAAGTGCATAATAATTCCATGAGTCTGCTTACCTCTTTTCCTTCTCCAGGCGAAGCAGACTGATCAAAGGCCAGGGGAATTCAACATTCTCTTACTTCTATTTATGCCTTTGATGAAAAAGCTTGATCTCTTCTAAACTCTTTTATTGCCTCATCAAATGTCTTCTTCTCTCTCTTTGGATCAAACTCTTGTGTCTTCTCCGCATCTTTTCTAACTCCTGATTGTTCTGTAGTCTTCCCTGGAGTCACCCTGTCTTCACTTGTAGTTGCGCCTCCTCTAGTGATAACAACGAATTTGGGATCTTCTCCATGAGGTTCTTCTGTGATTAGTTGTACTTGTTGGTTTCCTCCTCATCTTTCTTGAAGTTTGGCTAACAATGCAAAAAAATGTTCTATGACATGTTCAAATGAGTTGTAATAATTGAAAGTGGTACAAGGGTTCTGACAGTCCCTTTCCAAATGACCTAGCTGTGCGCAGTTATAACAAATGATATGACCTTCACCTAGACCCATACCTCCTCCTCATCCTCTTCCTATGAATCCACCACGAGGGTTGAAGTTTCCTCTTCCAGGGGAATTATATTGTGTAGTGTTCCCTTCTTGTTGTACTTTGCCTTGAATTTTGTATATATCCCTTGACCTTTCATGCATGAGGTCATAGGCCCTACAATCCCTATCATCATTCCCTATCGAATTACAGAACGTAGAATACAGATTTATGGGTGTCTGGACATATTTTTGCATGTAATAACATTCACCAAGGCGATGTCTATTTCTACATACCTCACACCAAGGTAGGGTAACTTGATTCAAAGGGATTGGAGCTCTAGAAGCCAAGTATTCATGAAACAGAGGACAACGCTCCTTCTCATGGCCTTATGAATTGCATCTGACGCACCAGATGTCTTCTCGCTTATATTTTCCCTTATCTTTTTTCATATCCTCAACTTGTAGTGATAAGCTAGTTAGCTAACTCGAGATTTGAGTCATACCTTAGCTAGATTCTCCCACAGGGGATGATTCTAGCTTCATGGAAATCTCTAGTGCCTCAGCCTACGATGCGATATTCATTTGCATCAGAGGGACTCTGATGTGTGATAAAAGGGAAGAAATGAACCATTCCTTGTTCTTCTCATCTGGGATCTGAAAAGTCAGCTGTCTCGTTAAGGTTTTAAACCTATGATCAAACTCCCAAACAGGTTCAACTATTCTCTGCTTGATTTCTTTCAACTCTGTAATGCATTCTGACTCTGAATTGGGTTTCTTGAATTCTTCAACCAATGCATTCTTGATCTCATTCAATGGTTTAGGCTGTGAAATTCCCTGGACAAGTTTCATGTACCAACTCAGTGTGCGGTCTCTCAGGGTAGTACTAAACTGAGCTCGTTTAACAGCTTTGTCGATGACATTCTTAATAATCCATACAGCTTCACATAGAAACTAGTGTTGATCAGGATCTTCAGATCCATCTCCTCTAAAGGTGGGTAACCTCTTATCATCTTCCATAGATCTTCCTAGGTTTCCTGACTGAGTGTGCGTTGAACCACTTTTACTAGTGCTCTGAGTGCTCTGATAACTTAGGTTACTATGGTTACTTAATGCTGCTAAAACAACAGGGGGTGTAATAGCACCTAATTCAACAGTCTTCACAGTCCCTAAAGTTTCTGACTCTTCTCCGTGAGGTTCTTTAGTCTTCTCTTCTTCTTCCCTAGCGGAATCTAAATGTTCCTCATTCAACAATTCTTCTTCTTCTCCACTGTAGAACCCTTCTTCTTGTGTTGGTTCGTGATGTTAGAAAAAATAGGACCGTGGAGAAATAAAATAAAACAAATGCGGAAGCAAAACACAGAAGATACACAATACAATAGAGACACAAATTTATGTGGTTCACCAAGTTTGGGCTACGTCCACCAGAGAAATTTCCAAGTCCTTCCTTTATTATTATCCAACAAATGAAGGGATACAACCTACAACAAAACCCGCTATAACTTCCTCTTTTTTCTCTTACATTCTCCTCTCTCAGAACACAATACTCACCATAATGCATAGCCGCAATAGATTTACCTCATAACAGAGGGTTTCCTTCTGGGGAAAAAAACCCTAACATAATTTATGCCATTAGATCTGCGACCTTATAATGAATGGTCCAGATTTACAATGAAATTACAATATACATTTACAAGTCAATTTTTCCTTCAGGGGACTTGCCCCTAAACCCCAATGGGGAACCCTGCCCCCGAACCCCCATCGGGGAACATTTCCCCCGAACCCCCATTGGTGAACGCTTCCCCCAAACCCCCATCGGGGAACGTTTCCCCCGAACCCCCTCTAGGGGCCTCTTACCCCCGAACCCCCCAACTTTTCCAAAACCGGTGCGGAACTGATTTTCTTCTTAATCCTTACGAAAACATTTTTTACGTTGTCAGTCCAAGAAGAGGAGTGATCTTTCTTAAGAATATTGTGAATTGGTTTGACCATTACAACAAAATCAGGAACAAACCTATGGTCAAAGATCATAATGCCCATAAAGGCTTAAACCTCCTTTTTGGAAGTAGAAGCAGGAAGATTTAGGATAACAACAATCCTTTCGGGGTCTATGCTTATTCCTGAATCAGAGACAATGTGCCCAAGGTACTTTCCCTTGGTAATGTCGAAGATAGACTTAGAAATATTTAAAGAAATGTCGAATTTCCTGCATTGCATGATAACCTTTCTAAGATGACCAAAATGATCTGATCGGTTCTTTGAATATATAGTTAAGTCGTCAAGATAAATCTGAAATTTTTTGTCGATCAGATCGTCAAAATCTATCTGCATAGCTCTTTGGAAAGTGGCACCTACATTATATAATCCAAAAGGAATTCATCCATAATAAAATGTGCCCCAACATGTAATAAAATTGGTTTTATATTTATCTATCCTTTTTACCTTGATTTGATTATAACCAAAAAAATGGTCAAGTAAGGATATCATTTGTGACCCTGCAACTTGCTGCAAAATCACTTCCATATTAGGTAGAGGAAAATGGTCTTTCATGCTATCTCTATTTAATGTGTGAAAATCAACTCATATTCTGATTTGACCAATTATTTTCCCAATGAGAACCAAATTGGAAACCCACTCAAAATACTTAACAAGGAAAATTATCCTAGCCTTCAAGATTTTTTCCAACTCCTTCCAAATAGTTGCTTCAAGTGCGAGGTTAAGGGGTCTTTGTTTTTTCCTAATCAATTTTATAACCTCTTTGATAGGGATGGCATGTTGTATAAGAGCAGGATCAACACCATGAAGATCCTCATAAGACCAAGGAAAAACATCTTGAAATTCATGAAGTAACTCGATGAACTTCAATTTTTCTTCATCAGTACATTGGGCATGTATCTTAGCATTCTTTGGACAATCAGGTGTCCAAATTTTCAAGGAAAGGTTTTCACCCACTTTCCTTCTCGACTCCTCTTCTTTATGTTTTTATTTTTTGCCTACATCACTCGATGAAAATTAACTTTATAGAGGAGTCAAGCCCTTCAGAATTTTGATGTCTTCCATGGATATAATCTCCTTGGGCTTATAAGGTTCATTTTGTATGAAAAAACAGATAATTTAATCACTAGGGAAGGCCTTCCATGACTCTACATTGTCAGGGATATGAGGACGATACAAAGATTGAAAAGTGCAATCAGGTCTTTGTGGAAGAATTTGTCGAGTAGGAGAGGTTGCAAAAACAACTAACCTATCATCCATTGAATTCAATTCCCTTTTAATGTGAGTGATGTTAAATGACAGTAAGTTAGAGATAAGCACCCAAACAGTTTGGGTGTAGCGTTTCATTAACTTGTTTCTAGGAGAATATATCTTACATACAAGATTTACAACAAGTTCAAAGTCCACAAAAAATGTAAGGTGACCAGAATCTAAATTATAAGCATTTTTAATGCCTAGAAGTAATGCTTGAAATTCGGTGACGTTGTTTGTATAAGAAAAATCTAACCTATAGGAAAAGTTGTGAATTTTACCTACAATAGAGTACAAGATAATGCCATCTCCATTTCCTTCATTGGAGAATGAACCATAAAAGTGCATATGCCACATCCCATCCTCTAGGTAAATTTGTTCCAAGGTAATGTTGTCCTCATCGGAAAATATGGAGTACACGCCTAAGTCCTCCTCGATATAATTTACATTGTGTTGTGGGATGATTTCTATATAAGGTGAAATTATTCCCTCCCTTAGGACTATGATGTTATTCCCATTAGGAGGAACAAATAAGTGTGTCCCGTCGAGTGAGAGGTATCCACCTGTCAAATCTTTCCAGTCTCTTCCTAAGATGATTGAGTAATTACTCATTGGCATGTCAATTACTTGAATATTAAGGGTTGTCCTTATTTCAGGATGTGCGTACAAAACCAAAGTCATGTCCTTGATCTCACCTATGGTCGATTTTTGTAAACTATTATAAGAGAGAATGCTTCTGGAATTTTCATTTGTATAAGACAAGACTAGATATTCCATAATAATCTTCGACATTACGCTTGGGCCTGACCGTCAATCAGACAACAATGGGCCATTTTGTCCACAATTTTTATAGAAATGAAAAATGGAGGATTTTTTACAGTGTCTAAAATTATTTACACCTACTTTATTTATAGTTGAATCATGTTTGTTTACCTCTTCAAAGAGATTGGTTATGGTGGAAGTTCTTCCTTCCATGAATTGTTTTAGATGTTTTTGTTTCTCGGGGATGGCAACCATGTCTAGAAGAGTAGCATCGACCTTTATATTAGCCAATTGATTTAGAATGTTGTTTTTGGAAGAGGGAAGAGGGGAGGAAGTTCCTTGACTGTCAGGAGTTTTGGTAATTTGTACAATAGTAGCTGGTGAAGATGAGCTTGAGCTAGAAGAAGTACGATGGGGATCATATTTTCCTTTCAAAGCATAGGATTTATGCCTAGTATTTATGATCATGACATTCTCTGGTTCTGCAAAATCTAGAACAAAAATGGTAGTTTCAAGCCTTTTGCCAAATATTTTATCTGTGGTATTCTTCTTTACCTCACAAGTACTTTCCTCGTGGTGTTCCTCTCAAAATTTACACCAACTACGAGGCATGATGGCTTTAGGATGAAATTTATTTTCATTTGAATTCCTAAAGGGTGGTGAAGAACAAGACGAGGCTCCATGAGTAAGGGAAGGGAATTTTCCTTTCCGCTCATATGCTATCATTCGGTTATTCATATCTTGTACAATATGTAAGAGGGTGAACATGTATGTTTGTTTAATTGAGTCTCCTTTGGGAACACTTGTTCTTTCAATCTATTCTTCATACTCTAGACAAGTATGCAAAGTGGAACCAATATTGTCAATAGATTTTTCTTCAAGCCTATGACAATAGGGGGAAGGTAGAGTATTATAGTAATGCATAAAAGAGGCTTGGTTCTGAGGGAAAATAAGTTCGGGAATTTGGTTATATAACTTGGTGAAACGTAAGTTGAAAGACTTGATAGTCTCGCCGTATTTGTACGCAATATTATTATATTCCTGTAATTATTCGACTGTGATTTTAGACTGACCATAATTAGATTTGAACTAGTAAACTAACTCCTCCCAAGTGGAAAGAATCTTGGGAGAAAGATCAAAGAAATATTTCGTTGCTTTCCCTTCAAAGGACTTAAAAAATAAATACATACAAGTATCATTGTTATTGGCTCCTATATTGTGACAGGCATTAGAAAATTCCACCAAGTGTTCATTCGTAGTGATCGTGTTATTTCCTGAAAATCTAGGGATATTCTCTTTGAATTTTGGAAGTGGACGAGTAGCAGGTGCTAGGTTCAGAGGAGAGGATACATTCCACAGGGAAGTAGTAGCATCTTCTTCGAATTGAAAGAGTTCATACTTCTTTATGACCTTAGTGTGGTTGGTAGTATATTGTACATGGACTTGGTGGATATACAAGCTACCAATCACTGATGAGGCTAAAGGTTGAGATGAAGAAGCACCTCCAGTGCCACCAGATCCACCCACAAATTCCATTTTGTGAATGATGGGTAAGGGAGAGAAAAACGAACTAGCTAAATCAAACAAATTTCTCCTTAGAGTACCTTGTTGGGTTGACAAACAACTTTATTTCTTCCTATTTCAGAAATAGGGTTGATATTAGGTGATAAACCTCTTCTTCTCCTAGAGATGTGAGGGTTTAAGGACATGAAAAGAATATCAAAACTTTATTAAAAATAAATCTATGGTTGATTCCTAGGTTGTCTTTGTCTAGCCTCCCAACGTTCTTGGACACTTATGTCTTGTAAAATTATTTCCCACGAGTGTTCAAGCTCATCTCGAGTATTAGCGGTTTCTAGGAAGGTATTGAATAAGGTTAAAGAAATGTTGATCTGGTCTTTAAGACCAAGCTCAATATTGGGATACCTTGTAGCAAGTACTGTCATGAATGAAAGAAAACAATCAAAGAATCAAAAGAAGAAATACAAAATTTTTAATGATAATCATGCATACAATCAACCAAAGAGATATGGAAAATCTCCCTAGTATGGTCGCAAAATAAATTTTGAGGAAAAGATATGAATTATCTTACTCAAGTATTTTCGAATCTTGCATGGCTAAGACAAGATAGTTTGAAATATCACCCTATGTTTTATAGCCTCAAAAATATTTTCCCAATCCACAAGTATTAATTACAAGGGTTTAGGATGATTTTTTTTCTGAAAAGAATATTGCAAAATAACATAAAATGTTTATATAAGTTTCTGAAAAATATACAGATTACATAAAGTAAATGTGGAGATAAAAAATAAAAAGTAACCAAATCACACATACACACAAATGAGATAGAATAACAATCTTATTTATTTCATTCCAAGAAATCAAAAGTATCTTTCTCTTTACAAAATCCATGTGAATGCGTGGACCAGAGTCTAATTTTGAAATCCCTGATGAAAACCATACAAAAGGACCATGACAAGAAGTAAAAAATGAACTTTATAATTTGGATCAACTTGCCACAGAATGCTTCCAATTTGACTCTGCACAATATCCTTTATCAGCTATGAATCTTAATCCATAAACATATGTTGGCCCTTGACCAGGTTTTGAGGAAACATTGGTCATGTTTGACCATTTTTTCAGACTTCGATAGGCCGGTCGAAGACGAAGCGCCCAGGCGAAGTGGAGATCATGGACTCTCACCCTTTTTGCAGGATTTTTGTCATTTTAGGGTTTATGTAATGGGTATGGGATGTCAGCCCATGGGTTTACCCATGCTTAGGCCCCTTTTTGTAATGTATAAATAAGTATCTACTTGATGTCAATGGAAGAGTTAGTAGGTTACTAGTCATTGATCAAATTAGCGTTGGCTAGTTGGCTTTGTGCATGAATGAGTTAAGACTTGCAGAGATAAGTGCAAGTGATTTGTAAGTGCTTTGTGCGCAGACGGTGTAAGGCTTAGTGCCTTGATCTAATTCGGGGAAGGAGGATCTGGCGAGGTGCATGTAGATCTCTTGTCCTTTGTGGAGTTGGATCTGTGACTTGGTACATGTAAGAAGATTAGAAGAAGATAATAAATAAGAAGAAGAGTTGGTGGACGTAGCCCCACACTAGGGTGAACCACGTACATCCTGTGTTATTATGCTTTGTGCTATGTGTTCATGATGGTTATGTTTATATTTTCTTAGTGCACTGTTCTGGATATATGATAGGTAGATCCATTGATGCTTAGTGCTTGATATATTAATAAATGTTAGATATGCTTTGATGCCATGTGTTGAATTCTTATATGTGTTTAATATTGATTACTAATGCATTGATCTACAATTAGGTTTCATCTGCAATGTGAATAAGAATCATATATGAATGCATCATATTGGCTAAGTTCTCTGTTGAAGTGTGTCATCACAGATCTGTGTCCCAGCTAGGTTGTAGACACGTGAGTCCTGCAACCCTCCCTGCCTCTACCTCGGGTGAAACTTCATCTACTTCGCAGGTGTTTCATAAAGGGTCGGTAGTTAGGGTTTTGGTGGTGCGTTGTTGAAGCGTTGAACACCCTTGTGCCAACAACTAGTTCCATTGCCGGGACCTGAAACTGTGATTGCTGGGAACTGAAGAAAAGAGAAATCTTTGTGCGTAGATCTATTGTTGTAGCGCATAGTATTCTACTTGAATTGTGAAACTATGTGCTAAGAAAAACAAGTTTGATCTAAAGAAAAGAGGTAAGATCTTAAAGCTTTGTGGAAATAAAGGTAAGATAAGTGGAAATTTTTGTTTCGAAAGTATGAATCTAGGTATGTTTGATAGATTTTTTCCTAGTCTAAAAACTAGGGCACATCCAGAATAAAGAAGATTTGATCTGAATAAATTTGATAGAAATAGTGAAAGATATGTTATTCCTATGCATAGAAAGAATTTTTGGACTAACAAGTGGATGTAGGACCCTAGAAAGAATTTTTTGCAAGTCCATCATTGTGATCCCAGTGCGCAGTACAGGAAAGGTTGGGGATCATTTAAAAGAAAGAGAAGATTGACACTATGTTATAACTACCGAATAGTGTGACATCTTGCTAAGGAATGCCCTGGTGTAGGTCCTACTTGTCCTTGTTGTAAATCCGTTGATCATGAGGTTTTGGATTTCCCTAGAATGATTGCTAAAGTTGAAAAGATGAACATGAGACAAGAAAACCTTGAAGAAGGTCAAGAAATTAAGGATATGATAGAAAACTAGAGAAAATCAGAATCCATGTTATTACAACTGAGAGAAACACTGAATCATCATAGAGACATAATTATACCAGAGATCTTAAAAGAAAAACATAGTATAGAAACTAGAATAGGAGACTTTGACATAGAAGAGTTACTAACGTACCTACGATTGCTCATGGAACATCGACTGAAGAATAATTTGAAGTCATTAAGTTTGTTGATAACGATACCCCTTTTGAACTTTTGTTAGGAAAGACCTAGATTGAGAGAGATCAGATCCGAAGAAAAGAAGAGGAGGCAGCCATAGAAAATAAAAAAGCAAGAATTAAGGGACTTCATGGCTAGGATAATAGTGTGCTTAATAGAAGAACAAAAGGACAAGTCGAAGAAACAGAGGGCCAGAGACTTAGCTGTCGAAGTTGCAAGAATGAAGGAAGGTTTGAAAACCCTATCCATACAGGAGAGAAGAGAACCTACCCCAGAAGTAGAAAGAGAAGAGGTATTACATTAGAACCCTTTTCAAGACCCTCAACAGTGTGAATTTGCTACGCTAAGAGAAAATAAGAATGAGAATGGAAAAGGGAACTTAGAGACTCGGATCATAGGAAGGAAGGCAAGAATGCTCAGTAAGAAGAAGGAAAAGTTATAAAAACTGCAGGAGGTTCCAGGGAGGACTTCGCAGAGGGAAGGCTTGCAGAACTTGAACCTCGCCAGAATAGTAGAACAACACAGAAAGGTAATTCACCACGGTGAATCTATATGACCATTGGAGGTATCCCTACTGTTAGAATGACACTTTGGAATGCTTAGAAATGCAGTTATTTCTGGGAATATCACCATTGGACCGTTGAGACTGCACCATAACGAATGGACTGAGGTATTCATGTCTGTTGGAGGAATATTTTACGACAATTGTCTATTGGCAAACAGGGGCAGACCCGGGGTTCAACACTTCAATAACGCACCGACAAAACCCTAACTACTAGCCCTTTCGGAAACACTTGCGAAGCATATGAAGTCTCACCTGAGGTAGATGCAGGGGTGGTTGCAGGAATCAAGTGTCTAAAACCTAGTTGGGACACAGATCTATGATTACAATACCTTAATAGAGCACTTATCAGTTCACATCCATTAGTCTTTGATCTTTATTCACATTACATATTGAAATCCTAGTTACAGAGAAATGCAGTATTCAACAAGATCTAACACTTCCAAGCACTTAGCACATAGAAATAGATCAGATCTAGCATTCATTCACATTACTAATCACTAAGCTATTATAAGAAATGCATCTAACAAATATCATTGCACTAAGAATACATCACATCAATAACACAACAACTATAATGCACAAAGCAACCACAACATAGGATATACATGGTTCACCCTAGTGTGGGGCTACATCCACCAACTCTTCTATTCTCTTTTGTCTTATTTAAATCTTATACAAGCACACATCCATAGGAACCCACTCTGCATAGGACAGGATATCTACGCGCACCTCACCAGATCCTCCTTTCCTGAGCTAGTTCTAAGCACAAATCTGTCTTACAATTTGCACATAGGCCTCTTACAATCGCTTGCACTTAGCTCTGCAAGTTCTTAACACACAGTATGCACGAAGCCTCTAGATTTGCACTAAGCCAATTCTACTAGATCTCTCCTTACTTACATCGCCTAGATTTATATTTATACGTTACAAAAGGTCCTAAGCATGGGTAAACCCATGGGCCACCATCCCATAACCTGTTACATAAACCCTAAACCAAAAAATCCCTAAAAAGGGGGCGAGATCCCATGATCTCTGCTTCACCTAGTGCTCTATCTTCGACCAACCTATCGAAGTCCCAAAATTGCTCAAATGTGACCAAGGTTATCCAAAACTTGGTCAAGGCAAGCCCCCAACACTCACTTGTGACTCGTCCTGATTCACTCTGATTTGGGTAACTCTGCCTTGAAGGCCTTGAGTTGGGCTCGAGCTACTTAAGCCTTCTTCTTAGCCAGAGCGTCCTCCTTGGCGAAGTCCCGAATGACATTCTTGGTGATAGGTCCTTCCAATCATTGTTCTATTGAGGTGACTACATGTTCTAGTTGTGTACCTTGTCCTTCAATTTCCTAAAAAAGTATGCAAGTTTAATCTTGCACTGGCTGGAGTCATTGAGTCACTTCGATGAACTTTTTATGAATGGCATGGGCCTGTTGTTAAACCATGCAGTATTCCTAGGATATTTTCATCCTCTCGACTGGTGATAGTATCTTAGACTGTGCTTGCACTATTGTTGTTTGTTCCTTTTCCTCCTGGAGTTGTGACTCCAGTGTCCTGAGCTCAGGGTCCTCTACAAGGCGCTCATAGGTCTGCGCACTTCGACTGCTGAGATGTTTTCATTCCAAGGCTAATGCCTTGATTCTCTCAACTACGCATCGGGCAATTTCTTGTCTCTGGTCTTGCACTTCCTGCAGATTTCTTAGCACTGCTTGTAACTCCAGTTCATCTATCCTCTATTGGAGATACTGAATGGCTTCGACAAGTTTCCCTACTTATCTGTCTACTGGGTCTTCTTCCATCTATTTTAATCCTGTCATAGAGAGAAGTTCTCTAATGACTGCTTCTCTAACTCCAATATTCTTTGCACGCAACTGTTCATTCTCCTTCTAGATCTACACTCTGTCCTCTAAAAACTTGGCATGGATGTTGTCTTTTTCCTGTTGCGCAACCCGACGTTGTTCTCTGGCTTCCTCATTTTCTTTCTTTAATGCCTCTGTGGCCTACTCTTTTTATTCCTAAACATGATGAAGGAAAGCTTCGATCACATCTACTATTCGGTGGAGTTGGGAAGGTTTGTATCTCAACTCTATTCCTTCTGATGACGAGGGCATAGTAGACACTGTGTGGCTGGAGTGGAGGGCTTGTTGTACCCCTTTCATCTCTGTTTCAATTCTTTCATACATGGTCTCTTGTTTGGCATCATTGCACTGTAAGATATCTTATGAGGTATCTTAGACAACGACGATGATGAAATCTATGTCATCCATCATGAGCACAGTCTGTATCTGTGGTTTAGTAGCTTTGGACTTCTTCCATGATGTAGGTTTCGTGGGGGAAACCTTTATTTTCTTGGAGGTCTCAACTTCGTCAATAGGGTCCCTAGGCAGTGTTACTTTGCCTTGTTTCTGCTTGTCTTCTTCTCCTTTGTCTTCTTCTTTGTCTATTTCGTCATCACCTCCCCCTCTAGGTGAGTCTGAAGTAGTCTTTTATGATGCATTGTTCAACATCTGTACCTCTTCCTTTTTCTTCCTTATTCTACTATTGGGTGCATCAAACTCTTTGTGAGTGACCAGAGGACTTCCGATTAGGTTCAGGTTGGATAGATCTACCTGGTCGACTGGTACAAGGAACTCTGCGGGCCACTCTTTAGTTATTTCTTCCATGTCCTCCTCAGTGATATTGTATTAAGATTGGAGCTCTTCTTTATGTTTGTCTCCTCATGCAATGATATAAATAAAATGTCTATCTGTGCAGAACATCAAAAATGGTCTGAACCTGTGCAGGGTATTCGATGTCATGGGAGGGGAAGACTCAATATCCCTCTTCAACTGTGGGTAATAGTTGTGGAACATCGTGTTTGATTGCCATTGTTTATCTATGTCACTCGAATACCAGAGCATGGTGAACTTCACAACTAAGGGCTTGATGGCTCAATCTCAGGGAAGGTCGCACCTTCGGGTAGCTCCCAAGCAATGAAGGCGATTAGGATCAACAACCAATTGAAGTGGAACTTGTAGCCGTGATCCTGAGCTTCGTGACAGTCTTTCTCTAACTAGTTGACGAGGTAGCTCACCTAGTTCATTTGTGTCCCTTCCATGCATTTTCCTGCGAGGTCAAAAATGAACCCTGTAACCTACGTGGGTCTGTTCTTCCTTACTATCTTACCAATGATCAACTGGAAGGATAGGTGCACTATGCCATTATATATGGAAGATACCTTGTATCCTTGCTTCCCCTTTTCCACATCGTCATAGGTTTCTTTGATTGTTTGCGCCAGGGTGCGATCTGCAACCTTCCCTTAATAAAATTCTTGTGGGTCTAGTCCTTGCATGCTTAGTTTTGTGATCTTATGGATAAGCATCATATCTATGGTGATGCATTTGTCTATACATAGATAACCACCATGGAAGCATGACAAAAAAATATTAATGCATGCGTTAACCTCTTGATGTCTTCCCAAGTGTGGTATATTCAACACGTTCAAGATAGTGGACCTCGCAATGTCCATGGTCCATGGTTGGGGAATGATATTCAACTTCTTCCCCTTTGTACTGTTCAAATACTTTTATGGTGCGAGTGTGCCATAGTTCTTGCGGTCTCCTAAGTTATAGTTGTTGATATTCAATGTCAGAATCCTCTCCAACTGTAGTCTGACTGCGGTTATCCCCTTCAGGAGGTACGAAGTGATGACTGTGTATTCAAAGTTCCTTGGGATGCTATCATGACTCACCATGCCAGATAGAGGTGGGATGTAGTCGGGTAGGATAGATGGGATGAGCTTCGTATTCGCTAAGTCATCACAATTCTTGGTTCGTTTCTCTGTCGCAGCTCAGGATGGTCCAGATCCACGAGCAGTCTACGGGGATGCTTACACTCCTCTCATCGACAAGGCTTGGATGCCTGCGGACATCACCTTCTCAGCCATGAGGTCTATTAGGATATCTTCGATGAATTTTTCTACTGTGCTAATTTATTTTGACATGCACACTTGAGATTTGATATCTCAGGTCAATGAACAAACACTCACTGTAACAGCACGGATGGCGAGCTCCAAAATAATCATTGAGCGAAAGAAACTAGTTCTTTGTGGGCTCGGGTAATCACAATTGGAAAAAGTGTTCTCGATGCAATGCTCGATGGTATAAATAGACAATGTCATAACGGAATTGTTGACGGGCGAAATCGACCATCCGTCAACTGAGACCCAACGTTTCAGCAATTAAAAACAGTCCAAGCCACAAGTTTTGAAATTTAGTGTGTTCTCCCTTTCCCTCATGCGGTTTGTCCCACTTCAAGACGAGATCACCTACTTCAAAATTCCTATCAGAAGCAGAATTAGAATCGAACCAGATTTTAACCAATTGTTGATGTTGATCTAACTTACGCTTAGCTTGGGTTCTTAACTCTTCTAACTTCATCAAAGCGTTAATTCAGTTTTCTAAAGGGGGACAATCTTCTTCTTGGACTTTATGTGACAGCTGAAGTGAAGGAAGAAGAATGTGAGGTGGAAAAATTGCTTCTCTGCCATAAACGAGAAAAAAGGGGGAGTTTCCTATGGTATATTTTGGCGTTACCCTATCAGCCCACAGTGCGTTCAACAACGCATTGTGCCAATTTTTGTGATTTTCAACCACAGTTCTCTTGATAATTTTGATCAAGTTCTTGTTTGTTGATTCCGCTAATCCGTTGCCCTGAAGGTAATAGCTGGCAGAATACTTCATCTTAATTCCCTTTTCCAAAGCGAACTCACTCATCTCAAGAGAAGAAAAGTATGAAGCATTGTCAAAGACTAGACAGTCAGGGATACCGAAACGAGTGATAATATTCGAGTTTAGAAAAGCGATTACCTGACTAGTGTTGACAGTTCTTAGCGCAACAGCTTCAGACCATCGAGTAAAGTAATCTGTGGCTGTCACAATATACTTGTGTTGTTGTGAGGACGGAGGGTTAATTGGACCTATGATATCAAGGCCCCACTACTGAAAAGGAGAATCTACTGAAATGGGTTGCAAGGGAAAGGCTGGTTTTTGCAATCGCCCTGATGATTTCTGACAGATGATACATTTACGACACAAGGCATGGGCGTCTCTAAAAAGTGTGGGCCAGTAATAACCATCTCGTAAAACCTTATGAGTAGTGGTATCACCACCGAAGTGACCACCAGCTTCTCCTACATGCAACTCTAGCAAGACCTTCTCTGCTTCGTCTTTTTCAAGACAACGCACCAGTATGCCGTCAAAATTCTGACGAAACAGTACACCATTGACCAGATGAAAGGAGGCACACTTTAATCTCAACGCTCTTCTCTTGGTGGGGTCTAAGTGACGAGGTGCCGACCCATGTTCAAGGCAGAATCTAATATCGTCGTACCAAGGACTAACAAGGTTCTGTGCACAACAGATTAGACTTTGTTCTCTTTGTCCTAAGTTTGACGTATCACTATCTTCTTGTTGTCCTGATTCTGAATCAGCAACCAGCTTACATAAACCTTGACCTCTCACAATCTGAGCTGGGGTGATTTATAAGTCATACTCCTGCAAGGAGGTGACCCAGTTGGATCTTTTTTCTCCTAACTCCTTCTGTACTAACAAGTTCCTTACGGCAGGGTAGGGGACAATGACTTTCGTCCTCGACATCAAAAGATAGGACCAGAAGTGCTTAACTGCTTTGAAAAAAGCGTAGGCTTGTCGATCAACTACTGGGTAATTAAGTTCAGCGCCTTTGAAAGAGGAGCTCATAAAGGCGATGGGTACTTCGTGGTTCTCTGCATTCTTCTGAGTTAGGACGGCGGCATAGGAACGGTCAGAGGAAAAAGTATAGACTGTAAAGTCTTGAGAAAAATCTAGGCTCATGAGAGACGGAGCATCTATTATGGCCTTCTTTATCGCATTAAAGGCTTGATTTTCTAGGGATCCCTAGTGATATTGGGTGTCTTTCTTAATCAAATGTTGTAAAGGCCTAACCATTTCGGAGAAACTGGGGATGAATCTTCTCACGAAGTTAATCTGGCCTAAGAAAGACTGCATGGATTTTTTGGATGTAGGAGGGGGAAGTTTTGCGATGACTTAAGTCCTCTCAGGGTCAATAATCATTCCTTCACTAGACACAATGAATCCTAGGATTTTTCCCTGTTCTACTGCAAAGATGGACTTTTTGGGATTGAGGGAGATGTCGTATTTACGACATCGCAGTAGGACGGCTCGCAAGTGAGCTAGATGATCATTTTTGTTTTTAGAAAACACAGTCACATCATCTAAGTAAACTACGACAGACTGATTGATTAAGCCTCGAAAAGCAATATCCATTTCTCTCTGAAAGGTAGCACCGGCATTAATCAATCCAAAGGGAATTTTACGATATGCATAAGTGCCCCACGGAGTACGGAAGGTAGTTTTGAGCTGGTCTAGTGGAGACATCAGGACTTGGTTGTATCCAGAGAAACCATCTAGCAAAGATAGCCTCTCGGAACCAGATACTTGTTGAAGGATCTATTCCATGGATGGGACAGGATAGTTGTCTTTGTCAGACGCCCTATTAAGGTTGCGAAAATCGACGCAAAGTCGAATTTCCCCATTTTTCTTCCGGACTGGGATGAGGTTAGAAACCCACTGAGTGTGCCTAACAGGAAAAATTATTTTAGCACTTAGGAGTTTATTCAATTCTTTTTGAACGGTCGGTTCCAGTTTGGGGTGCATTTTCCTCAGTTTTTGTTGAAAGGGTAAGGTTTGGGGCTTCATCGGGATGACATGCTGTATGATATTAGGATCGAAAGTCTTAAGATCATTGTACATCCATGCAAAGACATCTTTAAATTCTTTAAATAATTTAATGAATGCAGCTTTTTCTTGTCGAGAACATCCCAAGCCTAGATTAATGCACTGAGGATTTTCACTAGTTCCTAAGTTCACTTTTTCATAAGATAACGAGGAACTATTGGTTTTACAATTGACTGTCTTTTTAAATTTATCTTGAAAATCATAAAACTTCTCTAATCTAATTACAGATTTCGGGCTCGAGTTTACCATATCCGATAGGTCTTCGGGAGTTTTCGGATCAGGTATTACCATGAAATCGCACAAATTGTCGTCGTGTGTGTGCTCGTCTATCACCGTGCCTTGAAAGGTTTCTTCCATGTGCAGAAAGTTAATAATCTGTTGATCATTGTCAAATACTCTCCAGTTTGTGACGTTGTTGGGAATGGATGGCCGAAACAACAGCTCAACTGAGAATGCGTTTGGGGACAAGCCTTCTGTAGGGAGAAGTTTAGAAGCTACATTAGCTAATAAATCGGCTTCAGATTTATTCAATCTAGGAATGGAATTTATATTAAAAGCAGAAAATTTACTCATTAAGTTCCATACCTCAGACTGGTATCTTTTGAGATGCGGAGAAAGACAGTGGATAGAATCTCTTACCTGTCTAACCACTATTTCAGAGTCACCAAAGAAGGTTAGATTTTTAATGTTCATGTCCAAATCTTTTCTAAGACCTTGCAGTAAAGCCTCATATTCTGCAGTATTGTTAGTACATTCAAATTCCAACCTACATGCTATCAATGTTTTGTTACCTGCCGGATTGATAATGACGCAGCCTGCTCCAGCTCCTTCTTTGGACTTTGACCCGTCAAAATATAGAGACCAAATTTGATTTACATCGGGTTCATGAGACTGTTGTGTGGAAGGTGGGGGCTGCATAAATGCTACGATCTCAGACTGTTGTTCCGGATTGATGAGAGGTGAAACCTCGGCCATGAAGTTGCCTAAAAAAGTGTCCATCCTTTGTACTTCAGGTTAATCAGCAGGAGGTGTGTACGTTTCATTAGGATCGTTCAAATCAATGACTGTGAACTTGAGATAGCGCTCACGGTTTACTCTGATTTTATTAGGCTTGTCATTCTCTGGAAGCCATAGATGAGACCAATCTGTCGCGAAATAACCATGTAGTTGTTCCGACCAATCCCTGCTTAAAAACATATCATACACTTCTGGAATATCCACCACAATTATATCAATAACTTGATGAACCTTGGGGTTAGACGACAATCTAATAAGCACATTCTTTAGTTTGCCTATAACATTGACATTTGTCCAATCAAGTTGTATGATTTTTAAAGAAGAGGGTTCAACTTCAGCGTTTATCTTTTGGCATACAGACCAAGGCATCACATTGGATGACGCTCCTGAGTCTACCATACAATTATGCACATTTCTATTGAAAATCTTGAAAGTTAATAGGAAAGGGGGTACATTCTTGCGAGTACTAAGAGTAGTAGCTTGTGGCTTTTTACTCGTAGTTTCTAAGGCTACTTTATCTACATTATTTACATTATTTACACTATTTACAGGGGGACTTCCTTTATCTTGGGGATCAGGATTGTTTTTAGTGGAAGTCTTCTGGGGAGTTTTACTTTTCACAACCTTGTTACCATTAGAATTACCATTCTTGCCATTTTCTGAAATATTTTGCAACATTTTTTGTAACAAAAATGGAAATTTTAACAACTCATAAATAGAAATGTTAGCCCTTAACTTTTTAAGATCTTCAACAAAATCATAATCTATTTTAGGGTTCACATTACTCTGTTTCGGCTCAACTGATTTAGACTGCTTTGGAGGCAAATTTGTAGTGTTTTCGGAAGAGGGTTTATTTGTAGTCTTACTCCTAGTGTTGTAAGGGTGAACTGTCTCGAAGTTGGCTTGGAAGATGCTATTCGAGAAGTGTCCAAAAATGTTTGGAGAAGAATCTTCTTCTTGGACTGTCTCTGGTTCAATTACCTCCTCAGGAGTCTCAGGAGGCATCAAGTTATCTTGGGCTTCTAGAATGGTTTGAAGAGCACATTGCAAACTTTCTAGATTAAGGCCTTCGGTGGTTGGGTTAGGTCGGTTGGTGGGAAAAGGATTTCGGAAAGGAGGTTTGTAGGGTCCTTTACTCGAGGAAGCTTCTTCAGTCGACCTTTTTAAGTCTATAACTTGATTAGATAGTTTTTGAACAACTTTAGTAAGGTTTTCCAAATCAGAGTTTTCAGGTTGTGTTTTATTCTGAGTGGGTCTGGGAAGAATTTCGATCTTCTTTCTGGAAGAAGAACTAGTCTTAGGTCCGTTGCTAGAAGAGTCCTTAAGACTAAGTATGTCTTTTTCAATCTGGTTGGCCTCCTCGAAGGCCTCTAACAATGTGGCTTTCTTAGATTGTTTAACCCAAATAGCTATACTTTGATGCAATGCTTTAGTATAGTAAGATATTATAAGACTCTCAACAGGCATAGAATCTGTAGGGATTCGATTTTTAAGTGTTAAGAATCTCTGATTAAAATCTTTAACTTTTTCTTTTGGGTTCATTTTCAAGCTAGAAAGATCCATGACTAAGACTTTCGGAGGTTTACCATCTCCGAACTTTTCCAAAAAGCATGACTCAAACTTTTCCCAAGACACGATGGTATGGGGTTGTTGGGAAAAGTACCAAGTGGATGTGTTACCCTCGAAAGTATACGGGAACAACCTACAGACAACATCTTCATGTTCAACATTGCGGAGTCTAATGGCTAACATAAAATTTTTAATGTGATCTTCAGCTATCTGTTTTGAATCAGGATCAAACTTGGGAAGCCATTTCTCTGGGTGCTTAGGTAAAGGGTGCTGGGCTCCAGGTACAACTACGACATCCTGGTCCAACCAAGGTCTGGCAGGGTTGTTCTGATTTTCCATTGGGGTAGTGGTTGTGGAAGGCTGAGAGGGTGAATTGCCTTCGTCTGATGAGGAATCTCCTCCAGAAGAGGAAGGAGATGATGGAGGTGGTGAAGGAGGTATCCCAGATCCTCCTGCAGTAGGATTTAAGTTTGGATCTGTAGGATTCACAGTGAGGTTAGTGTCACCTAATTGTTCTCTGATGTCAGAGAAGTCCAAAGGTTGACCCCACGGACGGTTTGGTTGCCTAAGACGAGCTAAGGCACTATGTGTTTTTATAAGAGATTGACAGACAATCTCTTGTATGTCACCACCTATAGGATTAGGGGTTGCTGGCTCAACTGTGATCTGTGGATCATCGGTTGAAGTAGTTGTTGTTTGAAGGGGAATATTATCGTGTGAACGACTTCTAGTCACTATAGGTGAGTGATTACGGGGTGGAGTATTGAGACCGCCTTGTGGCATTAATTAAGTTCAGGCCCTCCTTCTAGCGCCATTTGTTGATGGGCGAAATCGACTGTCTGTCAACTGAGAGAGTGGAACTGGTTCGGGGTTGTCTAATAACCCAAGTCGTTTGGGATGAACCACCCTGACGGGTTTAGCGTCTTCGTTAGCCGATCTAAGGTCTTAAGAAAACCGAAAAGAAAACTAATCTAAACTAACTAATCTAACTAAAACTAAACTAACTAAACTAACTAAAACTAAATAAAACAAACTAAACTAACTAAAACTAAATAAAACAAACTAAACTAACTAACAATAAATAAAACAAACTAATCTAACTAATCTAATTAAAATTAACTATTAAACAAACTAACTAATTTACTATTTCTATATATACAATACTACTAAGTGAAATATAACTTATTCACAAAATGTACAATATTCACACAGTGCAAATTTAAATAAAACCTGGAAAATTCATTAACTTTCTGTCCTAAGACAGAGGAAGATATTTTTTGTTAATTTTATGATTTTATGAGCAAGAAATAAAATTTACTGAAATTAAACAATCTAATATATTAACTACACATATATCTAACTAAAATACTAACAAATATACTAAACGAATAAACAACAAACTGACCTGGAAACGCTCCAGATTTGTCCTGTGTAAGATGACTGTTCAAGAAGATTGGAGGGAGGAAACCCGCACCGAATAATTCAGAAGCTTCTCGTAAACAATACACTGCAATGCTCTTCGAGTTGATTTACAAGACAAACAAGACATAAAAATCATAACAATTATATGATTTATAAATCTCCACCATTAGGTAAACCTGTTATGCAAAGACTTATACAGAATAATCCAATTGATGAAGAAGAGAAATCTGTCATTCATAAACTGAATCAAGTAATTGCTATGTTTTTAAATAATGGAAGAAATCAGACATGGATCATATAAATTAATACATATCATTTGCAAAAGACTAAGATAGCTAAAGTAGTCATTAATCAGATGCAAACTGATAACATAAACATGAAACACAAAATTGATATTATGAAAAGCTAAAGTTGTAGCAGAACATCAACTTTTGTCTCAGTTTGTATTAAAATTCCATATCCTTGTTCTCCCACGAATGAGGATGATCATTATTACAAAAATAATAAGTATTTATAAGTTTTTCCACAGGGTAAACCTCCCTGTGGAAGTTATCAAACAGTTTACATAAAATCTCGGAATATATCCCAAAGTTCAACTAAACTAAGAAATTAAACTAAAAGTAAAGCATCCAAATATCCTCTAAACTGTCCATCAAATCCCAAGCAATTCGAATTCACCTGAAAAGGGTAAAAAATAAAGAAGTTAGAAGGATCTTTTATTAACAAAATGATAAGAATCTAATTCTATAGATTAGCTATAGAATCCTTTGATTTTGTAGCTAGTCTAAATAAGATACAGAATCAAAATTAAAATTAATTGAAAATCTTTTTAATAAAATCAAATTGAATTAACATCCAACAGTCATTTGAAAACGAATCATTATTTGAAAATGTTATATCATTCGAAATCAAATAGAATCAAAATCCAATAACCGAATAGAGAGATAGGCATACTCTGTTTCGATTGTTATCATAAGTCGGGTAGACAGAATCAAAATCAAACAGTTTTGAAAATCGTTGCATATCCAATTTGAAAGTAATGCAATCAAACAAATCGCAGGCAAATGTTGTGTTTTTTCAACAACAGGAGATACGATCAGATCGAAACAAAATCGTTTTAAAATCATTATAGCTGTCACGACATATCAAACGATTCACACCACAAGTGGATTAATTCAAACAGGTGCAAGAATCAACTCATATAAAATCGTAACCAGATCGATTTGACTTTGATCACAATCATAATAGAACCAACAGAAGTGATAATTAGTTATTGCAAATTGGGCAAATAAACTTGATTGGTATTGAACGAAATCGTTAATTTCAAACGAACCATGACTGAGTTTAACATAAAAATAAATCATGAATCCGGATATAACCAATCTCGTTCTACAAATCAAAATCAAACAGAGCATCCATTGCAATATGAATCAAACTCATAACATGGTCGAGCTAACAGTACTTCAATCAATGCGAATTAACCGACTGGGGTTTAGCATAATCGTTATGAATCAAATCCATTCCATAATTTGGGCGTGTTTGTACAGGCTTAAATAAAAGCAATGTTTCCGAAGAAACAGAGTCACATTGGAAACGATCCGAGTTGTATTCCTGTTCTTAGAAGGTCATATGTCACAAAAAACCGTAACAATTAACCTTGTCAAAATCGTTGCTAATCATAGCGTATGAATTATAATGAAATCGAATCGAAATGTCATCGTATTCTAAATTGAGTATGAGAAACATTTCCTGTCTAGAATAGATACAAACAAATTCGATTGACAGTGAACCATCCATTTTAACTCAATCAAACAAATCAAATCCACACTAAGATCAATCAAATCGATGAAAATCTAAGAGAGGCTAAACTGGGAATGTTCGGAAAAATGAAATTCCATTTACTCAAAGAAAAATATACAGTCAATTCACAATATAAACATAGCTATCCGAGAGAAAAATACAATCACTATATTAATCAGAATCATTCACAGAGCTAAACGATATTAAAATCATACCTGTTTGGTGAGTAGACAGCTTTGATTACGACAACTTAGAGTTGAAAACTACAGTGGTTGATTCAACATCCTTGAAACAGATGGAGCTCGTTGTCTTTTGCTTCGTATTGGTCGCTTGGGGCTGGTCTCTTTGACTGGTCAATACTGCAATTCGATCTTCCAGTGATTGGATTTTCGATTGTAGTATTGGAACGTCGATGTAATATCGTTCCAACCATAAGCCACATTGGTCACATGGCACCTGTGTGGGTTTCGAAAGAACAGGTGGGGTTTTGGAGACATGACTGAGGGTTTCGATAGGCAATCTAATGCTAGGATAGCTAGGGTCGTTCTTTAGGCAAGGGGGGAGATTAGTCACGAAATCGTAAGGTGGTTCGGGGCACAAACCCTGCGAGTAAGGATACTTGCTGGCCAAGAAACGTTCCACATCTGAATCGGAATCCTCACTTGGAACGATAGGCTTTGACTCAGCAGAGGGTTTCAGTTTATTCCTGTCCATCCTCGAGATGAGACGTGCGTTCTTTTTTCCCTTAGCATTGGCAGTAGGGTTTATCCTAGCTTTCTTGCTCGTAGGTTTCTTTATAGCCTCGGCCTTCTCGACTGCTATGTCTGGTAATTCAACATCAGGGTTGATCGAGGGCTTAGGGGATGGCAACAAGTCATGAAAGGGCACAGGTGGCTGAACAATGGTTTCATTTACCATAGGTTTGTTGACCTGTAATGGGTCCGTTTCCTCAAAACCATTACGAGTGATGAACGCTTTCCAACTATCACCATGCAAACTTAAATGATAAACAATGATGAGCTTAATTAACCCATGGTGGAACAGGCTGTTGTCGGCCTTCTGCCTCTTAAATATTTTTGACATCTTAAATAGACTGCGATGAAAGTAGAAGGGAATATTCAAAGAATATCCCATGAAAATCATAAGCAAACACAGGTGGTAGAGAAACACAAGCCCGTATCGACCTTCGCAGGTCACCAACTGCTTGATTACCATTAAAGTATCATGCCATCGGGGTTTAAGTGCAGAGATGGGCATACCTCTGTCACAAGAGGTGACTTTGCATGAAATGAACAGTAGAGTCCATGGGACCTCTTCAACTTTACAATTATTGAACCAACGTTGACCCGACAGGGGTAACCCTGTCGCAGCACTGATGAACTTCTCGTCAATTTCCAATTGAACATCTCCGACCTTGGCTCTACAGCCATCGAAAGTCATGGGGAATTGTCGTTCCAGAGTCAAGTTAAAACCCTCAAATTTCTGTATGAAGGTGAGCCATGAGTTCTCCTCCAAATCTGTGCGGGCATTATCAAACATTAGCAATGCTTGGTGGCCGTTTGGCTTGATCCGAACGACTAGTGCCATGGAGCCGAGCACATGGTAAGCCAAGGGTTTGGGTTGAAACACACACAAGAGCCGAGCTACCCGAGCTAGCAGAAGTGAACGGTGTTAAGTGGTAGGCATAAATTCCATTGTGCGAAGGTGGTGGAGTTATTCACTGCCATGCATAACAATTATGGTCAAAGTACAACCGTTGGTTTCAATACTCATGTTACTTAGTTGCCCAATGAAACAATGGTAAGTGTATAAACAACGTGTTTACTCAACGTTATACCAAGGTTTGAAACCATAATCCCATAACTCAACAGTCATCTGACTCGACCGATCAATGAATCAAATGGTAAGTGTTATTCCATAGTCATTTAACATTCAATATGAAACCATTCCCACATATTTAACCGTGCACCAATGTATTAGCTCGCACCAATAGTTTTAACCAAGGTGTCAATGGGTTTTCATATAATTTAAGTGCCAATAGTCATGAAAACATAGTCATAGGCATGATATTAAAAGATATATATGAGAGATTTATTCATAAACCCTATGCATTTTCATGGAACTAATGATCAAATAGTTCAAACAACATATAAATCCACAAGACAATGCATTACAAACTCAATGAAACCAAGTCACACAATCAATCGAAGCATGAATAATGAGTACAGATCAGAAGTTTTGCCAGCTAGGTGATGATAAGTGTAAAGTGAGTGCAATAGGCATAACCCCAAGGATAACAACAGTTCAAATGACGATTTCAAAGTGACTTCAAAAGACCAATGTTTTCACGCTTACAGTCGTGAAAACACAAGAAGATAAGTGTGCAAACGTCACAAAAAATAAAAGTGTCGTTTGTTTGAAAAATTGTGAAGAAAAATTGATGTTTGTAAAACATTGGTGTAGGCATCTTATGAGACGATAAAAAATTGAATTGGCTGCCAAAAGGACTCTTCCAACTTGCAGGAATGCCTCAATCAATGCAATTTCATCCATTGTGGTGCGGTCCCAATGCTCCAATGGCGAACGCTCTGGAAATAACTATGTTTCTAGCCATTCTGGAGCGTCGGGATAACAGTCGGGATGCATCCAATGGTCATATTTCTTCTTCATGGCGAAGTGTCGATTTACACTGTTATGATATCCCGACAAAGTTCCATTTTTGCAAACCTTCTTTCTGTGGAGTCCTCCCTGGAACTTCCTGTAACTTTTCTAACTTTCCTTTCTTCTTGCTAAGCTTTCTGGCTTTCTTTCCTAAAATCTGAGTCACTTGTTTCCTCTTTCCATTATCATTCTTATCTCCTCTAGGCATAGTAACTTCACATTGCGGATGTTCTTTCAAGGGTTTTGAGAGTAATACTCCTTCTCTTTCTGGGGTAGGTGCTCTACTCTATTGTACAGACAAGTATTCCAAGTCTTCATGTGTTCTTTCAACTTCGACATCCAGATATCTGGTCCTTAGTATCTTCGACTGGTCCTCTTGTTCTTCCAGTAAGTGCGCTATTCTCCTAGCCATGAAATCTCTTAGTTCTTTCTTTTTCTATTCTAGGTCCTCCTCTTCTTGTTTCCTTTGTATCTGATCTTTCTCAACCCAATATTTTCCTAGAAAAATTATTCTCAACAAACTTAATGACCAAAAATTATTCTTTTGTCGAAGTGCCATGAGCACTCATATGTATCTAGGTAAGTCTTCCACATAGGGTTATCATCTTCCCTTTAAAAAATCCTATTCCTCCCAGTGAAGGAACCATAGCGGGTTTTCCCAAAATTTCCCAAGTTCTTTCTGTCATGATATTCACTTGTGTTTCTTCATCCAGGACACGGTCTATGTTGAAGTCTCCTATTCTTGTTTCTATGCGCTCCTTCTCTTTTAAGATCTCTAATAAGTTGATATCTCTATGATCATTCATGGTTTCTTTCATCTGTAATAATACAAACTCTGATTCTTTCAGGGGTTTATCATATCCTTAGTTTCTTGGCCTATCTCATGGTTTTCTTGTCTCATATTCATATTTTTAAATTTAGCAATCATTCTAGGGAAGTCCAAAACTTCATGGTCCATAGCTTTACAACAAAGACACCTAGGACCTCTACCAAGGAATTCCTTAGCAAGATGTGACAGTCTTCTGCAACTATAACAGAGAGTTAACCCTCTCTTTCGCTTGAACAATCCCTAACCTTTTCTGTAATATGCACTGGGATCACAGTAACTAACCTGTAAAAAAAATCTTTCTAAGATCCTACATCCATTTTTTAGTCCAAACATTCTTTCTATGCATAGGAATAACATATCTTTTGTTGATACTGAGAGGGGGGTGAATCAATATCAAGTCCAATTTAAAAAAAAAATTAAACTTATACTAAAACCATTCAATTATATCCAATGAGCAATGAACAATAGTATAAGAGTTACACCAATACACCACAATACACCATGCACAATATATGAGAAATAATCAATAGTTTTTGTTCAAGGGAACTAATGACTTCCAAAGGTAGCTACAACTTCCAAATGTAGAGGGAGGGATAAACCTCAAAGAGGAGGATAAAATACTCCAATATCAAGAGCGGTTTTAACTCTCCATCCTTTCCCCTTCCTTCCACCCAAGAATATATGAGAGATAATAAAACTTTACATTAAATCATCACCATCAACCAATCATCACATAAAACCTGATAATGCTTCTTGAGACTTCTTCAATTTCTGCAATTCTTCAATTATTGGAGTACTCTGATCCTATAGATAATATTACTCAATGTATTCTCTAAAACTCCTCCAATTTTCACTCCTTGAATCCTCCCCAAAAAGTGGTTATAGAAAGAATGGTAGACTTTATTCAATTCTGGTCTATTCAGAAGACCCAACTTGTAGAGCATGCCCCATGCTCAATATTTAACATCTGATTCTGAAACACACACACACAAAACTATAGTCCATACTCTTTCCAATGGAAGTGGTCCCACTTCATTTGTATTCTATATGAAGACGTTATGACTATTGTACCTGGAACACCTGTTTATTGACTAGCTTCAGGACTGGTCACAAACCCTATCTTCCACGGAGTGTATCTCCATAATTGTAGTGAATCAAGAGATGAAATTTTTACCAGAGGTACCTTGATATGTCTTCTCAATACCATAGCGATTTCACCATCTAAATCATTCTAGAAAAAAAGGTTATAGAAAAAATGGTAAGATGACCTGAAAATAACATACCTTAGAACACATCACCAAAAGACTTCATCCTCCCTTGAAATCCGGCCTTCTTTTACTTCTTTTTTCCTCTAAAATTCGACTTGTATAAAAATGAATGTATAATGATGTTTATTTATACCATTTATGTCACTTCATTTTAACATTAGGGCCAACCTGACACTTTCTTATTTTGTAATTCTTTTCTTTAATCATCTTCAGGGCCTACATGTACTTCCTTCTTCAATTCACTTTGTCATCTTCAAAAATTCATTTCTCCTCAACCATGAGGATCCACATGACGTGCCACATACCACTGGAAACAACATGATGTATACTATCCATTCATGGGTGTTTTATATGCATGTGCATTGTCCTTCATGTCCAAATACCTTTATCAATCTTCAGGTCCAAAACCCATGACTAGGGTTGACCTCAATGACAATAACCAATCTTCCAACAATATCCCCCTTTGTCATTGATGGCAACACGCATGCTCCCCCTATCATCATGATCCCAATTTCTCTCCCCTTTGACATCAATGGAAAAGGTTAGGGCTGCCCCCCTGAGTTTAATGGAAAAATCTAACCTTCTTCTTTGGGGTTTCTCCCCCTGAGCATGTGGCACTCAATAATACTTCATCCTTATTTTTGGTCTTTGGGAATTTTTCTTCCTTGGAATAATTTTGTGTGGCTTTTTTCTTCTCTCTCTTCTTCATGTCTAGGATGTATATGTTGTTCGGTCTTCTTGTTGCAATTGCAACCAATCTTCTTGAGTTATTTTCTCTAATTTTACATTTTCGGGAGTCAAACATAAGAGTGTATCCTTGATCACATATTTTGCTGACACTGAGGAGATTATGCTTCAGATATTCAACCAATAGGAATTTTCCTGCTTTTACATTTTCACTTCCAATCTTTACAGTTCCTTTTCCAAGTATTTTGGTAGATGAGTTATCTCCAAATGCAACATTTCCACCTCTTTTCTTCAAGCTGACAAATTTGCTTTGATCTCCGGTCATATGAGATGAGAACCCACTTTCTATGAACCATTCATCTTCTTCTTTTCATTCTTTAGCGACCAATGATATTTGACAATTTTCATTTTGTGGAATTTCTTTCCTTTTCCATGTTGTAGTTGGTATGCAGACATTTGACATATGATTATCTTCCTTCATCTCTTTGCAATACTGTGCTTTGTGACCAAGATTATTGCACTTGTAACATACAATATTTTCATCCATTAAGGGGTCAAATGGATTATAATTTATGTTGATAGGTCTACAACATTTCCATATCTATTATTTTCACCATTCATGTAGCTTGCATAGTTATTCCTTTCATTGATTCTACAATTGATTGCCTTGTGTCCAAAATTTCCACAAGTATAACAATGTACAATAAAGAAATTTTGATACTTGGGTGTAAGTGATCTTCTTTGTGGTGTGGTCCATCTAGGTTCACGATCTATTCTTCTATAGTTTCCTTCATAATGATTGTTTTCATACCTGATGGGAGAGGATCTTCTTGATGTCTCATTCCTTTTGAATTCTAGTCTTATATCTTGTTGTTCAACTTGTTTTGGAGTGTTGGTTTCATAATGTTCAACTTCCTTCTCTTGTTTTGTTGTCTTCAAACTGTCATTGTATCCTAGTCCTGTCTTGTCATTTGGAGATCTTTCACTGCTAAGGATCTCATCTAATTTTTCAGTGCTTTTTTCAAACTTCTTCAACTTTTGTGTTGTCAATAGTAGCTCCCCTTTTGTGTGATCTAATTATGCTTTCAATTTCTCATAATATTCTAATTGTTCCTTCAAGCTATTAATGGTCTTTTCAAGATTGT
This sequence comes from Picea engelmannii, assembly GCA_009831015.1. Lineage (NCBI taxonomy): Eukaryota > Viridiplantae > Streptophyta > Pinopsida > Pinales > Pinaceae > Picea > Picea engelmannii. Next base: position 19,766 of record ML799223.1, on the reverse strand, counting down.
AATTCTCTTCTTCACAACTACTCAATTCACCTTTTCGTATTATGTTTGTGTTTCTAAGCTTGTTATTTTCAGTTTCAACATGCTTCAATTTTTCAATATTCTCATCTTCTTGCTCACTCTCTGCATTGTCTTTGTATCCCCAAAAAGAATCAAGGTTGGTTTCTTAATCTGAATCTTCTTCACAAATGATTTCTTCTTCTTTATAATTCTTATGATCATCATTCTAGGTTTCTTGGGTTATGAAGAGGACTTCTCCTCCATCATTATCTTCTTCATCACTCTCATCTGAGGAGATGTCATCATCCTTGGAGTAGAAACTCTTTTTATTGTTGAGACTTCTCTTTTTATAGTAGCAGTTTTCAACAATATGTCCTATTTTACCACAGTTAAAGCATTTGAGAGGAGACTTACCCTTGTATCTTCCACTTCCCTTTTGGAACCTTCTTACGAAATTTGTTATTTCTTCATCAAGGTTGTTATCCTTGTCTTTTGTATTCTTTATGGCTTTAAAGGCTGCTTCATTGTTTGGTTGGTCACTTTATGTACCTGTTCTCATTTCATATGCCATAAGAGTCCCATGTAATTCATTCATTGTCATTTTGGTCAAGTCCCTAGTTTCTTCAATGGTGGAGACCTTAGCATCATACTTTAAGAGAAGTGATCTCAACACTTTTTGTACAACCAAGGATTCATCGAGATCTTCACCTAATCCTCTGATAGCATTAACAACTTCATCAACTCTAAGAAAATAGGTTGCAATATCTTCCTTTTCATTCATCTTCAAATTTTCAAATTCTGCTCTATGTTGTTGAAGCTTGACCTACTTAACTTTTGGATCACCTTCGTAGATACTCTTGATTTTGTCCCATACCTCTTTAGCAGTGTTGTAGCCCATCACTTTTCTAGCAATGGTTGGTGCCAATGAAGCTAGAATAACAAGTCTGGCTTTTGAAATACAACTCATAGTCTTCTTCTCATTTGGATCGGTTGGAGCATTATTTGGGATTACATAGCCATTTACAACTGAGTACCAAATGTCTACTCCCAAAGTCGTTAGGTAAGTTTTCACTCTATCACTCCAGTATGCATAATTTCTTCCATAAAATTTTTGAATCCCATATGAAATGTTCTCATGGTCATCCATCTCTACTCAATATTTTCCTTCCAGTGGTTACACTATTCTGAAGGCAACTTGCTCTGATACCATTTGTTGATACTAAGAGGGGGGTGAATCAGTATCAAGTACAATTTAAAAACCTTTTTAAACTTATACTTAAACCATTCAATTATATCCAATGAGAAATGAACAATAATATAATATTTACACCAATACACCACAATACACCATGCACAATATATGAGAAATAATCAATAGTTTTTGTTCAAGGGAAGTAATGACTTCCAAAGGTAGCTACAGGTTCCAAATGTAGAGGGAGGGATAAACCTCCAAGAGGAGGATACAATAATCCAATATCAAGAGAGATTTGAACTATCCATCCTTTCCCCTTCCTTCCACCCAAGAATATATGAGAGATAATAAAACTTTACATTAAATCATCACCATCAACCAATCATCACATAGAAGCTGATAATGCTTCCTGAGAATTCTTCAATTTATGCAATTCTTCAATTCTTGGAGTACTTTGATCTTGTAGATAATATTACTCAATGTATTCTCTGAAACTCCTCCAATTTTCATTCCTTGAATCCTCCCCAAAAAGAGGTTACAGAAAGAATGGTAGACTTTATTCAATTCTGGTCTATTCAGAAGACCCAATTTGTACAGCATGCCCCATGCTCAATATTTAACATCCGATTCTGAAATTTTCACACAAGAAACTAAAGTCCGTTATATTTCCAATGGAAGTGGTCCCACTTAATTTGGATTCTTTATGAATAAGTTATGACTATTTTACCCGGAACATCGGTTTATTGACTAGCTTCAGGACTAGTCACAAACCCTATCTTCCACAGAGTGTATCTCCATAATTATAATGAATAAAGAGCTGAACATTTTACCAGAGGTACCTTGATATGTCTTCTCAATACCATAGATATTTGACCATCTGAATCATTATATAAAAAAACGTTATAGAAAAAATGGTAAGATGACCTGAAAATAACATACCTTAGAACACATCACCAAAAGACTTCATCTTTCCTTGAAATCCATCCTTCTTTTACTTCTTGTTTCCTCTAAAATTCGACTTGTATCAAAATCAATGTATAGTGATGTTTATTTATACCATTTATGTCACTTCATTTTAACATTAGGGCTGACCTGACACTTTCTTATTTTGTAATTTTTTTCATTAATTATCTTCAGGGCCTACATGTACTTCCTTCTTCAATTCACTTTGTCATCTTCAAAAGTTCATTTCTCCTCAACCATGAGGATCCACGTGACGTGTCAAATACCACCGGAAACAACATGATCTATACTATCCATTCATGGGTGTTGTATATGCATGTGCATTGTCCTTCATGTCTAATTACCTTTATCAATCTTCTGGTCCAAAACCCATGACTAGGGTTGACATCAATGACAACAACTAATCTTCCAACATATTTCACTATTTTTATCAGATCTATTCATATCTAATCTTCTTTCTTCTAGTTGTGCCCTAGTTTTCAGACTAGGACAAAATCTATTAAGCATACCTAGATCCATTCTTTTGAAACAAAAATTTTCACTTATCTTACCTTTCTCAGAGCACAAGTCTTTAAGATCTCACCTCTTTTCTTTATATCTGATTCCTTCTTATCACAGAGCTTCGCATTCAAGTAGAATAATGTGCACCAAAGAAGCATATCTACACACAAAACTTTATTTTATTCAGTTCCCAGCAATCATAGTTTCAGGTCCCAGAAACGGAACCATTTGTTGGCACACAGGGGTAGACCCAAGGTTCAACGCTTCAAAAACGCACCAACAAAACCCTAACTACCAGCCCTTTCGGCAACACCTGGGAAGAAGATGAAGTCTCACCTGAGGTAGAGGCAGGGGTGGTTGTAGGACTCAAGTGTCTACAACCTAGCTGGGACACAGATCTGTGATTACAATACCTCAACAGAGTTTTACACATCAAAATTACTCACTTCGATAGTGTCGCAAGTGTCGTCATTACAAGTGTTGCAAGTGTCGTTTTTTTCTCACAAGTGTCGCAAGTGTCAGGGAAGCATACTGCCATGATGCCTATGTCATGCCTATAACGACATGAGAAGGACACTTAAAACACCTCAAACATTTGATTTGGAAGAGAATAAATGAGTCAACAGGCTCATATACCTTTTTCCATCTGAAAACACTCAAAAAACTAAGCTTTTGAAGGAGAGCGCTCCCCTATACCTCTTCTGGGAGTGCTGGAACTCCCCCTTACACTGTCTAGGAGTGTTATAAAGCTCCTCTAGCCCTTTTGAGGGAGCGCTATAGATTTTGAGAGCATTAGTGCCTCCCTAAATCCTACTAGGGAGCGCTACAACGCTATGATGGTCCTTTTGAGGGAGCGCTACCTATTATGGGCAGTAGTTAAGTTGTTGAGATGAATGGGGGAAGGATCCTTTCATTCTTGGAAGGCAGTTGAGCTCGAATCCCTAGTCTAGCCATGATCTTAGGGAAGATCCTCAACTGAAGGAAGAAAATTCTCACCTTCCCCAAGGATATCTCAAGTTTTTGAGCCTCTCCAAGGCTATATAAGCAAGCTTTCTAATGGTGAAAGGGGACTGGAAAGGGAGAATCACACCAAACTTATGATCTCATAAGTGGTGTTAGACCAGAGATGATTTGGAGGAAATAGACCTATGATCTCATAGGGAGCAATCATTGAAGCTATCATCATTCAAATTGTGGATATTTTGAGCAAGGGGTAGACAAGGAGGACTTGGTAGAGTTGTTGCAATCAATCCACGACTGTAAGCAATGTTTTGTCCTCATTAATATAATTTGCTTGGCCTGTTTCTTTCTAATTCGTGTTCAATCTCACATGAATTTTTCTCTTTAGTATATAGACCTATTTCGGACTAATCTTGATAGAGTAGGAAGTGGTCGTACTTTGTTTGTCTACAGGGCTTATCGAGGAGCGAAATATTGGAGCTCAATTCGGAGCGTGCAGGGACAAACACCGGTAAAAGGTACTTATTTTCTTCTTCCTCCTCACACACTAGTCCACCTAGATATAAAAGGAATTCATTGGCCATGATAATCACTTTCTATATTAGAGTTAAGAGTCTATCTCTTTGAGGAGATCTACCTATCCGCAGGGAGATTTTCCTTCAACGGAAACTAGCAACTCCACTGGGGAGTCGAACCAGAACATTTTGGTTTTGATTTTTCCTCATATGCCTTGTCTCACCCTTTTTGTTATTAGGCCTTGTTCACCCCTTCATATATAATTGCATTGGCTGATTGACTCTTCACTTCATCACACTCAGCTTGATTGCAAAAATTCCATTGAAATTTTGGGTTTTTTGGACTTTTTATGAGTTTTTTGAGCCTGGTGCCCCCATGCCCATTTTAGCAGAGCGCCAATACTCCATGGAAGTGTTGGACAGAACTTTATAACGCTCTAGTGGCCCTTATACCATAGTGCCAGCCCTCTTTTGCCCAAAATCTCTTCAAAATTTCCATTCTTTGGAGGTCCAAACCCTGTTTTTTCACTTGCTGAGCTGCTTTGAGACTCAATGATTCTTCCTTTGACCTTTGATATGCTTCCTCCTGAGAAGTAAACACCTTTTTGTTCAGATTTTATGACCTTCTTCATCCTTTTTGAGTTTTTGTTGTTGAGAGCTTGAAACCGATCCGTTGTTTTTTCCTCTCCTATCCGACTGAGCGGGAACTCTAGTGAAGGACATTTGAAGTCTGTAACTCTTATCATTAGGTTCTTTGAGGTCATCTGATCCAATCTCTTTCTCCTTCCTTTTGCATTTTTGGTTTTCTTTCTCTGGTTTGATCGCAAGAAGGGTGTGTTGTTTGTGCGAAATCTGCATTTTCTTGTCTGAATCTCCTTGATCTGAAAGGGTAGTTGGTAGGATGAGTTTTTCATTGAATTGATCATCGTTCGCATGAAAATGACAAAAGTACATCTTATTGATTAGTTTGCATATTAGTTTTCATTTCTGAAATGTTGTAGCATCATATTGGATTTGATTGAGGACAAAATTGATTGAGGGCATTCCTTATCAAGTGTTTGATAGTGAAAACAACTCTTCCTCTTTCCCTTAAATAGGTATTCATTGAAAAGAAATAATTGCTTATCATATTTCATGCATATTTTTGGGAATTGAGTCATCATTCCATCAGTTTCACTTTCGTACACCCTCTAAGTAAACAACAACCATTAAAATCAACGCTTAACTAAACTTTATCAGACTTTTTACATCTTTGTTAGCAAACCTACATTAGTTTAAGGTGTAGGGCTTTGGAATAGGTTGAAAGGATAAATTTCCAAAGCTATCAAACAAACTTAGTATCTTGCGGTAGGGAGAGTCAAATCCAATTATCGTGTTGTCTTTTTGGGATCCCCCTCTCACACAGGGGTTATGCACGAGGTAGCATTCGGGTGAGTTACAGAGATTATCCCTTCGTGGCCCAACTGTTTGTAGTGGTCGGATCGTATATTGGGGATCACTGGAAGGTATACCCACAATGTTGAGTGGAAGCCTTTCAAGTTGATTTCGGAGTTGTTATCCTGCCCATATGTTCCGACTGGACTGTCGATTGTACCTACCCAGGGGATGACTACGAGTTGGTGACCTTAGTAGCCATAATCTTTAGGTTCTTACACAAGGTGACAGTGAAGGGAAGTCTCACTGTACCTGGAACAGAAGTTGGTCAAACTCACTCGGGCTCCTTGGAGGGTAAATCCACAATTACTGCGTGGAAGCTTGCACCAAGGTGTAAGTCCATTAAGTAGGTCGCCAACGTAACTGATTCACCTGCTCTATCCCTGCCCCTTCCTATTTTGATCTTGCGACGTTGGATTTCATCACCAACTAGTGGTTTCATCGTAGGAAGGTTTTTTTGATTGATTGCTTCTCAAATTCGTAGCATGTGTTGTTTGTTTTACTTAGTGGACCTTAGGTTGATTCAGTGATAATGCCATCGAATCCTGGGAGTACCAATGGAGGAACCCCTTCTTCTGGGGAACCTTATACCTTTCCTTCATTTGGAAACTTTGGTCCTCCATATGTTGCCACACTGAGTCTTCCAGGACTCACTATCGGATTACCAGTTTGGTTGTTCCCCACTACGGTGATCCTGAATCCTCCTAATGTTTCAATTGCACCTAATACTTTGGATGTCAATACACGACCCACACATCAACCTCACGTCGAATTTTCACCTTCTTCGCCCATTAATTCTCCTTCCATTTCTCCTTCTTCGCCTAGTGAAATCTCTAAAGCAAGTAGCCAGGTTGATCAGAAGAAGAAGAAACAGAAAGAGAAGAAGAAGAAGAACCCGAAAAGGATAAAGGCCCCAACAACATCAGATGTTGTCTCTAAGAAACCAGTTACTGTTAATAGTACTGGGAGTGTTGATGAGGTCAACAAGATTAAAATGAAGACTCCAAAACCCAAATTCCCTTGCAGACTTTGTAAGGGTGACCACTTTCTAAGGGATTGCCCTGGTCTTACCCAGGTCTTAGAAATGTGGTCCCCCATGTCATCAGCCTCTGTCAATCATGTCTATGATACCCTGTCAACTAGTGATGCTCAGGTTGGTAAGAAGAAGCAAACTATCAAGTTCCCTTGCATGTTATGTAAAGGTACTCATTACTCTCACCTTTGTCCTTGCATGGACAAAGCTTCTTCTCTTTTGGAAAAACTTCAACTTCCAAAAGGTTATCATAAGCTTTCCTCTAACCCATCATTGGTTGATGGACTGGTCAATCCGGTTCCATCTCCGGTCAGTCTGGTAGATCAGGTGGTCAATCTAGTTTCCTCCTCGATTGAACCACAAACCCAAGTAGATGATCCAGTTCTTTCATCGATCATCCCCGCTCTTCATCAAAAGAGTGACACCAAAGTGGTCGATCTGTTTTCATCCTCAGTCGATCCCACTCTCCCGTTAGAGAGTGACACAAAAGCGGTCGGTCCGTTTCCACCCGTCGACCCCATTCTTCCCTTAGAGAATGAAACTCAAGTGGTCAATCCGGTTCTGTCATCGGTTGATCCCACTCCTCCTTTTACAAGTGATAAAGTGGTTGATCCAGTCCCTTCCTCGGTCAGTCCCACCCTTCATCTGAAAAGTGCCAAAGTGGTTGATCCAGTCCCTTCCTCGGTTAGTCTCACTCTTCCTCTGAAGAGTGCTAAAGTGGTGTATCCAAGTCCGCCATCGGTTGATCCCATTCCTCCATTGAGGAATTCCAAGGTGATTGATCCAGTCCCTTCCTTTGTCAATCCCACTCTTCCTCTGAAGAGTTCAAAAGTGGTCGAGCCAGTTTCTCCATCGGTCGATCCCATTCCTCCATTACAGAATGTCAAAGTGACTGATCCAGTCCCTTCCTTGGTCACTCCCACTCTTCCTCTGAAGAGTGCTAAAGTGGTCTATCAAATTCCACCATTGGTTGATCCGATCCAATCATCGGTTGATCCTACTCCCCTTCTAGAGAGTAAACCCGATACTGCCCATGTTTTTCTCGTTAATATAGACTCTACCATTCTGGGGGGCATTCCTCCTTCTCCTGCGAAACCCCCTCCAAGTAATGAGGCCATCCTTTTTGATTGGGGTGTGCTAACTGGACCTCGTCTTCCCTCCCACATTCCTTTCCAGATTACAGTACAGGTTCGTGGTTAGGACGTTCCTCAAATGCTGATATATGAAGGTGCTTCCGTTAGTATTTTGTCTTCTGTTGCTTGGTACACTTTGGGTTGTCCGCAGCTTGCACCGGTTACACAGAATCTGTTAGCTTATAACAGAAGAACTAGTCAACCTTTAGGGACCCTTCCTCAGTTTCCTATAACTTTGGGAGGGAAAAATATCTCTATCGATGTCATGGTAGTCTGAGACCCCTTGGATTTCTCTTTACTCCTTGGGCGGGATTATGTCTATGCCATGAAAGCTAATGTATCCAGTCTTTTCCATGTGATATCTTTTCCTCACAATGGAAGAATTGTGACTGTTGATCAACTTTCATTCATCGGCCCTGACTGGGTTACCTCCCTAAGTGGTTCTTATATGCAAACAATATCACTCCCGCCACATGTCAATTATGTGGCATTGTTGCCCATGACCTCAACTTCCAACGTTTTGGATCCGGTAGTTGACATGGTGATCTCTTCGGTAGGGTTATTGGAGCTCGATCTCCTTACCCCTCTCACGACCCTCGACATGTGTTCCTTCTAGAATAATTTCCTTCCATCCGGAGAAGATCTCTTGGAAGCCATGACTGAGTTTTGTCCCTTGACATGGTATCCTTCTAGAGAATTATCCTCTCAGAAGCCATGATCAAGAAGAAACCATGAGCATAGTTTCTCTTCTCTATGGCAAGATCGTTAAAAAATGAAACAGAGGCTCTAAGCATAGTTCTTTTCCTGTGTCAAGCTCGTTAAAAATGAAACTGTCACCTCTCTTGAACCTTCTTTTCATCCACCCTTCTCCTTTTTCTCATCTACTAAGAGAAATTGGTGACATCCTTCGAGTTGGTGAATGAATTGAAGCTTGGGGGGCATGTCTCCATCCTTTGATGATCATTCTGGAGTTAAGCCACTAGATTTCATGCTGGGGGCATACCGAGCTTAGTCTTTGTTCTTTCTTGTGCTCGTAAATACATGAGAATGCATCCAGGTAGACTTTTATCTCTTTTTTGGACCTGTATGGATACACGAAAAAGGAACCCCCTGGAGTCTCCTTTAAGCTCTTTTCATACTCTCTAAACATGAAAAGATTGTCGAGTGATCTTGCTTCCTTTCCCACTCGTTAAATGGTTTGAAAGGGCATCTTTCGAGTGATAATTTATCTCTTTTTCAGCCTCGCGAGACTAACATTACGAAAAAGGACAACACTGGAGTCATCTTTAAGTTCTTTTCAGACTCTCTAAAGATGAAAAGATTACCGAGTGACCTTGTTCTCTTCATGATGGTTAAATTATTTGAAGAAAATGTTTGTTGAGTGATAGTTTATCTCTTTTTCGGTCTCGTCAGACTACATTATGAAAAATGAACTGAGAGAGTTCTCTTTTAAGTGTTTTTCTAGACTCTATAATCATGAAAAACCTTCGAGTTTTCTATCTTTGGACTCGCTAAACAAAACATCGACAGGCTCATATGTGATCAAACCCTTACTTCTTCCAGTTCGTTAAACAAAGGAAGAGGAACTTACCAAAGGTGAGTTTTATCGAGCATGTGTTACCCTCCTCGAGCTCATTAAATTAAAAAGAGGTACTCGTCTATCTAGATGGGGGGAAAATTGAAAGAACCAAGCTAAGCAGTTTCTTTTTTTAGGACATTACCAAGTAACTCTTAGAGTCGCCCTTGAACATGGCACTTTGTATTTGCACGCATTCTAATCCGCTGAACCTCTGCACTGAGCCAATCCTTTGAGTTTCTTTCACTCCTTTGGGTCGCTTGACGTAAGTCACAGCATCCACTGCATCATCAAGTTTTGGTCCGTATCATGTTTCTGTTGTTGTGCCTCAGTGTTCAACGGAAGTGTCTACCTCGAGATTCAACCATCACAAATATATTATCTCAATAGTTGTGTCAGTCCACGTTCATTTGATCTACCAATCACATCTCTATGTCTGTTTCATGTCGTTGATGGGGGATACATCAAGGCCCTCCTTCGATGATTTTATTCCTGTCGACCTCAACACATTATCCAGGAATTAGACTTAGAAACCAGTTAGTAATTTGGGACCGGCATGCCTCAATGGTAGGCCTCCTCACGTCCGACAGTGGGTTTACATCATTGGCCTCTGATCGGATGATTCCATGAATGTTCGACCTCAACTCATCCATTCACATTCATTGGAATGTACTAGAGTACCTTGGGAATCATTGACATTAATGGTGATCTCCCTCGTGCTTGTTAACGGTTTACATCATTGACCGGTAATCAAGTGGTTTCTGCCATGTTCGACATCAGAACATCAATTCACATGGTTAGATTCGTACTACATCAGGATTGGTAAGAAGACCCTGGGTTGAGTGATCACTTTGATATGTACTTTGCCCAGGTTGCGATGGAGTTTCTTTTGAATAATGACACATATATTGTTACATAGATCCACTTTGTATTGGTCGTGGCTATGTCTTGTCATCTTGTAGATCCACTATGTATTATTCATGGCTACGATCAATTCATGTCATAAGCGTATAGATCTACAATGTATTTCCAGTGGCTATACCTTTTTATCAATACAATTATGGATCCGCAGTGTATTTTATGGCGGCCATATCTTGCAAGTCTTGATCACCCAAGCATAGGTATGCCTGCCTTGGATTTGAAACATGTCATAATATTTGTTGGATGTTTGTGTGTAGCTTTTGTCAGGTTCTCTATGTCTATACCCTTGCTTGAAAGTCTACAAACCATTTCAGTTATTAATTCCTATCTTCTAACTTCATACTTTGGAGGGCAATCTGTTCCACGTCAAAATTACTCACTTCGATAGTGTCACAAGTGTTGTCATTACAAGTGTCGCAAGTGTCTCTTTTTTCTCACAAGTGTTGCAAGTGTTAGGGAAGCATACTACCATGATGCCTATGTCGTGCCTATAATGACATGAGAAGGACACTTAAAACACCTCAAACATTTGATTTGGAAGAGAAGAAATGAGTTAGCAGGCTCATAAACCTTTTGCCATATGAAAACACCCAAAAAACTAAGCTTTTGAAGAAGAGTGCTCCCCTATACCTCTTCTGGGAGCAATGGCGCTCCCCCTTACACTATCTGGGAGTGTTATAAATCTCCTATGGCCCTTTTGATGGAGCACTATAGATTTTGAGAGCGTTGGTGCCCCCCTAAAGCCTACTAGGGAGCGCTACAATGCTCTGATGGTCCTTTTGAGGGAGCGCTACCTATTCTGGGCAGTAGTTAAGTTGTTGAGATGAATGGGGGAAGGATTCTTTCATTCTTGGAAGGAAGTTGAGCTCGAATCCCTAGTCTATCCATGATCTTAGGGCAGATCCTCAACTGAAGGAAGAAAATCCTCACCTTCCCCAAGGATATCTCAAGTTGTTGAGCCTCTCCAAGGCTATATAAGCAAGATTTCTAATGGTGAAAGGGGATTGGAAAGGGAGAATCACACCAAACTTATGATCTCATAAGTGGTGCTAGACCAGAGATGATTTGCAGGGAATAGACCTATGATATCATAGGGAGCAATCAGTGAAGCTATCATCATTCAGATCATGGATCTTTTGAGCAAGGGGTAGACAAGGAGGACTTGGTAGAGCTGCTGCAATCAATCCATGGCTGTAAGCAATGTTTTGCCCTCATTAATATAATTTGCTTGGTCTGTTTCTTTCTAATTCATGTTCAATCTCAGATGAATTTGTCTCTTTATTAGATAGACCTATTTCGAACTAATCTTGATAGAGTAGGAAGTGGTCCTACTTTGTTTGTCTACAGGGCTTATTGAGGAGCGAAAGATTGGAGCTCAATTCGAAGCGTGCAGAGACAAACACCAATAAAATGTACTTATTTTCTCCTTCCTCCTCACACACTAGTCCACCTAGATCTAAAAGGAAGTCAGTGACCTTGATAAGCACTTTCTGTCTTAGAGTTAAGAGTCTATCTCTTTGAGGAGATCTACCTGTCTGTAGGGAGATTTTCCTTCAACACAGAGCACTTAGCAGTTCACATTCATTAGTCTTTGATCTTTATTCACATCGTAGATTGAAATCCTAGTTATAGAGCAATGCAATATTGAACAAGATCTAACACTTCCAACCACTTATCACATAGAAATAGATCATATATAGCATTCATTCACATTACTAAGAACTAAGATATTATATTAGATGCATTTATCATATATCATTGCACTAAGCATACACCACATCAATAACACAACAATTATAATGCACAAAGCAACCACAACACAGGATGTACATGGTTCACCCCAGTGTGGGGCTATGCCCACCAACTCTTCTCTTATTTATTGTCTTCTTTCAATCTTCTACAAGCACAAAGCCACAAGAACCCACTTCGCATAGGACAAGATATCTATGCGCACCTTGTTATATCCTCCTTCCCCAAGCTAGGTCTAAGCACAAAGTCATTTTACAATCTGCACACAGGCCTCTTACAATCGCTTGCACTTAGCTCTACAAGTTCTTAACACATAGTATGCACGAAGGCTCTAGCTCTACACTAAGACAATTCTACCATATTTCTTCTTACTTACATCGCCTAGCTTTCTATTTATACATTACAAAAGGGCCTAAGCATGGGTAAAACCATGGGCTAACATCCCATAACTCGTTACATAAACCCTAAACCCAAAAATCCCTAAAAAGGGGATGAGATCCCACGATCTCTGCTTCGCCTAGCACTCTATCTTCGACCAGCCTGTCGAAGTCCCAAAATTGGTCAAACGTGAACAAGGTTCTCCAAAACTTGGTCAAGGTCCAACATTGTCTATTTATTCCATCGAATGCCACACCGGGACCACTTTTGCAATCTGATATATTTGAGATAATAGAGAAGTGATCACACACTGCACTATGTTGTCTAGACCTCGCCATTGACTTGATCACATTGAGTATCTATTCGCCTACCTGAGTTCTTTGACTACGAGTGTGCATGTTGGGTGACCTTAGCACAGTCGAGAAGTCCATAGAAGAGATCTTGATCGACCTTATGGCTGAGAAAGTTATGTCCACAGGAGTACAGTCATCGTCGACAGGTATATTGCAATCATCGCCCTCGACTGGATGTTGATATGTGCCATCCAGAACCGTGATAGAGAAGAGACTCAAGCACCGTGATGATCTAGTGAATGCAAAGTAGATCCCGTCGGTCTTTCCTAACTATATCCCTCCCTTGGATGGAATGGTTAGTCGTGATAGTGTCTCAAGGGATTTCAAGTACACACTCATCAATGCGTACCTCCTGAAAGGGACACACGCAGTAGGACCGTAGATAGGACTGATCCCAGCTCTAAAGATTGTTGGACAATTGAGAGGGGGGGTGAATCAGTTGTTACCATGCTTAAACAATTATGCTTGTTTTAAACTCTTTGCAGAACACTTAATGTCAATTACAATAATGCAAGGAAGTAAGCAATAGAACATTTAGCATCATTCACACATATGAAATATATAGAGACAAATATTTCCTAAGGAAACCCATAAAGGGTAAAAACCTCTTCTTATTTATATGATAAGTAATCTTTACATTCTGTACATTATCATACTTATGAGAACCAACTCATAATGAGGCTACAAACTCTGTTTTGCAAGCTGCTACTTGCTGAGAGCACCAACTCTCTGAATTCTCTAGCACCCACTAGAAGGAAGCACCGACTCCCTGGTTTCTCTAGCACCCACTAGAAGGAAGCACCAACTCCCTGGTTTCTATAGCACTCACTAGAAGGAATCACGAACTCCCTAAGAGTTCCAGCACCAACTGGATGGAAGCACCAACTTCCAGTTACACATGCACCGACCTGTATATCAGAGAACCAATGTTCTCCCTTGCACCACCCTGCCACCCTAGTTTTTCTGGCTGCAACCAGATGGAAGCTACAACTCCCTGTGTTCAAGCAACCACTTGAACCTCTGAGGACAACAGTCCTCCCTAGAACCTCCCAACCACCCTTAAATATAATTTTTTCTATCTATAAGTTTATCACAGTGATACAATATTTATGAATGGCTTACCAGTCTTATCACTGTTCTGCTACACTTCTCTGCTCTACCTACATCAGTGTCTTCCTGCACACTCCCCTTACGCTTTATGTTCTTCTACCTTTTATGCTCTGTGCGCCATGTCCCTTCAATACACCATTCCTCTTCTGTGCATTTCGGCTGCTACACTCTCCCTCCTTCTACATGCATAAATCCCTGTCAATAGCAACACCCATATCTTATATATTTTGCGTATTTATACTATATGTGCACCTTCTTTGTCCTCCATGCACAGTGCCTCTGCACGCTCTTCAACGTGCCATGGTTCTGTTCATCGGGTTGTTCATTTCCACTTCAATTTTTTCTCTGCTTCACTCGCTCAAGCATCAACACACTCTCTCTGTTTTGCATGTTCTCCTCATGTCGAGTCCTCTACCTCATCATCATGGAAATTCCTCATCTTTTCTGGTGGTTATGCCCATGCGTCCATCATCACTGGGTGTTATGCTAAGATTCCTTAGCTTCTCTAGCAGTTGAGACTCTTTGTCTTCTCTGTCACAGTCGAACTCATCCTCTCTATTGCAGTTACAGGCTTCAACGCTCTTCCATCTGTCAATCGCCGCTATGAATAGTCTTCATTCCACTGGAATATTCCTTGAGACTCTTCAGCTTCTCTAGCGATCACCCTGAAGTCTCTTCGAGTCCTCTGGCAGAAACAATCAGTCATTTCTAGTAGTTACACTGTGAACCTCCAAAAACCACATCAACAACTGAATCACCACTGATCGATTAAATGTGAAGAGCAACAATAGCCCTTCAATCATATTCCCAAATAACCTGCACCATTGGATCATAAATGATGGGTCTCGCGCTTATTTCACCATTTCACAATTCGCCATTTCGGCATTTCACAATTCCTATGGTCAGGCATCTCGTCTCTCCAAGTCGTGATCTCTGAAATGGAGATTAGTTTCATTCTACCTCCTCCCTTGAGCCTTCGTCGATGTGACCATAGGTTATGAACAGGGACCAATTCTAAACATGCATTTTGAATTTCGTGTTTCAGGGATTCTGTGATGAGTCGTCTCGACTCTCCATGTCCCAACCTCTAAAATGGAGCTTGTCTATTGGAGCTCTTCTCTACATCTCTTCGACGATGTGACCACCAGTGGTGACCAAGCTCTTATCCATACAAAGCTTTCACAATTTCGCATTTCAGCACTTCAGGACTCCTGTGATGAAGAGTCTCAACTCTTGACTCCTCCAACTCTTGGTATCTGAAACTCCGGTCGATGTGCTTGTTTTAGGATTTTTGATGTTTCGCATTTCGGCACTTCGGGAATCCTATGATGAAGAATCTCGACTCTTGACTCCTCCAACTCCCGGTATCTGAAACTCCGGTTGACGTGCCTATTTCAGGATTTTTGGCGTTTCGCATTTCGGCACTTTGGGACTCCTATGATGAAGAGTCTTGACTCTTGACTCCTCTAACTCCCGGTATCTGAAACTCCTGTCGATGATCCTGTTTCAGGATTTTCGGCGTCTTGCATTTCGGCACTTTGGGACTCCTGTGATGAAGAGTCTCGACTCTTGACTCCTCCAACTCTCGGTATCCAAAACTCTGAAATGGAGTCTTTGTTTCTAATAACCGAAATGGAATTTAGCTTCTTAGCTTTCCATGCAATCATTGTTGTGTTGTTGGTCGTGATCTTTTCCATCAATGACAAACACACATACACTGCACTCTGCGTGCACCTCTGCATTATCACTTCTGGTCTTCACGAGCTTGCTCTACTGCGTCTTCCCAAAATAATTCTAGTGCCAGCCTGGCACACTATACCTGAACTCAAGCCATCATCATTGTTGTACTTTCCATCAATGACAAGCACACACTGCCTGTAAAACATGCCAACAAAGATAAGTGATTTCAACCTCAACGATAGGAATAATTATGCAATGCTCGCACCACATTTCTACCTGACGAAGATGACTGGGAAGAATCCCAAGATAGTTCCCCAACCGTGGATCAAGGAGATTTCAAGATCAATGATCTTGAACGTCATGAAGATCCCCCACTTCAGTAGACATTAGGAGGTTAACGCGTGCGTTAAAATACTCTTGTTGTGCTACCATGGTGGGTATCTTTGTTTGGATAGGTGCATCACTGTGGATCTGGCACTGATCCACCTAATTACTGGATTAAGCATGCAGGGACCAGAACCTTATAAATTCTACCCAGTGAAGACGTAATATTTCTCTTTGGCGTAGCGCATCAAGGAGGCGTATGGCGATGTGGAGAAAGGGAAGTGAGGCTACAAGGTAGCCTCCAACCAAGATGACGCAATGCACCTATCTTGTCAGTTGATAGCAGGAAAGCTCGTCAGAAAGAACCGCCCTACGCAAGTAACATGATGAGTAGTCGACATTTCAGGGAAGTGCATTGAAGGGATGCAAATGAACTGAGCGAGCTACCTCATCAATGAATTGGAGAAGGACTGTTGAGAAGCACAAGACCAAGGATATGAGTTCCACTTTAGTTGGTTGTTTATCTTAATAGCATTTGTCGCTTGGGATATGCCAGAGGGAGATACCTTCCATGAAGTTGAGCCATCATAACCACTAGCCGCGAGGTTCACAACATTATGGTATACAAGTGACATGGTGAAGAAATGGAAATCAAATGCGTTGTTCCACACTTATTACTTATAGCTCAAGTGTGCCATTGAACCATTCCCCCAAATGACCCCAAACACCTTGCATACCTATAGGCCACTAGCGAATTTTCGTGCGGGCCATCACTTCATTTACATCATTGTGCAGAGGGATGAAAGGAAAGAGGAGCTGCAGTCTTATTACAAATTTACTAATGAAGACATGGAGTAGATAACTAAGGAATGGTCTGCCAAATTCCTTTTTACCAGTCAAGCATGCAGAGCTTTCCAACCCTGACATCATCAGAAGATCTTTGGTCCCCTGGATCGAGTATTATGGACCAATAAGCACAAAGAGAAAGAAGAAAAAGGAGGAAGTGCAGGACATAGACAATGAGGAAAATAACAACGCATTGGAGGAAACTGTGTCTGACTCACCTGCAGGAGGAGGAGGCAATGAATTAAACCAAGAGGAGGAAGGGGAAGAATACAAACAAGATAAGGGAAAAGTAATACTGCCAAAGGATCCCCTTACACAAGCTGAGACATCAAATAAAAGGAAGGGTTCCCCACAGAAACCCTCAGCGTGGAATAAATCCCAATCCACTAAGACTTAGTCGCAAAATGTGCTCACTGTGGATGATATCCAAATAATCACTACAACTATAGAAGATGGTTCAGAGGATATCCTACAAAGACATGAATCCAAGCAAGAAATAATGTATGATAGGATTGAGAAACAACCGAAAGACATCCAACAAGCTATCCAGTCGATCTGCACAGTGTCCACTGTGCCATCTTCAGTAGAGAATGTAGAATTGGGGGATGAGCCCACCCAACTACGCAGATTAGCAGATGCCATAGAGACTCAACTTCATTGAGTCCAGGAGGAAAAATACCAGGCCACAGAGGCCTTGAGGCGAAGAAAGGAGGAGGCCTTAGAGCAGCTTCAGGTTGCGCAGCAAGAGATAGATGACCTTCGAGCGAAGTTTGAAGAAGACAAGGAGAAAATCCAGAAAGAGAATGACCAGCCACTTGCAGAGCAGACTGTGGTCTGAGAGGAAGTGACTATATCACTTTGCTCTATGTCGGGATTGGCACAGATGGAAGAAGAGACAACTGAGAGCCAAGTGGGGAAACTCGTTGAGGCCATTTAGCAGCTTCAGGCATGAGTAGCAGAGCTAGAACTTCAAGAAGTTCCTAACACTCTACAAGAAGTACAAGATCAAAGGGAATAAACTATTAGGAGTGTAGTATAAATAATTAGGGTGTTGGCCTTAGAATGCAAGAAACTCAGTGAACGAAGTGCGCAGACCTATGATCGCCTTGCAGAAGACCCAAAGTTGAGGAGATTAGAGGAACACCTACAGGAGGAAAAGTAGAAGGCATCAACTGTGCAAGCATAGCTGAAGCAACATTGTTGTGCATGGTGGCCACATTTCCGTACATGATGCACTTGGTGGATATATTGTTCATAATTCTCTATTTCATTGTTGACATATCTTTTGATGTATGGTATAGCGCAAGTTTGATGCATGAACAGATCCAAGGATCATCATATGGTAGCATATTGTTCATCTTGCAGAGAAGATAGGGGGAGACATACCCTTAGGGGGAGTCGTTCTTCTTCCCATGATTCTAGGAGGAGATATTTATCAGAAGCATACCTAGAAAAAAGCCCTATATTTGAAGAAAGAGCACAGAGGCATAATTCCAAGGGGATCGATGGTCATAGAGGGAGCATGAGAAATGTATTTTCAGCATTACATCCGATTGATATCCCTTGTTCAAAAGGGGAGAGATTATCCAGTGGCAACAAGACAGGGGGAGAAACCCCAAGAGGAGAATGGCCCTTTGCCATTGATGTCAAAGGGGGAGAGATAATCACATTGATGTGATTGATGTCTATTGATGGGAGAGATTGATGTGGAGAGATAGTCACATTGACTATTGATGAAGAGCATGCCTTGTCTACATGTTGACATTAATAATTGGTAATTGGAGTTGACATAAATGTTGGTATTTCCATCAATGCCAAAGGGGGATATTGTTGGATCATGTTGTCATTTATGCCAATGGTTTGATTAATTGGGAGATTGTTGGATCATACATCATTGATGCAAATGGTTTGGTTTGATTGATGTCATTGATTGATGTCAAGTAATTGATTGATTGATGATTGATAAACAATGTATATGCATTGATGAGAATGATAGATGTCCAAGTGGAAACCAATTGATAA
>ML799222.1:164712-191316 GCA_009831015.1 Picea engelmannii | reverse complement strand
GAACTATCTTCAAAATATGATTTTTGAGAAAATGACAAGTGTAACCTTCTTCAGGAAAAAGTTCTTAATGAAGAGTTTGATCTTCCATCATCATGACATGATCGTAATATCATCTTGATAACCAAAAATGTGGATAACACTAATGGAGCTATCTGATGTTATTCCAGATCTGCATCCTTATTGTATCAGGTTCTTGCTCATTATATCAATAAAGGTCAGATCTATGTTGTTGGTTCCATATCTTGTATTATTGGTCCCATCTTGTATTCCATTGTTATATCTTCAGATCTATGCTTGATAATTGAAAATAAACCCTAAGACATAACTCAGAAGTAAACCTGCAAGCAAACCCCCATCTATCAGTTAAACAGTGAGCAGTTAGTGTTCCAAGTGAAAAAAATTGGCTTGGGATCATTACAGTTGTATTAGAGCGTTGATACTCCCATCATGTGACGGTTAGTGCATGCAGAAGTTCAGTGGCATTTATATGAGAAAAAGAAGGAAGCAGACAGGTGAGACAGAGGCCAAAAAGGAAGGGTTGGGTGTAGACAGCGAGCCACAAATGCTAGCAGGGATTGCTAGGGACTTGCATCGTTCCATAGAGTTGTCACAGAGAGACCTTGTAAATCACCTACAGGAAAACCAGGAGACAACACGTAGGGGACAGGCCGAGATATCAGAGACCTTGAGGAAGGTAAGTGAAAGTCAAGAGATGATATCAAAGCTTTTGATGCAGATGACATATGGAGGAAGGGGTATGAAAACGTATGCTAACAGAGAAGCTAGTGGATCTCATGGAGGGTATAAACATCAGCAGGATCATGTTCCCTAGCATCATACCGAAGGGCAGAGCCATGGAGGAGGTGCACCACAGGGACAGACACATAACAAGACCACACATAGACCCTATCTAACTTCGTTTTTAGATGAACAAACACAACCAGAATTCCAAGACAAATTGGAGGACAATTTTGCACAGTATGTCAGGGAATACAACTCATTAAGCCATACAGTCTAGAGACAGATTACTTTGGATCAATATTGTGGGTTCAAACTCGAGGACAAGCCCAGGCCGTACCACATGAGCAACTATAAGTTAGAGCGCAGGGCTGGAAAAATGGAGATTCCCTATTTTGATGGGTCTCCCAAGATGACTGCATAGGCGTGGGTGCAAAAACTGGATACTTACCTGCATCTTAACCCCATGAGGGAGATGGATGCCATCAAGCTTGCCACTATGTACTTGGAGGGAAAAGCTCATGACTGGTGGTACCATGGGTTATCTACACTTGGTCACAATCAGATAGTGACATACACATAGTTTACACAGAAGCTCATTGACAAGTTTGACCAGGGAGATCCAAAAATCTATTTCAGGGAACTCGCCCAACTCTGACAGACATGTTCGCCTGAGGTGTATATTGAGGAGTTTCAGAGGCTAGCAGTCATGGTACATGACGTGTCATGGTACATGACGTGTCATGGTCAAGGCTCATGATGTTTTTCACAAAGGGTTTGATGGAACCCTTAAAGGGTTGGGTTAAGGATTTCAAGCCTACCAACTTGCAGGATGCTATATGGAGGACGAGAGATCTAGGCCCAACAGAAGAATCTAATTTTATGCCTAGACCACCTCTAAACACCAGAGGAAGAGACCAAATACCTCCAATGAATCCAGGAGGAAGATACCTAAGGGGGTTTGACAGGGGAAGAGGTAGGATGGATGAGAGCACAAGGAGGGAACTAAGAAGAAAACAACTATGTTATACATGCAAAGAGCCTTGGGATCCATCCCACAAATGCATGGTCAGAGGCAAGGCCCACTACATTATGGTTACTTTAGACAATGAAGAGGAGGAAAATTTTGGTCACCTGCAGAATATAAAAGCAGATACCACCAAAACTACTGAAGAAGAAGGCCCAGGTCACAACATGACAACATAAGAGAAGGATACATTAGCATCCATCAGTGGGGTACCCAAGTATAACACTTTCAGGATGAGAGGGGTACTGCAGGGACATAAGGTTTCAGTTCTCATTGATGGGGGTGCTTCTCACAACTTCATTGACTCAACACTGCTACAGAGAAGGCACATACCCACAATTGAATTTGAAGGATTCAAAGTGGAGGTAGCAGGAGGAAGCACCATGCCTTGTAACAGGTATATACAGGGATGAAGATTACATTAGGTAGGCATGACTTAGCATAAGACTTCTATGTGATGGACCTTCTTGATACAAACATCATCCTTGGAGTTTAGTGGCTTAGTAAGTTGGGACCTATCACCACCAACTACAAGACTATGGAGATGTCTTCCACAGAGGAGAGTGGGAAAAATATAGTGCTCAAGGGCATGTATGGAAACACAACCAGAGTAGTTACAACAAAGCATATGGAGGCCATTTTCAGAAGAGAGGAGATTGTATATGCTGTTGAGTGTAGGATTTCGGTACGTGTGGACAAGAAAGGAAAGGCTCACTATGCACTAGATATTTAGAGAATCATTAACAAACATAGCAAGGTGTTTGGACCCATTCCACCTAGAGTACCACTAGATAGGGGCTTTGAGCATATCATAGAGCTGGAAGAGGGGGAGGAACCAGTCATCACCACTCCCTATAGACACCCAAAGAAGTACAAGGATGATATAGATAAGGCCATCATAGAACTGTTAGACATGGGTCACATTAGACCAAGTTCTAGTCCTTTTGCATCTTCGGGGGTACTAGTCAAGAAGAAGGATGGAACCATGCACATGTGCATTGATTTCAGAGCATGGAACAAGAAAACTATTGAGAATAGGTATCCCATTTCGAGGATTGTTGAGCTATTGCATGAGCTCCATGGGGATGTTTACTTCACCAGGATTGACTTGCGCTCTGGCTATCATCATATCAAAATGAGGGAGCAGGACATCCCCAAAACTGCCTTCAGGTGTCACTATGACCACTATGAATTCCTAGTGATGTCGTTTGGATTAACCAATGCAGCAACCACATTTTAGTCTTGCATGAATCACATCTTCAATAAGCAGTTAAGGAAGCACCTTCTTGTGTTTTTTGATGGCTTGTTGATCTATAGCAAGACTTGGGAGGAACATCTTCAACATATGGAACGGATTTTAACCATCATGGAGGACCAATCCATGTATGCCAAGGAGTCCAAATGTGAATTTGGAATGACAGAGGTCCTCTATTTGGGGCACATCATTGGAGTAAAAGGGGTACATTTACACCAAGAGAAGATCCAAGCGATACTTGACTGGCCCACACCTAAGACTCTTATGGAGTTGAGGGGGTTTCTTGGCATTTGCAGCTATTATAGGAGGTTCGTCAAGGGGTTCTCAGACCTTTGTGAACCCTTGACTGATTTGACCAAGAAAGGGGCTTTCAGATGGAGTACAGAGGCACAATCTACATTTGAAAAAATGAAAAAGGTAATGAGCACATGCCCAGTTTTAGCTCTACCAGATTTCGGCCAACCCTTCACATTGGAGTGTGATGCCTCCAGATAGGGCATTAGGGTTGTACTTATGCATAATAGGCATCCCCTTGCCTATGAGAGATGAAATTTGAGGGGCCCTGAGCTCCTTTACACTATCTACGATAAAGAAATGCTGGCCATCATGCATGCCTTGACCAAATTCAGGCAATAGTTGGTAGGAGCAAGATTTGTAGTGAGATCAAATCACAACAGCCTTAAGTACTTCTTGGAATAGAAGGACTTGAATGAGAGGAAGAATAAGTGGGTTAGCAAGATACAGGCCTATGATTTTGACATTGAATTTTTCAAGGGGAAGAATAACGTAGTGGTAGATGCATTATCTAGGAGGCCATCCGTATATGCTATGACCGATATTTCAATTGACTGGAAGGCCCACCTCCTGGTGGAATACTCAAAAAACCAGTTCGCCTGTCAGTTGATGGATGGGCAGATATAGGATGAAAACTTCAGAATCATAGATGACATCATCTACTACAAAGGCCAAATTTTCTTGGTCCATGAATCAACCTTCAAGACCAAGATACTACAAGCATGTCACGACTCACCAGTGGCAGGGCACCAAGGATTTGTCAAAACATAGAGACAGGTAAGGGAAATATTTTCTTGGAAAGGGTTGAAGGAGGATGTGATGCACCACATCAAGGAGTGTACTACTTGTCAGGTAAACAAGGATGAGCACACACACCTAACAAGATTGTTACAACCTCTACCCATCCCAGAGCACAAATGGGAGAGTATCTCTATGGACTTCATCACAGGATTGCCAAGAGCACAGGGCAAGGATTGAATTTTGGTAGTGGTGGATAAGTTAACGAAGTTTGCACACTTGTTCTCCATTGCCACAAACTTTAGTGCAACACAGGTGGCAAAACTATTCTTCGGAGAAGTCTTCAAACTACATGGTTTACCCAAAATCATTGTGAGTGATAGGGACAACCGGTTCATGAGCACCTTTTGGCAGGAATTATTCAGGTTGGTTGGTAAGGCCTTGACCCCTAGCACCAGTTATCATCCTCAAACTAATGGGAAAACCAAAATAGTCAACAAATGGGTGGACGACTAGCTCAGGAATTATGTAGCAGGGCTGCATAAAGCATGGGTTAGGTGGCTACACCTGGAAGAATACTGTTACAACACCACTTATCATATGTCTATTGGTATGACTCCATTCAAGGCCTTATACAGTTACGACCCTCTCTCCTGTGTAAAGATTGCCTTCGGTGATAACAGAGCTCCTATGGTACAGGATTGGGTGCAACAGAGTCAGGACATACTCGGGGAATTAAAAGATCATCTGCAAAGGGCACAGAATCAACAGAAAGTTCAGGCAGACAAGCACAGGGTAGAGCACACTTTTGAGATTGGTGACTTGGTTTACTTAAGGATCCAACCGTACATGCAAGATTCTATCAAAATAAGTGGAGCCAAAAAGCTCCAACCCCGATTCTTTAGACCCTACAGAATCAACATGAAGGTAGGGACCATGGCTTATGAACTTGAGCTTCCACAGGGCAACAAGATACACAACGTCTTGCATGTGTCATGTTTGAAGAAGGTTATTGGCCAACACATCACCCCACTTGAGGTAATGCCACTCTTAGATAAAGAGGGGCAATTGATACTAATGCTAGAGGAAATACTATAGGTTCAGGATAAGAAACTAAGGAGGAGGAGCATCAATGAATACTTAGTCAAATGGAAGGACTTGCCTATTGAGGATACCACGTGGGAGAGTGAACACGTGATACAAAAGACAAGCTCAAAATTGCTTGTGGACAAGCAATTTCTAGTAGGGGAGACTTTAATGTCCCCCACCTCTTGATGAAGAGGTTTGGAGAGACTCAGTAGTCTAGTCATCCCCACTAGACTATAGTTTCATGCAGCATGGGGAAAAGTCATCTAAACTCAATGTTATAATATGAAGTTGACCTGAAAAGGTAAAAAGTAACTCATTGAAGAATTAGAACACTTGAGGTTGAGTTAGGAGTTGAACCTTAGGGTTAACTAACTCAACGAAGGATTATAATGGAGGTGTAAAGGAAAGCCTAGGGCGCACCTCTCACTCATCTTGGATTATTATTGCAATTTTCTTTTGGGCTCTTGAGCACACAGTTTTGAGGGTTTTGAGAATACAAACCCCAGATAACAATTTAGTGGTGAAATATTCCACCTACCTTGTTCCAAGCTTGGTCTCGGGGATGAAATGCTCCACCCACACCATTCTACAACATTCACATGTATCATCATTCATCCAGGATGTCTACAGGTCATACCCTTGAGGGTTTTCAACAAGAGGGCGCACCATTCATTGAGGGAAGTTCGATCCAGAAGATTGACAGGGCTTTTGGACATTATAACACTTGGGTATTTCTTGTAGGGCCTTGATCATCAGATCTAGTGTATTTTGAGAGGGTTACTCTTGCCAGATAATTTACTAGAGCATTGGCATGGTTTGGAGAAAAGAAGGGTGATAGTGAGATTCAAATCTACTCAGTTTGGAGGGGTTATTCTTCAGATATGACCCTGAGACTTCACCTTGTGACTTGCATAGTCCCGATCTATCTTTCTAGGGAGTTTCAGTGTGTTTGGAGGCCTCTTTCATCAGGGCCGAATTATTGGGCATCGACAACATTCAGGAGGGCGTAACCCCACTTAGGGTTTCAACATTTGGAGGGGTATCCTTTGGCATTTCAGTCTGAAACTTCAGAAGGGGGTTTTACTCACCTTGATCTATCATCCTACATAATTTGGAGTCATTTGGAGGCTTCCATCACCCAAGCTGAAATATTGGGTCTTCTCAGCTCTTCAAGAGGACGTGCCATCAACCAGGGGGTTTGGACTTGACCCTGGTTCTTCTTGTATTGGTATTCATTCTGTATCCAACCTTTGGGAGGCTTGCATCTTCATATCGGGAGCATTTTGTAGCAACTCATATCTTATCTATTGTAGCTACCTGCTGTTATTCCAGATCTGCATCCTTATTGTATCAGGTTCTTGCTCATTATATCAATAAAGGTCAGATCTATAATGTTGGTTCCATATCTTGTGTTATTGGTCCTATCTTGTATTCCAATGTTATATCTTCAGATCTATGCTTAATAATTGAAATATAAACCCGAAGACATAACTCAGAAGTAAACCTGCAAGCGAACACCCATCTGTGAGTTAAACAGTGAGCGGTTAGTGTTCCAAGCAAAAAAATTGGCTTGGGATCATTACATGATAGGGGGTCATCTCCAGTGGGTGGAGAAATTGCAGTTACAACCAAAAACCCTAATTCTCGTCGCAAAAAGAATAAGTGCATCGAATCAAAAGGTAAGGCAATCAAGCTCACGTTAGGGATTGACATCAAGATGCCACATGTTTTAGAAAAGGTCGACATCATTGTGGTTGAGAGAGTGAGAGGGCACATCTTCAGTGTCAAAACTCTAAGGGAGTGGGTCGAAAGGTCTTGGTTCGAATATCTTGAACACCTCCCATCTATGTAGTTGCTGGCGAGGGATTGGTTTCTCTTCAAATTATGGAAAGTCGAGGAAGCATAGTAGGTTCTAAAAAGCACATGGTGTATTGACTCCACTCCAATGATGCTCAAAAAATGGACTCCACTCTTTGATGCCAGCAAGGAAAGAATAGGCATACCCCCAAATTGGATTCACCTCCATGGATCACTAGCCTACTTTTGGAAGAGAGAAAGCTTTAAGGAATTAGGGAATGCCTTGGGGACCTTTTTAGATGCAAATATGTCATTTCAATCATTAGGCGAACTAATAGTTGCTAGAATTCTGGTCATTTTGGATATGAGGGATGGTTTGACAAAAGAGATGGAATTGGTGATGGACAACAAGGATTTTTTCCATAAATTGGACTACAGAGGTATATGTTAGGGACCTAACCTCCCTAACCCCTCATGTAGCTAGAATAATATATTTTCCATGTAATAAAGGCCGAGGTTAGTCTATAATGCCTATTTAATAAATGAGAACAAGTCAATGTAAGAAGACTTAATAGAAGCTTCGACTTCTAGAAAGATCTTTTGTTAGAAGGTTCTTTAGAAGATATAATTAGTATAAATAAGAGTAAGAGGCATGAGAAGTCTTTGTCTTGGGAATTATTGTAACAAAGCTTTGCTCCGCTAGAGGCTTCCCCCTCGAAGAGGCAAGTGACCATTGTTTCCTATCAATAAAGGTATTATTATGGTGTTGTGGTTTCATCTATTGTGTTGTTCCGCTGTTACTCTCTCCAATATTTCTATTTTCAGCTATTATACTAGATCTGGTACCTTACATGTGGTATCAGAGCACTTTCCTTTGCAGAAAAGTGTGGGTTATTTTTTTCCAAGGTAGAGACATATTCCAACGTCTTAAAGCTATCAATATTTGTTGTTCATCACATAAGTATGTGGTTGGGGAAGCAAACACACATGAACTACAAGTGGTACTCAAGTGCACATTATTGGCCACCCTTGTAACCCATGTTGGCACCCCCTTCGAGTGGTAGCGCATCATAAAACACCTGTATACAGATCGATCTAGATCTCCTGAAGCCCTTCGTAGATAAACCGATCGGTCGCATGACTGCTATAGTGTCACTGATAACAACACTCAGGAAGATACTCTCTAGTACCTGGGTAGTCGAGCAGTACGACGAAGGGCACAATCTATCCTCCTTAATTT
Organism: Picea engelmannii; assembly: GCA_009831015.1. Taxonomy (NCBI): domain Eukaryota; kingdom Viridiplantae; phylum Streptophyta; class Pinopsida; order Pinales; family Pinaceae; genus Picea; species Picea engelmannii. Next base: position 183,138 of record ML799222.1, on the reverse strand, counting down.
GTGCCCTGAGATATTGGGCCGAGTATTACTATTGGACCCCGCACATTTATCAAAGAGCTATAGCACAGGGAAAACCCTTGTCTGTAGAAACCCTGAATACCCTATCACTTGGGACAGAAACAAAAACAAAACATACAAGATCTATTGTCATGCAACCTTACCTCTTGCAATATGGTTGAGAAATTACTACACATTTCTTCATGTTAAGAATTTGGGCATTTCAACACTATAATATTATTTAGATAAGAGTATAACTCTGCAGGAATAAAAATAAAAATTATAGTGGTCCCGCTGGCACACTTATTTGGGACGTATCCCATTGGATTCCCCTTTTCACCTTGATCGCAATCGTACCTTCCATTTCTAATCCTTTTTTTTTTAAGTGGACTCGACCCCTTCCCATTGTCCCTATTTTCCACCTCTCCCATTATATTCCCCTTTTCTCCTTAATTGTAGTGGTACCTATCACTTATAAGTCCTTTTATGTGGTCCCACCCACCCATTTCCCCTTACCGACACTCGCCATTTCCAAATGGCCAACACTCGCAACCAAGACCTGCAAGCTTCCATCAATCAAACCAAGGAGTCTCTCCAATAAGTGACATTTGAAATTAGCTCTACCAATTCCCGCATTGAAAAATTCGAGACCCAAGTCCAACAAAATTTTGACACCATGGATGCCAAACTCATGAACCAATTTAACACCCTTTGTCAACTAGTTGTTGAACCAAAACCCGGGTCCTTCCTCCTCGGGCCAACTAGATGGTGTTGATTTCTCTCATTCTTTGAATTTTTAATCCAACTCCTTTCATCGTGACCCCCATCTTCCCTGAGTTGAGGTCAATAAATTTGATGGCTCCAATCCCACGAGTTGGGTCACTCAAATGGAGCATTATTTTTCTCTACATGGAATTACTAATGAGTTGGCCAAACTTTCCTATGTTGTTCTCCATCTAGATCCTGAACGTTGGCAATGATGGCAATGGCGTAAAATTGCACGTCATGGGTATATTGCATGGACCCGGTTTGTTGTCGATCTCTACGAATGCTTTGACACTGACACCCACTATCTGGGCCGTTTGACCAAGTTGAAACAGTCAGGCACAGTGGAAGACTTTATAATTGCTTTTGAGCAGAATTGAAAGTAAAGACATTTGGCCTTTGGAACCGAGGGAACGACATATGCGTTCTTCTATGAATGCTTTATTAGTGGCCTAAAGAATGAAATTTGACCCTAGGTTCTCATGGCTCACCCTCCGACTTGGTTGGAAGCTAATAAACGTGCCAAATAGGCCCAACAAGTTATTTTTTTCCAAAACAAAAAAGCATGTTTTGTTCCATGCCCTCGACCCACAAATACTGCCTCCCCTGCCACTCCCCTCAAGGTCCAGAAATTAACTAGGGCTGAAATGGATGAGCACCAACTCAAGGGTCTTTGCTATAATTGCGATGAAAAATATTTTATGGGGCACAAGTGTAAGGAACAAAAACTTGTTATGGCCATTTCATAAGATGTTGTTAAAGAAGAAGCGACAATTCCCCTTGTTGAAGAGCCATCACTTCTTGATGCTACCCAGGAGCTCGTTGACCACCTGAAGTTGACCCACCCATTTCCTTGCATGCCCTCAATAGCTTCTCTACTCCACAAAGCTCATTGGCTATATTAATCATAGGAAAGCCATCATCCTCGTTGACAGTGGCAACACCCATAATTTTATTCATTGTCACATTGCCCAGGAAACCAATTGTTATATTCGTTTCGTTAATAATTTTCAAATCATGATAGCCAATGTTGGGTGTTGAGGGGGCCTCTTAGGCCCTAATAGTCATAACATATATGTTATTAGACATTAGACTACTATATAATATGTAAAAAACCAAGAATATATGTAATAAGTGGACAAAGGTAAGTAAATGTTTGTAACAAGTGGTAAATGTCACTAAACAAAGGATTAGTTGGAGCGGGTGCATTGCTCCAACCATTCATCTATTGTATAAATAACCTTAAAGATGGAATACAAAATTGGAATGGATTTCCTTTCCTAAATTATCTCTTCTTGTTCTGTTACGTATGTGTTCTTGATATATTTCACGATGTTGTCTTTCTTGGATGTGTGCCTCAATTGCCCGAATTACAACATTTTAGTTTTGTTTCTGTGTGACTTGAACTAGGACTTTGATTTTGGATGGAAGATTTTCTCGAGATGCTCATGGAATTATTTGAGATGCTTGTGGAAAAAAAAAAAAAAAAACTTGCATTGAAGAGGAGCTTGGAGCGACCTTTTTCCTGTGGGTGAGAGCCACACTAAAGAAACTCACATAAGAGGTTTGTGCGATTAATATCAGAATCATGGGTCATAGAGTTAATTGAATACTCGTGATGACAATTTGATGACTGCATCTATGAATTGGTTTTATACTTCATGCACGTCTACTTCTAGATAGTAGATAAGTCGTTGATCAAATAAATGAAGTTGAAGGATATTCATGAGATAATTTTTTTTCTTAAATATGGTGGATTTGATGTGAAAAACCCTAGCGTCCAACGCTGGAGACTCTCCCATTTCCCACTTTTTCTATATAAATAATTGCTTCAGCCTCAAAGAAAGTTTTTCTGGCGAAATGTGTTGATTAATTGGTGGATTGAATAAGTGTCAAGCATGCAAAGCTTGTGCAACGAAGTAGTTTGAATAATTTAACACTTTAGAGCTCAATATTCCACAATACTTAAAATACAATATCTCCTACAAGACATTGCTAAAAATAATATTAATAATCATAATCTTGATGGGAAATTTATTGTTGTGTTTAATATTGACACAAATTGCTCCAAGGAAATGACATAAGTTGGGGTTTTGGCAATGAATTCATGGTTCGAGAATAATCTTCCTTAGTTACTCTGCAGTTCAATGGTCAATGGTAAGAAGCTCGAGCGCTCTAAGTAATGGCTATAATGGAAATAATAATTGCTCATCTACAATTGTATTATAAAGCACCATTCATGTCAACAATGTGTTGTGATGATTTTGGATGTTGTTTGTAAGTATGTGAGGGTACCTAACATGTTCCATAAATTTTTGTAACTCCACACAGTATCCAAGTTTTTCTTTCAATAAGATTGAATGTATTATAATTGTGAACGCTTTGAAGGAGACAATAGAATTTTTGAATGAATGATTTAGTGCATGTGGGAATGTTTCACTCATACGGTGTGTAAATAAGGAGAAATATCAATATGAAGACACAATCATGCCTGCAAGCAGTAACATCCCTCGAGATGAAGCAGTCGACAATTTACAAGAGAGTCCAACTAAGATAAAAGTAGTGGTGGAATGAAGCTCCATTAATCATATGAAATATAACCTTTAAATGGGCAACATGGAGAAGGCAATCATAGCGAACATTTTAGTTTAGATGTGTTGGAAACAATGATGACAAGGGTTTTGTTTTGGTAGCTACAAATACTCCATATGTTTCATAAGTGTTTGGCATTAATGGTCAAATATTTTATCTCATAGGAGAGTGAATCAATCGATGATTAGTAACGATGGAGTCTTATATTGTTACATGAAGGAAATAGTCGAGACAGAATCTAGTAGAGCTTGTACTCAAGTCGGTCGAATCTGAGTCAAGCCGACTCAACTTATAGTTGATTCAATCAAATCGAAGTCTAAGTCGAGTTTGTAATGCAATTTAGTCAAAAAAATAAAATAAAAAAATACATATGTTTTATATTGAGTCGGTCGCACTTAATTGAGTCAAGATTAATGTAAAATATAAATGAAGTTTAAAGAAAGGAGGGGGTTAAACGTGCGTCTTTTTTTGAAGGAAGGTGATCCCCTCCACCATTGTAATATGAGTTGGATCGGTCTCTCACCGAAATCAATCGATATCCAGTCGACGAAATGAAGTCAAGCCCCGTGCAGACAAAATCTTTTGTATTTTATTAATATTGAAAGAGTCATAGTTAAGACATAGATGAATTGTCCTTCAGAAGAATGTAAATTGCAGACTTTAGAAGAAACACAGCCATGACTGACTGCAACAACAAAACAAGATTGATGAGTAAAAAACCAATGAGTGTCTATCAATAGAGTTGAGCAAAGCAGAGCATCGATGATGAACATATCAATAGTGGTTAAAGGCATCCAAGAGAAACATATTTTCACACACACACATGAGAGTTGAATATAAAAGTTGATGACAAAAGAACCATTGATTTGATTCAACCCCCAGGTGTAAAAGTTGCAGAATAGTTCCTGAGTTGTGACCTCCGAAGTCAGAAAGCAGAGAAATGGTAGGTTGGTCGAGGTATGGAGCTCCACTGTAGGGTGTTGTGCAGGTGCAAGATGAGCCCAAGATGAGCCACTCACCCCTCTGAAGGCACCAGAGAGAAGTGAAACAATAGGATTAAGAGGACCATTGTTGGGTGGGAGAAAATCGTTGTGAGACTCACTAACTGCACATGCATTTACCAGATTGAAGACGAAGGTTGAAGAGTAGCAAGTCATCAGTTATCTGCACACTTGCTCAGGATGAGCGAGGAATTGGGTGTGGGGGAGATGTTTAGAGGGCCTCTTAGGCCCTAATAGTCATTACATATATGTTATTAGACATTAGACTACATGATAATATGTAATAAAGCAAGAATATATGTAATAAGGGGATAAAGCTGAGTAAATGTATGTAATAAGTGGTAAATGTAACTAAACAAAGGATTAGTTGGAGCAGGTGCAACCACCCCAACCATTCATCTATTGTATAAATAACCCTAAAGATGGAATACAAACTTGGAATGGAATTCCTTCCCTAAATTCTCTCTTCTTGTTGGGTTACGTGTGTGTTCTTGATATATTTCACGATGTAGTCTCTCTTGGATGTCTACCTCAATTGCTTGGACTACAATAGTGGGTCCAGGAAACGTGGTGGGCATTGTGAAAATGCACGTCTTCAAATTGGACAGTACCACCTGAAATCTCATATGTTTGACATTGACATGGGCAGTTGTGACATTGTGCTAGGTGTTGAATGGTTACACACTTTGGGCCCCATTCTCATGGGTTTTAAGGCATTAACCATGCAATTCCAACAAGAGGGACAACAATATCAGTTCCAAGTACTCACAGTAGGTTCTCCTGAGATCATCAGTTCCCATTACATGGAAAAGCTTCTCAAGAAAGGTCACACCAATATTATTGCCCAATTCCATTCCATTCAAGTTGTTGAGACACCCTTTGTGCATCCTGACCTCCAAGCTATCCTCTCCAAACATCAATATATTTTTTCCACTCCTCAGGGACTTCCACTTTCTCGTGGTGTTCATGATCATTCTATTCCCCTTGTTCCTGGCAGTCTTCCTCCCAATGTTCGTCATTATCGTCATCCCTTTGCCCAAAAGAATGAAATTGAGAAAATCGTGTAGGATTTGCTGCAAGCGGGTGTTATCCGTCATAGTACCAGCCCTTATTCTTCTCTTGTGGTCATGGTACTCAAGAAAGAAGGTACTCGGTGCATGTCTGCTGACTTTCATGACCTCAATAAACTCATCATCAAGGACAAGTTTCCCATTCCTGTCATTGATGATCTCTTGGATGAACTGAGTGGTGCTCAATATTTTACTAAACATGATCTTCGTTCTGGCTACCACCAGATACATATGAAAGAAGCAAACATCCCCAAGACTTCCTTTAGAACTCATGAGGGTCACTATGAGTTCTTGGTCATGCCCTTTGGCCTGTGTAATGCCCCCTCCACCTTCCAAAGCCTCATGAATCATGTCTTCCATCCTTTTCTCCATCATTTTGTCTTAGTTTTCTTTGATGATATTTTCATCTATAGTAAAACTTGGCCATCCCATCTTGCCCACGTGGATCAAGTTCTCCATCTACTCTCTCAGCACCAACTTTTCCTCAAACAATCTAAATGTGCCTTTGGATCCTCATAAGTGGAGTACCTAGGCCATATTGTGGGCAAGGACGGTGTACGAGCGGATCCTAAGAAAATTGAAGCTATGTAGGATTGGCCTCGCCCTAAAACTCTTAAGAGCTTGCATGTATTTATGGGTTTAACATGTTACCATCACAAGTTTGTTAAGAATTATGGAAAAATTGCAACCCCTCTCACGACTCTCCTTAAAAAAATGCCTTCACTTGGACTCCAGCAGTTGACCACTCCTTCTAGGCCTCGAAAGACGTTATGTGCATAACTTTGGTCCTAGCCCTTCCCGACTTCACCAAGAATTTTGTCTTGGAATGTGATGCTTATGGAAAAGGAATTGGGGCAGTCCTCATGCAAGATGGTTAGCCTTTGGCTTTCACCAACAAACAACTTTCAAACTGACATTTCGAAAAATCCATCTATGAAAATGAAATGTTGGCTATTTTGCATGCCATGAATCTTTGGCTTCGTTATTTATTGAGGCAATGCTTCTAGATTAAAACTGATCACCATAGCCTCAAGTATTTTATGGAACAAAGAATTTCATCCCCGAAGCAACAAAAATGGGTCGCCAAGCTCTTTGGCTATGATTACGAGGTCATTTATAAGAAAGGAAAAGAAAATGTGGTCGTTGATGCTCTTTCTAGAAAATATGAAGAAGAAGGGTCCCTCTTTTTCTTGTCTTTCATTGTACCAGCTTGGCTCCAAGCTGCTCACTGGGAATGGTTGCCAGATCCCAAAATTTCTCACCTGATCCAACAATTGCAAGCAAATTCTCCAACTTATCCAGGGTACTCTTGGAATAATAATGAGCTTCACTACAAAGATTGCCTATATTTAAGCAAACAATCACAACTTAAATCTATGGTGCTTTCAGAGTTTCATGCTTCACCTACCACTGGGCATTATGGTTTACCAAAACCTATGAAAGGGTCAGACGTTCTTTTTTTTGGATGGTATGAAACAAGACATTCACAACTTTGTGGTTGAATGTGATGTTTGTTAACGTAACAAGGGAGAAACAATCAAAGCCCCCGACACACTCCAACTCCTTCCAATTCCCCCTTCTATTTGGCGAAATATCTCTATGGATTTCATTGTGGGCCTACCTAAATCTGGCAACAAATAGTTATCATGGTGGTGGTTGATCGTCTTTCCAAATATGCTCATTTATGTGCTTTGCAACATCCCTTCACCGCCTCCACAGTGGGCCAAGTTTTCATGGATAATATCTTCAAACTTCATGGCATGTGACATTCTATTGTCTCTGACAGGAATCCCACATTCACCAACAATTTTTGGCAAGAGCTGATCAAGCTACAGGGCACTCAATTACATCTCAGCATCGCTTATCATCCCTAGACTGATGGCCAAACTGAAATTGTGAAACAATTGTTTGGAAACTTATTTAAGGTGTTTTGCATCATATCACCAGCATCAGTGGGCTCAGTGGTTACCACTGGTTGAATGGTGGTACAACACATCTTACCATACAACCACTCGCATGACTCCTTTTGAAGCAGTATATCGACAAAAACCACCATCAATTCTCTCATATATGCAAGGCTTCTCTAAGGTTCATGAGGTCGACAAAAATATTACCATACGTAAGGCCATTCGTCATACCCTGAAAGACAATTTGCTGTTGGATCAAAATTGCATGAAGCAACAAGCAGATCAAGGTTGTTCTGAATGTCAATTTGTTGAAGGGGATCAAGTGTTTCTTCATCTGCAACCTTATAAGCAAACCTCCCTCAAAGTTGAACATTATCAGTGTAATATTCCATATATAAAAAGTAGGCAAAACATAATAAATAGCTAGAAATGGTAGATGAACAACAATATAACCAGAACAACACCATGATAATACCAAAATGACAGCAAAATAACACCAGAAATAACACTTTGATTATCGAGAGAAATGTTCACTTGCCTCTTCGAGGGGGAAACCTCCAGTAGAGCAGAGCTCTATTACAATAATCTCCAAGACAAAAGTTCTAATACCTTGGACTCCTATTTATACTAAATATGTCTATCAAAAGAACCATATAGAGGAAGATCCTTCTAGAAGTGGAAAATTCTATTAGGTCTTATTACATTTGACTTATTCTTCCTTATTGCTAGGCCCTATTAATATTGACCTTTATTACATGGAAATGTATTATTCGACCTACATGAGGGGTTAGGTCCCTAACATGTCCCCCCCCCTTAAAAACATCCTTGTCCTTAAGGCTTGAGATGGGGAAATTGTTGTAGAATCATAGTTGGTTCTCAAGTGGCATTTGTTGGAGTTGTATTGTTCCACTGGACTAGCAATTCCTTGATGGTTCGCTGACACAGCCGATGCTCACGCTGGTCCAAAATTGCTTGTGGTTGTAGCTAAATGGAGCCTTCTTCGTCTAACTAAGGAAGGTTGGTTTGAGTTTGGCACTTAGTTCCAATCACCTTCTTTAAGCAATAAAAATGAAAAACAAGATGGAGCTTAGAATGTCTGGGCAAAGCTAACTAATAGGCCACCTGTCCCACATGCTTGAGAATGGTATAAGGACCATAAACTTTGGGCGTCGGTTTCTGACAATGGTTAGCCTTGAGGGAGGTTTGCTTGTAAGGTTGCAGTCGAAGAAACCCATGATCCCCTTCTGTAAATTGACGTTCAAAGCGACCTTGATATGCTTATTGTTTAATGTGATTCTAGGCCATGACCAAAATCTCTTTGAGGGTACGGAGAATAGCCTCTCAAACTGTAGGCGTTTGGTCAACCGCCTGGTCCTTCGAGACACCTATAAAATATGAGAGGACTAAAGGTGGTTTTTGTCCATATACCGCTTCAAAAGGAGTCATGCGCGTAGCTATATTGTACAAAGTGTTGTACCACCATTCAACTAGTGGTAACCATTGAGCCCACTGATTCAGCCTTTTTGATGCAAAACACCTCAAATATGTTTCCAAACATTTGTTGACAACTTCAGTTTGACCATTAGTTTGGGGATGATAAGCTATGCTGAGATGCAGTTGGGTGCCTTGTAACTTGAACAATTCTTGCCAAAAATGGTTGGTGAAAGTTGCGTCGTGATCAGAAAAGTTGAGCCACAATAGATGTTGTAAATGGGTGTTGAAGAGCACAGAAATGAGCATACTTGGAAAGACAATCAACTACCACCATGACGACTGATTTATTGCCCGATTTAGGTAATCCTACAATAAAATCCATAGAGATATCCCTCCAAATACCAGGTGGAATCAGAAGCAATTGTAGTGTGCCAGGAGATTTGACGGTTTCACCCTTGTTGCATTGACAAACATCACATTCAGCCACCAAATTACAAATGTCCTGTTTCATACCCTCCCAGAAAAAAGAACGTTTGACCTGTTCATAGGTTTTGGTAAACCCGGAGTGCCCAACTGTGGGTGTAGCATGAAGCTCAGAAAGTACCGCGGATTTAAGTTTTGACTGTTTACTTAAATACAAATGACCTTTATATCGAAGCTCATCATTGAGCCAGGAGTACCCTGGGGAAATTGGATAATTGGACTGCAATTGATGTATCAGATGCGAAATTTTTGGATCATGTAGCCATTCCCGACGAACAGCTCGGAGCCAATCTGGTACAATGAAAGATAGAGAAAAAAGAGACCCTTCATCTTCATATTTTCTGGAAAGTGCATCAACAACCACATTGTCTTTTCCTTTTTTGTAAATGATCTGATAATCATATCTAAAGAGCTTAGTCACCCATTTTTGTTGCTCGGGGGAGGAAAGGCGTTGTTCCAAAAAATACTTGAGGCTTTGATGATTTGTCTTAATTTGGAAGCGTTTCCCCAATATATAAGGTTGCCAAAGATCCACGACATGCATAATAGCCAACATTTCCTTTTCATATATTGATTTGCCCAAATTTCTCTCGGACAATTGTTTGCTGGTAAAAGACAAAGGCCGACCCTCTTGCATAAGGACAATGACAATTCCTTTCCCAGAAGCATCACATTCCAGGACAAAGGTCTTTTTGAAATCAGAAAGTGCCAGGACTAGAGTGGTGCACATGGCCATCTTCAAGGTTTGAAAATCCTGAGTAGCTGCTGGAGTTTAAGTGAAATAATTATTTTTAAGGAGTGCAGTGAGAGGTGCCGCAATATTTCCATAATTCTTAACAAACTTGAGATAATAACATGTTAAACCTAGAAATCTCCGCAAGCTTTTGAGAGTCTTTGGGTGAGGCCAATCTTGCATAGCTTCAATCTTTTTAGGATCCACCCTGACGCCATCCTTGCCAGCAAGATGACACAAGTACTCGACTTCCGAGGTGCCAAAAGCACATTTAGATTGTTTGAGGAAAATTTGGTGCTAAGAGAGTAGATGGAGAACTCGATCCACATGAGAAAGATGTTTTGTCTAGGTTTTGCTGTGGATGAGGATATCATCAAAGAAAACTAACACAAAATGACGGAGAAAAGGACATATGACATAATTCATGAGGCTTTGGAATGTGGAGGGAGCATTACACAAGCCAAAGGGCATGACCAAAAACTCATGGTGGCCCTCATAATTTCTAAAGGCAATCTTAGGAATGTCTACCTCTTTCATACGAATCTAGTGGTAGCCCGAATGAAGATCAAGTTTTGTAAAGAAGTAGGCGCCACTCAATTCATCCAAGAGGTCATCGATGACAGGAATGGGAAATGTGTCTTTAATGGTGAGTTTTTTGAGGGTGCGGAAGTCAGGACACATGCGCTAAGAACCTTCTTTCTTAAGGACCATGACCACATGAGAAGAGTAGGAGTTCGTACTAGGGCAGATAACACCTGCATTGAGCAGTTCTTGAACCATTTTCTCAATTTCATTTTTTTGGGAAAAGGGGTGACGATAGGGACAAATATTGGGAGGAAGGCTTCCTGGGACAAGGGAAATTGAATGATCATGAACACCACGGGAAGGAGGGAGTCCCCGGGGAGTGGAAAACACCCCTTGATGTTTAGAGAGGATGGATTGGAGGTCTTGCGACACAAAGGGTGTCTCAGTGGCTTGTATAGCATGGAGTTGGGCAATAATGCCAGAATGACCTTTTTTGAGCATATTTTCCATGTGATGGGAACTAATGATCTCCGGGGAACCAGAGGTGATGCCTTGGAACTTATATTGTTGGACCTCCTAGTCGAATTGCATAGTTAATTCCTTAAAATCCATGAGAATGGGACCCAAATTCCTTAGCCATTCCACACCCAACATAATGTCACAACTGCCCATGTCGATAGCAAACATATGAGACTTCAGATGGTAGTCACCAATTTGGAGACACACATTTTCACAATGCCCTCCACATTTCATGGACCCATCATTGACGATCACGATTTGGAAATTATTGACTACACAAATATAACAATTAGTTTCTTAGGAAATTGATCCAGGTGGATATCGGTGGCCACCCACCTTTTCCAAATGGCTCAAAACAATTTTCTGGCCATTTTGGCAATTTACTATTTTTAGCAGGTTTTAACTTCCGGGGCCATTTTGAGGGTCCAAATGAAGATTTTTTGAGATCGAGGTTCTCAATGATAGCCAAAGGCATGATTGAGCCCCCAAAATGAATCTCCTCGACAATACCTTTCCAACGAGCTATCACACGCCTAAAACGGAGATCGCATGCAAAAGTTACGACCCCGGGAAGTTGATGTACTCACTTACCCAAACGGGGCCCACATGACTTTTGGCGCTTCATCTCCTAGGGTTAGGTTTTTGGATGTCTAGGGCTTTTGGGATTCCTGTTTATTGTAAAAGGGCCTTCAGAGCTTCATTGTAAATATCTTCTCACGGATGCGAGTAGCCGTCACATCTCTTCTCAGAGATAAGCTACCACCATTCTAGCGAGTCTTTCACTCTGTACTTTTATAGTCTCTGTACATTTATTTCATTAATAGAAATCGTGTATTACTGTATATCTGTGACTCTTTTTATATTTCTGCTATATCTCTGTTATATTGTTGTCTCTCTTGCAATATCTCTGAATATTTCTATGTTATATCTCCGCTCTCATTTCGTGCCGAAAATAATCCGGATCAGCAATGCAACGATGAATAAAATTATGGGTGCTTCCATTACCAACAAGAATGATGACCTTCCTATACTTGATGTAACCAATTAGCTTGAGGGTTTGGGGAGAAAAGAAACCGGTGAGAGCATTTAGGGAAATGACCGGTTCTACTTCAGGAGGGTCTGAGGGAGGGGTTATGTCAGTGGGTTCAGGTGATAGAGACACAAGGGGAGCCTCGACATCCTCTTCTGAAACATCCTCCGAGATGGCCATAAAAAGATTTTGTTCCTTACACTTGTGTCCTGAAAAATATTTATCATCAAAATTATAACAAAGGCCTTTGAGTTGGCATTCAACCATTTCGGCCTTGGTCAATTTATGGATCTTTAGTGGAGTATAAGGAGGAGTGGAAGTTACTGGTTTAGTGCGAGGAATAAAGGAGGGTTTGTGGTTTTGAGAAGAGACAACTTGTTGTGCTTTCTTGGCTCTTTTAGTAGTGTCCACCCAACTCCGAGGCCGAGCCATGATAACATGAGCACGAATCTCATCCTTGAGTCCACTGATAAAACATTCTCGAAAAAAAACATCACACATGCCCTCCGTACGAAAATCCAGTCACTCAAAAGAAGCTATAAAGTCTTCCACGGTGCCATATCGTTTCAACTTTTTCAAACGACCTAAATGGTTGGTGTCAGTGTCAAAGCGTTCATAAAGCTCTGCCACAAAGTGTGTCCAAGCCACATACCCTTGGCGAACATTTTTTCTCCATTGCCACCATTGCCAACGTTCTTGATCTAGATGGAGAACACCATACCGGATTTTGGCCAAGTCATATGTAATGCCATACAAAGAGAAATAATGTTGTATTTGAGTTACCCAACTAGTGGGATACGATCCATCAAATTTTGTCACATCCACACGCAGAAGGCATAGGTCACGCTAAAAGTAATGGGGCTGAAAATTCTAGGAATGAGAGGAAGTTTCACCTTCGATATGCAAAGGTGGGTTAGATAAGGGAAGATCTGCAGGGATATGCAGCTTGCCTCAAATTGTCGTAGCGAAAGATTCAAGCTTGGTAGTAATGTCTTGTTTGAGCTCTTGTTTGACTTCCTTGATTGAGGCAACAACTAAAGTCGCGATGGAGGAATGCATTTTTTGATTGATGGAGAGGATATTGGCACTGAGTTGTCGCACTTCTTGTTGGGTTTATGTGAAATTAGAGTGCAAGGTATTGAAGCGAGCTTCCAAGTCTTGGCTACAGGTATAATACACGATGACTAGGGACCACGAAAAGGGGCGGGTGGTGTTATCACTCCAGGAAACTCTCCTAGGCTGTAAGTCGGAGATGCCTGGTAACTAACTCTTTTTGGGAAATATTTTCTTAATATTTGATGTGGTTTTTGGATCAAGATGAATATCTAGGGACTGGACTGTGTTTTCAAGACTGTCTAGAAATACAAAATCTCACAAGGCCTTCAAGTAATGCAGTCAGACAAGGTTTGATTAAAAGGTAGAGAAGATAGCTATTGAACCAGACTATACTCATATAAAACAAGCACAATGGGTTTAATAATCAAGGAAATAACTTATGATTATCAACTTAAACAATCAATTAGTGAGATGAAAGTCACATGCAGATTGAATGAGCATCAATAAAGAACCTTCACTCATAAGATATCAGAGAACATGAAAGAAGAATCTGACAACACAACTGAAGGAAGCTTGCTATTTTTCATATAATAAGAATAGGTCTTTCTTACAGTAGCAGCATGTAGAACCCAAAATCGAACCCCTAGTTCCCATTCTACCTTCAGCTTTATAGCTTTACAATGCAGTTTTGAGATCCTAAAAACAAGGATCAGATATACTAAAAATAATAAGTCAAAATTCAGTTGCAAAAGAAGTGGGATGCTTCCCCAAAATGAGGCAAATCCCAGATTTCTCTCAGTTGATTGTTGGTGTAGTGCAAAACAGCCTCCCAAGGCTAACTGATGACTATTCCAAGAGGTAAAATTCGAATTTGTTGAGGTGTGTCAAAATCCCTATATTTTTGCCTTTGAAAAATGTACCAAACTTGATTAAAACACCTCTTCTTTGCCTTTAACCATCAAAGTAACCATTGGATCTGACTTGATAATTCACCACCTGTCTATTCCAAGAGGTTTCATCTCATTATGATTCAAAAATTCCTGATCTAGGCGAAATTTCAAGTATTCTGGTTAAAACAGGCTTTCGGTGGTTAACATAGAAGACCTCTGGGTGAATTAACCACCGAAAGCGCAGCTTTCGGTGGTTAATGAACAGTCATCCTGTTCGCCTAAACCACCGAAAGTCAGAATTTCCAGAAAAAAATGCCTTTGGGAAAAATCACTTTTCTCAGCCGTGGAATGTCCGTTTTGCATGCTCCAATAGTCAATCGACATATACAGATCATAATCTTTCCAATGGTGCAATCATATTTGGATTTGGAGCTAGGGAAGCTAGTCAAATGTTCCCTACAATATTAGGCATCATTCTTGCAAAAAAAATGCCAGTGCATTTTTTTATCGTTAACAGGTGGGACCACACAAAAAATGGGTTATGGGTGAAGTGTATCACAACGATCATGGCGACGAGTTTAATCCAATGGGGTAAAGCCCAAATAAGGGTGTTGGGTCCATAATTTTTTTTTTTCTTAAAATGATAGGTATGACTGCGATCAGGGCAAAGAGAGAAATCCAATGGAATATGTATCAAATAATGGTGCCAACAGGATCCGATCGGTTTATCTACAGAGGGATTCAAGAGATCTAGGTCGATCTGTATACAGGTGTTGTCTGATGTGCTACCACTCGAAGGGGTACCAACAAGGGTTACAAGGGTGGCCATCATATATGCGCTTAAGTACCACTTGTATTTGATGCGTGTATGAATCCCCGACCATGGGTTTACGCTCACAATGACAAATATCTGTAGCTTAAAGACGCTAAAATATGTCGCTACCCTGCAAAAATTTAACCCACAATTTTATGCCGAGGAAGGTGCTCTGATACCACTTGTAATATTCTAGATATAAAAGTATGCAGAACATAATAAATAGCTATAAATGGCATATGAACAACAATATAACTAGAACAACACCACAATAATAACAAAATGATAGCAAAATAACACCAGAAATAACACTTTGATTACTGAGAGCAATGTTCACTTGCCTCTTAGAGGGGGCAACCTCCAACAGAGTAGATCTCTATTACAATAATCTCCAAGAGAAAAGTTCTCATACCCTCGACTCCTATTTATACTAAATATGTCTATCAAAAGAACCATCTAGAGGAAGATCCTTCTAGAAGTGGAAGCTTCTATTAGGTATTCTTACATTGGACTTATTCTTCCTTATTGCTAGGCCTTATTAATATTGACCTTTGTTACATGGAAATATATTATTCTACCTACATGAGGGGTTTGGTCCCTAACAGTCAGAAGCTTGCTCCCAAATTTTATGGTCCTTATACTATTCTTAGGCATGTGGGGCCTGTCACTTACCAATTAGCTCTACCCAATGATTGTAAGATCCATCCAGTTTTCCATGTCTCATGTTTAAAGAAGGTGATTGGAAGTAAGTGCCAAACTCAAACCCGTCTCCCAGAGTTGGATGAAGAAGGTTCCATTTGGCTACATCCCCAAGCAGTTTTGGACCAGCGTGAACATTGTCTCTGTCAACGCACCATCAGGGAAGTATTAGTGCAGTGGAAAGATACAATCCCAAAAGACTCAATGTGGGAGCCAACTACCATTCTGCAACAATTTCCTCATCTCAAGCCTTGAGGACAAGGATTTTTTTTAAGGGGGAGGGCATGTTAGGGACCTAACCTCCCTAACCCCTCATGTAGGTAGAATAATATATTTTCCAGGTAATAAAGGCCGAGGTTAGTCTATAAGGCCTATTTAATAAATGAGAACAAGTCAATGTAAGAAGACCTAATAGAAGCTTCCGCTTCTAGAAAGATATTTCGCTAGAAGGTTCTTTAGAAGATATAATTAGTATAATAAGATCAAGAGGCATGAGAAGTCTTTATCTTGAAAATTATTGTAATAGAGCTATGCTCTGTTGGAGGTTTCCCCCTCGAAGAGGCAAGTGAACATTGTTTCCTATCAATAAAGGTATTATTTTGGTGATGTGGTTTCATGTATTGTGTTGTTCCATTGTTATTCTCTGTGCTTATTTATGTTTTCAACTATTATAATAGATTTGGTAGCTTACAATATCCCCTTTCGATTGCATTGATGCCATCAACACAGTCACATTGCTAGCTAGTGTCATATGCACCTTCATGGAAAGACCGGAGGTGACCAAACATCGACGCCAAAAAACAGGGCAATGACTATTGCAGAGGTGGATCTAGTGCCACCTATAGAAAAGCAGGGTAAGGCAGAGACAACAAGTGGGTTGTCAATGCAGTGCGACACTGAAGTAGAAACAACATGATAGGAAATTTGACTCTCATCACCTGCTCACCAAGAGAAGATTCCTAAGCTTGGGCAGGCCTCACCGGAAATCTAGATTGCTCCGGACAGTCGCTAAGGGTTCAAACCCCGGTTGGGTATGATTTGTCCTATTTCTCCTTCCATAATTGTTTTGATAAATTATTTGACTCTTCTGGGAAGGGACTGGGTCAGGAACATTAAAAAACCTCCCCTTTCCATCTGGTATTTTGGGTCCGTCCAATTTTTCTCTATTGGGACCATATTTAGCCCACTTCTCTTTAGTCCATGAAAAGGCCTCTATCCGCCCCACAACAATAACTATAGAAGCCGAGTCCTCTATGGATTCTTAAGAGGGAGAAATCATTTACCAACTTAAAAAATAGATCCATTCCATCATTGGGAGCCATGAGTAAAGGGATGGAAGGTTGGGAAAAAATCCTATGCCCCCCTAAGGAGGTAAAGGTCGTGGAAGGAAAGCCCATCTTTCAAACCTAGAATAGGGCACTTGTAGATATGGCAACTAAGAAACAACTATCCATTTTTGGGTCACTTAGAGCATCGACAACCCCAATAGTGGTTTCCATATGAAACTCCTTTCCCTCAATTGTAGGGTGTGGCAAGCCCCTCCAAAAAATTGGCCCTCAAAATATTGGTGGAGCCCAACCAACCTAATAATATTCTCCTATAGGAAACAATGGGGGAAGAAGCAATGGTTATAAATTTGTTGGAATCCCTTTTAAATAAATGAAGATTTATATGTGCAGATACTAAGGGACATTCTGGGGGGCTAGCAATTGGGTGGAATACCAAAACTATCAAATTGCAAAACTCTTAGGGGTTTGAATCTAGCCTAGGGGTGTACATATTGTCAAAAGATTTGGGGAAGGTGTTCTCGGTGATAAACATTTATGTGCCATTCCTCGACCATGCCCCCTTATGGGAATCTATGCTCAAAAACTCCTTTATTAATAATAATGCCCTCATATTAGGTGGAGACCTAAATTTCTGCATGGGAGCTGCCGAAGTATGGGGTCCCAAGGCAAGAACCGATCCCTTATCTGATTTCTTCATACACATTCTAGGAGAGAAGGGTCTGTCAGATGTAGCTCTGGTCATACTAAATCCTACTTGGAGGAATAAGAGAGTAGGGGAGGACAAAATTGCAGAGATAATTGATCATTTTATGGTATCAAACACATTGTTGGAGACCCCTCTTTAGTTGAGACAATGAGTATGAAATGGAAGCGAATAAAATCACTCTCTTATCTTCTTGAAAGTAACAGGTGGTATTGTTACACATCAAAATTACTCACTTTGATAGTGTCGCAAGTGTCGTCATTACAAAGGTCACAAGTGTCGCATTTTGCTCACAAGGTCGCAAGTGTCGCATGTTTCTCACAAGTGTCGTAAAGTGTCGGCAAAGCATACTGCCATGATGCCTATGTCGTACCCATAATTACATGAGAAGGACTCTTGAAATACCTCAAACATTTGATTTGGAAGAGGAGAAATGAGTCAACAAGCTTGCAAACCTTTTTCCACCTGAAAGCACCTCAAAAACTGAGTTTTTGGAGGGGAGTGCTCCCCCTTACACTATCTCGGAGCGCCCGGCTGATATACCGGTACCAGGGCGTCGCGGAGGCATCTCGGTTGCAGCAGATCTGGCAGTACCAGCAGTAGGTCTCTGGGAGGTTGAGAGGAACCTCCAAGGCCTTACGATGGGTATCCCTCCTCTGCGGAGGGGGGAAGTGCCTTTACATCTGCAAAGGCACACTGTAGGAGTACCAAAGAATATCAATTCTCTATTGAGGCGTGTAGTGCATGCGGTGATGTGTTATTCGCAACACAACGTAGTGCGGGGAGATTAGAGTCTCTCCGATGATCATGTTTTTTGTATGCCTTGTCAGGCGACGTTGTATGGGTGGAAAGACCCAATATTTTGCTCTTCTACATACTTTTTGATGTAATACAAACATTTTAGTCACGCCATATATAT
>ML799222.1:112559-164657 GCA_009831015.1 Picea engelmannii | reverse complement strand
GATGCCGATGATTTGTACATGATGATGTCTGTGATGTATTTTAATTTATATGTAATGTATAGTTTTGCTTTCCTTGAATCTTATATGTGGGCAAGATACCGATCCATGATATAATTAGCTAGTGAATCCGAAACACTATTAAGTTCTCTCGAAATGTGTCTATATTCGATGTAATCGAACATTCGTTCGAGACGACAAACTTGCAAGTGTAGGTGTAACAGGATAGGACTACGGATAGCGTAGATGCGGTTGAGTCGATAAACCACAAGTTGGGAGTCTAAGTAAATAATGATGCGAGAGATACCTAGGGAGGAGGCTTGGGTCAGCAATCCAATGACAACATGATATTCTACCATATTGTTGGTTGTTGGTCCTAAACAGATGCCTCCTGAACTCACCACCTAGTCAAATTGGTAAATAACCCAAGCTGCTGAAGCAATGTTCCGGGTATGTCGGCTAGCGCCATCCGCGAACCCAAAAAAGATAGGAAAGGAAGATATCATCTGCGCATGAAAACACAACCACAGTCATGAGTGGCAATGGTAAAGACTCGAGCACGCGAAAGAAATAGACACACCAAAAATAAATACAATAATGTACAAAGTACAAATGCTAGGTGATCTAGGCATAGTACTTCTTAAGGTAAAGCCCGTTTCGGGGCTTTCCCAGGGAAATTCCATCATGATCAACTAATTCGTAGGCACCTTTATGTAGGACGCGTTTCACGATGTAGGGACCGTGCCACATGGGTTCTAACTTTCCTGTCCCCAATTTATCGTGAGCTCGGTCATAAACAAGGACTAAGTCTCCTTCCGCGAAAGTCCGAGGGTGGACAGATTTGTCATGTTGAATTTTAATTCGTTTTTGATGTGCCTCATTGGCGAAAGCAACATCGCGACGCGTTTCATCCAGTTTGGATAGATAGAAAAATCGTTCTTCTTCAGCAGAAGTATGGGGCAGGAGTTCTACTTTTAGTTTGAGTGATGGAATCTCACACTCGATCGATAGGACGACTTCAATGCCATAGACCAACTGGAAAGGAGTGAATCCAGTTGAAGTTTTTATAGAGGTGCGATAGGCCCAGAGAGCGGAGAACAGTTGTAAATGCCACGATGTTTTGTTTTCCCCTACCATGTGTTGGATCA
Source organism: Picea engelmannii (assembly GCA_009831015.1). Lineage (NCBI taxonomy): Eukaryota > Viridiplantae > Streptophyta > Pinopsida > Pinales > Pinaceae > Picea > Picea engelmannii. The sequence continues at coordinate 163,512 of ML799222.1, read as the reverse complement.
TGGTTTTTAGGACTTTGTTGATAGCCTCAACTTGTCCGTTCGCTTGAGGGTAGTAAGGGGATGAGTTTTCATGGCGAAAACCCAATTTGACATGTAACTCGCTCATCATCTGGTTTTTGAAGTGTGCACCATGGTCAGTGACAATGGCACGTGGTACCCCAAAATGAGTTATGATGTGGTTGAAGAGTCTACAAAGTATTTCAGTTATCAGTTCCTATCTTCTAACTTCATACTTTGGGGGGCAATCTGTTACACATCAAAATTACGCACTTTGATAGTGTCGCAAGTGTCGTCATTACAAAGGTCGCAAGTGTCGCATTTTGCTCACAAGGTCGCAAGTGTCGCATGTTGCTCACAAGTATCGTAAAGTGTCAGCAAAGCATATTGCCATGATGCCTATGTCGTACCCATAACGACATGAGAAGGACACTTGAAATACCTCAAACATTTGATTTGGAAGAGGAGAAATGAGTCAACAAGCTTGCAAACCTTTTTCCACCTGAAAGCACCTCAAAAGCTGAGTTTTTGGAGGGGAGCGCTCCCCCTTACACTATCTCGGAGCGCTGGCGCTCCCCCTTACACTGTCAGGGAGCGTTATAATTCTCCCCTGGCCCTTTTGAGGGAGCGTTATAGGTTTTGAGAGCGTTGGCGCCCCCCTAAAGCCTACAAGGGAGCGCTATAGTGCTCTGATGGCCCTTTTGAGGGAGCGCTACCTATTCTGGGAAGTTGTTGAGTTGTTGAGAGGAATGGGGGAAGGATATTTTCATTCTTAGAAGGCAGTTGAGTTCGAATCCCTAGTCTAGCCATGATCTTAGGGCAAATCCTCAACTGAAGGAGGAAAATCCTCACCTTCCCCAAGGATATCTCAAGATTTTTGAGCCTCTCCAAGGCTATATAAGCAAGATTTCTAATGGTGAAAGAGGACGGAAAAATGGAGAATGATACCAAACTTATGATCTCATAAGTGAGGACTGAAAAATGGAGAATGATACCAAACTTATGATCTCATAAGTGAGGACTGGAAATGGAGAATTATACCAAACTTATGATCTCATAAGTGGTGTTGGAACATAGCTGATGGGGAAGAACTGCTGATATGAAACTTATGATCTTGGAGGAAACACACAGTCAACCAAAGGAGAGTGATCAGTGAACCTGCTGTTATCCAGGTTGTGGATCTTTCAGGTAAGGGTTAGACGAAAGTGACTTGATGAAGCTGTCACATTCGCATCTATGATTGTAAGTACTGCTGTCGTTATTCTCATTAATATGACATGCTTGGCCTGTTTCTTTCTAGTTTGTGTTTAATGTCACATGAACTTATCATTAGTTGATAGATTTGTTTTCAAGCTAATATCAATAGAGTAGGAAGTGGTTGTATCTTGTTTGTCTACATAACTCAACGAGGAGCAAAGGATTGGAGTGAAACTCGGAGCGTGTAGGGACAAACGTCGATAAAAAGGTACTTCTGTCATCCTTCCTTCTCATGTGTTAGTTTAGATATATTTGAAAGGAAGTCAGTGTCCACGTTAAGCATTTTTTGTCTAGAGTTAGGGTCAAGCTCTTAGAGGCGATCTACCTGTCCGCAGGGAGATTTTCCTACAACAGGTATAAGAAAACATAATAGCCCTTTCAAGTTCAACTTGTCCTGGCTAAAGGAGGAAAGATTTCACTCTCTGGTCAAAGAACTCTGGGTTCCTTATGACCACAGATTAGGGGTTTCGACTACTATCCAATTTGCAGCAAACCTAAAGAAAGTTAAAAGGGAAATTGTTGAATGGGCAAACAACAAGAGGCAAAGAGATGAACATGATATATTTGATATAGAAGCAAACCTCCAATTAGTTTATGATTATGAAGGGGTGGGTTATGTTACTCCTGAATCAAAAGAATCGCTGCAGATTTTGGAAAAGAAAAGAAGACAACTCTTGGATGACAGAGAAGCAACATGGCGTCTAAAAAGTCACGCTTTATGGATGGAATGTGGAGATGAAAACACAATTTTTTTCCCGGCATATGTGAAGGGAAAGAAACTCTCAAATACCATCTGGAGTTTAATTGACCCCTATGGAAGAATGGTCTCCTCCTTTGATGGGGTTGTTCATCTTGGCAAGAGCCACTTTTATAATATTTTCAGGGTTGATGAACCTCCAATTAGTTTATGACTCCGAAGGGGCGAGTTATGCTACTCCTGAATCAAAAGAATCTCTGTAGATTTTGGAAAGGAAAAGAAGACAACTCTTGGATGACAGAGAAGCAACATGGCATCTAAAAAGTCATGCTTTATGGTTGGAATGTGGAGATGAAAACAAAATTTTTTTCCCACCATATGTGAAGGGAAAGAAACTCTCAAATACCATTTGGAGTTTAATTTTCCCCTATGGAAGAATGGTCTCCTCCTTTTATGGGATCATTCATCTTGGCAAGTTCCACTTTTATAATATTTTCAAGGCCGATGAATGAGTCACTATTGCAGATATTGACAGGATGACTCTCTTCTTTCCGAGCTTTGTGAATGAAGAATAAAACAAAGCTATTATGGAAGAGGTCTCCAAAGAAGAGCTCAAGGAGGTTCTTCATAGTTTCCAGAAGGACAAAAGACCAGGTCTGGATGGTTGTACAATAGAATTCTTCTTAGGCCTCTATGACCTAATAGGGATGGAAATTCTGAGGTTGGTGGAGGAATCTCGCACAAAAGGTCATATGTGTTGGAAGTACTAAAACAACTGAGAGGGGGGGGGTGAATCAGTTGTATGTGAGCTTAAACAATTTTAAGTCGGTTAAAATATTATTAATCTTTCTTCATGTGATCATAAACAATATACAACATATGAACAGTAAAATTAAAGACCATCAGTCACACATAAAATACACACAGAGACAGATTTTCACGAGGAAACCCATAAAGGGAGAAAACCTCTTCTTCTTCGAAATGATAGGCAGTCTTTTTCAGTTCTGTACATCATTTACAATTGAGCACCAACTCAATGTGAGGCTGCTACCTCTGTTTTACAAGCTGCAACTTGTTTGAGAGCACCAACTCTTTGTTTTCTCTAGCACCCACTAGAAGGAAGCACCAACTCCCTGAATATTCCAGCACCAACTGGATGGAAGCACCAACTTCCAGTTACACAGGCTCCAACCTGTATAACAGAGAACACTTGTTCTCCCTAGCACCACCCTTCCACCCTGGTTTCTCTGGCTGTAACCAGATGGAAGCTACAACTCCATGTATTCAAGCACCCACTTGAACCTCTGAGGACAACAATCCTCCCGAGCACCTCCCAACCACCCTTAAATATAAAGTAATGAATACACAGACAATTTATGTAGATAAATCACTTCTTACCATTCTTTCTCTGTTCTGTAAATATGATCTTCAACAAATTGTTCTGCAATTCTTCTCTTCCTCTGTCCGGTCAACAGTTCTGCTCTGCATCACATTCTTCTGTCATTCTGCTCTTCTTCTTCTCTGCCTGTCGTTCTGTTCTGTTTCACCTTTACATTTCATCTCATTTGGTATATTTGTTAAAATTTCATACTACGCATCTTCTCCTCTCTTCTTTCTTACTGTTTCGTTCTTTTTCTATCCAGAACAACCAACTTGATTTCATCTCACTCATTTTCTTTTATACACACAACCTTGACGGTTCCACTTCACCTTCCAATAGGCAATCCAAGGACACATGTCTTAGCAACTGAAGTGATAACTGTTTAGCACTCAAGAATCTATTTTTGTTTAGCAGAATCGTAACTGATGAGTTACATGTGTGTGGAAGAACAGTAACCCTCCGATCACATTCAAACTTTATTCGCACCGTTGGATGTTCTTTATCATTCTTTGCCTTTAGATCGGATTTCAGCATTTCGGGATTCCTTTGCCCAAGATCTCTACACTTTCACATCGCGATCTCTGAAACTCTGAAACAGAGCTTATCTGGGCTGACTCCTTCTCTTCCCGTGACCAAGGGCTGTGACCATAGTTTTATGCGAAAGGATCTTTCACAATTTCGCATATCGCGAATTCGTAATAAAGATTAGATCAACGGTCCAGGTTAGATCTTGTCTCAACGGTTGCGATTGAATCGTAATATCACTTATCGCGATTTCTGAAGTCTTGTTGCATTTGTTCACTTGCCACTCCATGTTGCGATCCCCGAAACTCCGACACGGTCTAGACTTAACGGTCCAGATCAAAGTCTGATCTGATGACTCAGATTACATCGCGATTTCGTATATCGTGAAATCGACACTCCTGATGTCAAGTGACTTTGTCACTTCAAAGTTCTGATACCCGATGCCGACATGCCCCTTTCCACGTGCTAGTCCTGTTGGCTATAGGACTTGGCCCATATGACCGTCAACACATGACCTCGGTCAAACCTCTCATCGGGGTTTCGACATTTTCGATGTCACCATGCACATGCCTACGGAATTCCCGATCCTCCAATCCCCGATTCTCCGATGAAGGAAATCAGCGGTCCAGATCTCGTTCTTGCTTTAACAGCTGCGATCAAATCGCGAAATCGCATATCGCGATTTCAGGGTTTTTCGTTTTCAAGTGAATTGGACATTTCAAAGTCCCGATCCCCAATTCTCCAATGAAGCCTCCTGTCAAGCTTCTCCCAGTGGCGCCCGAATGCTGCCACGCTTATCTTCCTAGTAGCTTCTGCAGATCCGACAGCTGACGGGTGTCTTCTTCCGATCTGACGGCTCAGATCCTCTCTCCGACAAGGGCTGTAAACTACGGTCCAGATTCATTTTGGATTCAACGGTTACGATTGAACCATGATCTTGTTGCAATCTGTCTGATACAAACCCATCAATGACAACAACCATTCGTTGTCTGCAAACTTGCCATCAATGACAACACACATTCGCTTCTTGTTCAATATTCTCCAACAATATGCACACTCCTCTCAACTCTACATTCATAGCCTTGATTCCTAAAATGGACTCCCCACAGTCCCTAGAAAAATTCAGACCGATTTCGTTATACAATTGTATTTACAAAGTGGTGGCAAAGTTAATTTCTATATGATTAAAGTCTGTCCTCTATGCTTCGGTTTCTAGAGAACAATTTGGCTTTCTGGAAGGCAGACAAATTCATGAAGCTATTGGAGTGGAACATGAAGCTCTTCATAGTATTAAGACTAGGAAACTCAAAGGAGTGGTCTTAAAAATAGATCTTTCGAATGATTATGATAGAGTAAGTTGGCTATATACTAGACTCCTAGTAACCCACTTAGGGTTTGAAGTGCCTTTCATCAACTGGGTGATGAGTTGCATCACGACCATATCTTTTGTGGTGATTATCAATGGGGATGCATCCCCTTTCTTTCATGCAGAACATGGCCTCGAAAAGGGATGCCCTCTATTTCCCCTCCTTTTTCTCCTAGTCACAGAGGGACTTAGTAGAGCACTGGCACATGCAAAACTTCGGGGAGATTCCATGGTATCTCTTTCCCCCACCTTACAGTTAACACACCTTATTTTCATGGATCATGTATTGATTTTATGCAATGGGATTCGGGGAGATGTGGAAAATTGGATATCATCATGGATCTCTTTGGTCGAGTGACATGTATGCAAATAAACGAGAGAAAATATACTCTCTTGGTATACAAGCTGGAGGAACCTGAGTTGATCTACCATCGTACCTCCTTTCCTTGTGAATTGAAGGATTTTGACATAGGATTAAAATATCTAGGATTTCAACTGAAGCCGAACTGTTATAAGAAAGAAGATTGGCACTGGCTAATAACAAAACTAGAAGAAAAGGTTAAAAGCTTGGAGTTTCAGATGGCTATCTCGAGTAGTTTGAGTGGTATTGGTCAAATTGATCTTAGAGGACATCCCAATTTATTGGATGTCTCTGGACTATATCCCCAATAGTGTGTTAGAAAAAACAAGAAGAATATGTTTTAAATTCTTATGGGCTGGCACTCAAGAACATTTCATTCTGCCATGGGTAAAATGGGAAACTCTGGTTGCTCCAAAAATTATCGAAGGATGGGGATCAAAAAATATTTTTATCTTCTCAAAATCATTCGCGACCAAATCCATTTGGAGATTGGTTTCATCATAAATCCTGTGGACGAAGGTCGTAACACATAAATATATTCACTTGGAATCGGCGGAGGAATGGATCAGGAATCCGTTAAAAGAGAGGTCTACGTGCTCAATTATATGGAAGGTAGTCCTCAAATCCTTCCATGTTGTTAGGGAAGGACTAGCATGGAGAATAGAAAATGGAACAAAGGCTCCTATTGGAACAAACTCGTGGTCGGGCAGTGGAGACAATCATCTTCTCCCATTAGCCTTAATGCAACAACTACATACTCAAGGATACTTTTATATAAACTAGGTTGCGGATCCAAGACACACTACCATTTGAAGCCAAGAGTGGAAGGACTCAACTCAGGTGGGATTGGGGGAGGCTTTCTTTTAACAATGTGCCAACTATATCAGAGCCCTCAAAGTATCATATATTCATATAATAGATAGGGGAGATGAACTAGTCTAGAAATATGCCCCTCATGGCATTTACACTATGACATTAGGGTATACCCAACTAAACCTATATATCCACTAACGAGAGCCTTACTAATGGTGGAGTGGCCTTTGGAAGATAATATACCCCCTTAAAGCTCACATTTTTATGTGGTGTTTGATAGCCAATGAAGTACCCACCTGAGACACTTTGAAACGTAGACAATTGGAGGGCTTGGGGTGGTGCACCATGTGTCGATCTGATGAGGAAACAATGATTCACCTCTTTATATTTTTCACTTTTTTAAACAATTGTGGTAAGAGTGCTCCAAAAAATTGGGCTTGGATTGCATCTGGCAGGGGATATCAATATAAGAATCTTGGCATGAATGGGTTTCTAAGGCCACAAATCATAGTTACAAGGCACTCCTGTTGATCATCAACTGGGGACCTAGCTGTCCAAGAAATCTTCCATATTCTAGGATACTCCCTCAATCTCGGAAATTATCATGGTTCAAGGCCTCAACATACTATCACATTTTCCATAAGAAAAAGGGGTGGGCACAATACAAATAATTCAAGAAGAATAAGTGGACTATACCAGGTCGTGGACTTATTTTGATGGAGCCTAGAAAGACAACAACCTACACTGTGGAGGGGGTGCATTTCTCTATCTCTCAGACACTCACTCATCACAATTAAAATGGGGCTGGGTTCTGGAACAAATAATTTTGTTGAGCTCATGTCATTAAAACTATTGTTACTCATTGCGGGGGGAAAATGAGTCAAAACCCTACATATTTTTGGTGATTCAATGAAAATCATTAACTGGACCAGGAAATCTCAGAAATCTCACAATATTTTATTTCTTTTTTTACTTTAATAAGTTTTTAGAATACTAGACTCTTTTGATTCTTTCTCTTTGAGACATGTATAGAGGGAGCGAAACTTGGAGGCAGATCTACTCTCGAAAGCATGCATACATATGGATTATGAGCAATGGTTGATTACTTAAATCAAAGATGGAACTCATTTTGAGATCTAAAATAAGCCTTTTTCTGATGTGCATTCCCGTTTTTGACATCTCTTCACAACATTATGTATTTGGAGATATTTCAATTTTTTTTTGTCTTATTTCAGACTGCAAACATTAGATCTTGACCAACCATGAACCGGTTTTTGTTAGACTCTTTCTGGTCTATTTGTTTGTAAGCATTTTGATGATATAGTGTTGGTAAAGCTTTCAATTGTTTTTCTTATATGCTCCTTTTTACAGGGCTTTGTTGTATGCCCTTCAACTTTGGTGAAATACACGATCACATGTATTCTACAAAATGTAAATTCTTTTCTCTCCGGATGAAATAAAATTTACGTTTTTTTTTTTTTTTTTGAGGAAAAAAACAAAGGAAAAATAAAGATTAAGTAAAACAAAACAAAAAAAAAGAAATTAAGATAAGCAATACAACACATTGTTATGGAAATTATGTACAAAATTGTTTGAAGCCAACAAGTTATATGGCTGTCTCGAATCACCAAAAAGCACTCTTTCAAGCCAAATATACTTAACATGAGGAGAGAACAGAGCTCCTGGTCATTACAAAAGATATTTAGAGAGGGAAAACAAAAATCCTGAGCAACTTCAACGCCAAGACAATATTTGCATCACCTCTTAAATAGACGACCCAATCAATCTAGCGAAAGAGAAATATCCCATTCAGTCGAACATGGAATATTCAAACAAATCAACAAAACCATGGCTTCAAAAAGTCCAAATCTACCAATTTGGCAAAGAAAACAAAACCGAATTGGTCATACGATTCGATCAGAGATCCTTGATTTACCAAAATAACCAATGCGACCAAGAAAATTAAACAATTAAAGTCGTCCGATTCAGGCGAACTCCCCAAGAAAATAAAATTGACTTAGTTGAAACAACTAACTACCTGGAGAACTTTGACACAATAAATGCTCGATGAGATGGGCTTGACCGACACCCTCTTGTCGACACATCCATCCCCTCACAAAAACTATTATTTATGCTCACCATAACTATTGACACATGCGAATCAATGGCATCGTTGGCCAAATTAAAGTCACCACTTCACCTCCTACCTATAAATATAGAGGAATCATATGACATTACTTCATTATTGTTCACTCTCGAGTATTAGAGCACTCAAAGAACATAATTATCAGCCAAGCACGTGACACTAGAACTTCATAAACTAAACTCTCATTCCAACGAACAACAAACCACAACCATGCCAAGAATGATAGGCCAAGTTGCATACTCCCTAATTTAGCCACGAACCAAAGCCAAGTTTGATAGAGCTATCGCAATAGAGTTAGAAGCTAGTATGTAGAACATTTGTGGTGCTAAAATGGAGGATATCGACTGGGTGAGACACTGGAAGAACTTCACTACACGGGGTATGGAAGCTAGAATTTGGAAAGAAGAAACAAATTTCTTGGAGAAGGCTGACATTTGACATTTCCTAGGTGCACTGCAGGTAGCAGACTTTGGCGGATGGAAAGAAGAGGTTGCAAAATTCTTGGTTAGTCAATACCACTATGGGCACTTGTTGTTAGACTATCTAGTAGGAATTATTAGAGGAATGATACACTGCATCATAAGGTTACCACACAGTGGCACCACAGTGCCTAAAACCCTAAACTCAAATTATTGGATACAATTCCTCACAGGAAAAACCTCATCAAAGAATTCAAAGGGGTTATTAATTAACATGGTGACAAATCTTCGAGCGAAATGGACTCATGTGATAGTTTCACTATGCTTCACGACTTCAAGTCATGCGTCTGATATTAAGCTCACTATGCTTGAGCCTATCGACCAAATTCTTCAAACAAGTGAAAAATTCGACTGTGCTGAACACTTAATTGCAACAATCAAAAGTAACTACAGGGAGTGCCAAGAAAATGGGCGAGCTATTAAATTTTTGTCCCTACTAATATGGCTAGCCATTAGTCAAGTTATTCCAATCAGGGAGCCAACATTTACAATAAAACGAAGTTCAAATATACATAGCTATATAATGTTTGCCCCATGAGTAGTCGACTCGTCCGACTCCCTGCCAGTGAAGGAAATGTTTAGAAGCTCAGTGAATAACTTGAAAAATGTCTCACATAGATGGAGAGTCAACCAAAAATTTCGATGGGCACTACCACTGAACACACACATCCATATTAGTCTCAACACCACTATAGTTTGGCGTGGAATGGGTGATGGGCTACCACCAACAAAATTATAGTACCAACTGACAAAGCTAAAAAATTTAAGGACCTTGACATGTAGTTCAACTATGAGACATAAGTGTTGTAGGATAGTTCGACATTATTAACACCTTTGACAGATGATAAACAAAAGGAATAAAGAGAAGTGACAATGTACACAATTCCATTTGTTCAAAATCTGGACATGGAAGGAGGCACCCTTGCGAAGCAAACCCTGGTAAAAAGAAAGCAACAAGAAATAATAGCCAAAGGAAAAAAAGTTATCAACATGGAGGCATCTCTGGAGGGAGTGGATATTATTTGGAAAGAGACATTTCAGGAAAATACTACACTGAACTTCGATGACCCCATAATGAGAGAAAAATTATCTCTCTCACTAACAAGATAGTCGAGAAGGTTAAACTGCAGGAAAAACAAACTCGACAAGATAAAGTAGTCACCGAGAATATATTGAAGTCGAGTGTTGGGCCAAAATTCCAACAAACAATGACAACCCTCAAACAAAAACGTGTTGAAGCATAAAAATCCAAGGCAATCTTGAAAAACAGGTTGAAACGAGAAGACATAAAAATCAAAGGCTGGAAGATCAATAGGAGGAGAGTACAGGTTGGATGACCACTGCTACATCATGCTGACTGAATACTAATAAATCCGACCTCAGTAGTAAGCCAGTTCCAAAGAGGCAATGAACAAGAGCAAGCACAATTGACTTCATGAGGGAATCACCTCCACTCAACTCTACACCAATTGTAAAAGAGAGAACAACTAAAAATGAGTCAGCCAAATACAAAAAGAAATCAAGGAAAGGGCATCGACAAGTATCCTCCGAAGAAACCATTTCATATTCACCACCCAACGAAAGCAACCAATAAAGTACAAGGGAGTCTAGGTCAAAAGAAGTAGAAGAAATTCTATAGAATGGAGCCAGTATAAAGCATGCTCTAGTCGAGTTAACCCCTGCAAGCAAGTTGAATCCACCTGAATCAACTCAAGCAGAAACGAGTTCAAACAAAGTAAGTTAGTCAATTCAGCCCAAGACATTTGCGACAACTGAATCAAAAAACACATAGAAGCACAAGGACAATATGACACACATACTCAGGGGGATAGAGCATACTATCTTAGCACATAATCCAGTTGACAAGGATCTTATCACAATGCCATTTGGTGGAACCGATCCCCCCAATAAATCTAATGAAGAGACAAGGAAAATCCAATAAGAGAAATAGACCGAACTATAATAGCCGACTGAACATAGTGATGAACAAGAAAAAGAGGATAACAATGTTGAAAAAGGATAACCTAAGAAAATAAGTCCTCCTCCATAATATCCTCCATTAGGAAGCCCTCAGAAAACCCAGGTAGAGCCACATGAGAAAAATGAGGAGAATGACCAAAACAAGCCAACGGGCCAAGAGAATAGTGAAAATGATGGTAGGAACAATGAAACTAACCCGGATCCCAACACATAACCAGAAACAAGAGAAAGCAATGAAGGAAATCCTGAAAATGAGGATCAAGTGAATAAATGTAACAACTCTGACAAAGACTAGGACAAAGAGACAAACAAAAGAAAAGAGCAACAAAATGTCAAAAAGAAAGAGAAGAATAAGAAGACAACAATTCACAAGAAGGACAACACTTCAAAGTTAATTACATTCACGGTCTTTAAAGGAGCCAGTTCCTCAGAACTGACTTCATAGACAATGTTCGACTCGTCGATAACATTCGATGAGGAAATTCTCAACTTGTACAACCAAGTCGTAAAATAGTTGACTAACAGATGGAAAAGAGCCATGAGGGATGGTGATCGAATCCCAACATAAAGGAATAAGGAGAAACAAATATTGCAGGATTGTGTATCGGTTGCCAAAGAAAAACCTGGTATAGAGCACCCAACAGAAGTAATGGACCCATTAACAACACTCAAAGGGCTAGTCAAAGCAATGGTTGACACGAGCGTCAACCATCAACAAGAAATCCAACACCTAAAGCAATCCAATAAAGAAATAAAACAACTACATAGTTGAAAAATAAGAAGCAATCATGACTTAATGGCTCAACAGACAATAGGGATTCTTCAATCTGAACACGAAAAATTCAAGGAGGATGGATAGCATTTGGAAGTGGCTACCTCACAACAATTCTAAACACAATACTTAGCAGCTGGCATTTGTACTTTTCTACACTTAAATCCAAAAAGGTAATAATTGTCGACTTGAGAACAACCAGAGAACTCACCACTCACCCAAATTCGAAATTGGCTACATCAAATCACATTGCAAAAGAAAAGGCAATTGAGGTAGAACTATCTAAGCATGAAAGGGAGTGGTTGAGAGAAGCGAACAAGGCTCAAGTGGCAACTAAAAACACCATCAAGCATCTTGACCATGTCAAAGGAAAAGTCTAATAAGCAGAACAAAAGTTTGACCCATAGTTGACTTCAGTGCAGGATTCCCCCTTGGCAGACAAATTAGATTTCTTAGCACATTTAAAGTCAATGGGGATGGAGGTCCAGTATTCCATTGACGAATGGTAGATGTTTTCACAATACTTACAGAAAATGACCCCAAGAATCTACCCAATAGCATTTGAATAATTGTTGCAGCGACTTGCAGAACAGTTGGAGGTCGCATGATCTTATTGACAAAAGTTTCAGTTTTTCAACCTGACAATATCAGAGTCAAACTTTATGACTACCAACCATCAATAAATAACCATGGTAATGGCTCAAGAGGGAATAGAAGAATCATACATGGAGAAGAAAACAACACTACTGCCTCCAAATATAAAGCTGCATGAATGGAGAGTTCGAGAAGAAACAATAGGACAAACAAAGCAGCAAGAGAAAACACCATGATCAAGTTGTGGGCACATATATTTTTTGTGATTATGCTCCAAAGCCCTTTTACAGTCGTCACTTAAGAAATTTTTGAGGCACAAGTCGGTAGGCCGATAAAAGAGCTAAAGCGTGCTGGTTCGAAAGACTAAAGAATTGTTTTGTGAGGGTCAAGTCCAAGAACACACAACCAACTTCATAATTCTTCTCTTCTCCAAAGACACTACTATTTGTTCTTCATTCTAAAAAATTGTATCTCTCTCTCTCTTTCTCCAAAATTATGTAACCTGCTGGTGAAAACCTCTTCAAGGGCGCCAACAGGGTTTGTCAAATTCTTGTAAACTCATAGTCACACTCCCCCCTTGCTCAGAACAAGTCAGGAATTGAGGGGGGGGAGGGAGATGTTGTAGGGGCTAGTTGGCTCTGCTGACTAGACCCGCTAGTCAACTACATAGAAGTTGGATAGAGGAGTTAGTCGAACAAAAAGTTAGAGTCAACCGACTAGGTAGTTAAGAAGTGTAACCGACAAGTAACTGTATGACGTGTGTGTGTGTGTGTGTGTGACTATGTAATAGAGAGAAAAGAAGGTTGTTTTACACATACAATAAAAGTGAATTTGATGGTTCTCCCATTACTTGTGTATGTTTCCATGTATGTGATGCCCCTAGGAATAGTAGTAATAATGCTACTGTATCGTTGGCTCCTTACTTTAATTTATCAACCCGGGGTTCGTACAAACTTGAGAGGTGTTATGCAATGTATATGCAGTGTGCATTGGCAGTAGTATAGGTCTGAGACTAATCAAGGGCTGAAATGCATGAAATGGTAGAGGAAATTGAAATGACAAAAAAAAACTTTAAACTATTGCCAAAAATCACACCAAATTAGAAGAGCAAGTAAAGAAATTGCAACAAGTCCTTGAGCCCTCTTGAGTGGGACCTACCTAAGAAGCACGAGGAGCCTTGAGAAAACTCTAATAAGTTGAAAATAAGACCATCTTTAGTCCATTAACAACAATAGTACATCAAAAGCAAGAAGGTTCTAAGTCTCCAACAAAAGTCTTCAGATCAAAATATCAATACAATATTATTAAAAATCTATCTCCTTCTCTCCTAGGCTAGAGGTCTATATAGTCTTGAGAGTTCGACTTCTTTGCTGAGATTGAGGAGAGAAGTGGGGAAATAGGGGATATCAGTCAATCCCATCTGGATCTCGAACTGCTGCTAGTCAAGAGTGGATATTAATGAACAAAGAGCGCTCTAGAGGTAGGTGGGGACAAGGTCCTTGATTCTTGGTTGGAAGTGCTTTGAGGGAGACAAAATCATTTGTTTCTAGGATGGTGGTGCCCTTTAATGCTCTTGATTCATGGAGTTTGACTTGTTTGATGCCACACACATATTTTGGCATATATATTAGAGCAAAAAGGTATGACATACACAAAATTCCACCTCAAAACACATTTACTAAGCAACATGCAAAAATATTCACGACTTTCTATTAAATATGGTAAAAAACAAGTATTAAGTCATACTATGGTGGAAAAAATGTGCCTATGATGAGCCTTTGAGACATGCAATAATTGTGCTCATGAGTATGTCTATGTGCACTTGTATATAATGTTGTAACATATGTTTCTATGTGTAAGGAATTGCAAATAAGCTCTTGTACTTTCCCTCATACTATAACACTAGGGTTCCATTGTATTCTTGTTATTGGTATGTGGGGTTTGACCTTTCTTCATGGATTTGTCTTCTTGGTGTTCTAGTGGGGTTTTTCATTTCAATTCTTGTTCTACATGTCCACACCAATGGTTTGCTGGTGTAAGAGTTATGACAATGGTCAAGGATTGTGGTGGTGTTGGTGGTTGTGGATGATCTAAGTGTTCTAGTGGGGTTTGACATTTCAACTTTTATTATGGAGTTTCTTAGTAGTGATTTGGTAGTGGGTTGTGGTGGTTTTGGGATGATATAGTTGGATATGAAAATTCTTAAGAATTTATAGTCTCAAATGATGATGAAAATGACTCCATTGTGTAGAGCTCAACGAGATCTTTCCAATGCAGTTTTTATTAATCACCTAACCATTGTGTGGCCAACTGTTGAAAGAGAAAATACATGAACATGAAGCTAATCATGTCAACCAAAAAGGAGGCAAGACATGAAGAATACCTTCCAAGTCCACATGGAAAGAAGCGATCATTGTCCAAGAGCATGGGTAAGAATTATTGCACTCGTTGCAATATGAGTGGACATCGAATGGAGAAGTGTTGAAAACTTTATCCACAACTTCGTCTGAAGCATTTCAAGGAAGTTGTGAAAGCACCTACAAAAATATAGGTAGCAACATCAGTTGAGGTTGATAATTTTGTTGAGAAGTTCGAGAAGTAATTCTCTCTGATGGCTTGTCTAGGTAGTATAGTGTATGAGGACATTGAAGCATGGTTTGTGATCATCTCGCCACATGACGGAAATGAGGTCAGTGTTCTTTATATTTTTAGAGATCGATTCAGATTGTTGTGTGGGTTGTGGGACTAATACCTGACATGTAGTGAAAGGGGGTTGGATGTGTGAGATTCCAAAAAGAGTCAGGAGGATCTCTGGAGATTGCAAAGATGTTGTTTGTTCCAGAGCTAAAGGTAAATTTTCTCTCAATATCAACTTTGGAGGATGAGGGATATGGAGTTGCGTTCCAAAATGGACATGTGCTCATACATCCATATAGATATATACAAGACACAACAATAGTGCATGGTGTTAGATATGAGAGGCTATATAAATTGCTAGGAAAGCCTATGATTGGATCTAGCAGGTTCTTGGATTCAGAGTCAATGTCCGTATTAAAGACAAACAATTGTGAGGCCTCTTACAATATTGTCAGAAGAAGAAGCCCATAAAGAATCCCACCTATCAAGGGAATATTCCATTAAGGGGAAGCAACCTAAAGTGGAACATTCATGGTTATAGCCAAGTTTAGCATGCATATGTAGCACCTCCAAATCATTTTTCCATTGTTGTAAAGTAGGAAATAAATAATCTTCTTTGTATAAAGTATGGAGGTAGATTACTTATTAAAAGAGTGAAATAAGTAGAAATGGTTGTTATTTAATGCCATGTCCATGCAAGATGTATATCTTAATGCCTTGTGAGAAGCAAGTCAAAGAGCATAGTTTCCTTTGGAAACATGTTTGGATTTTGCTTTATGGGAAGCAAGTAAAGGAGATGAATAAGAGGTTAATCATAGACTCCAACAGATACACCAGGTAGTACAAGGACAATCAAAAGAGGGCCAAGGTAACATGGGCAAGGCATGACAAGCACCAAAATGATCAATTCCAAGATGGAGATCAATTTGAAGTGCATATCAGAAAATTGGATAGAGACCAAAAAAGTGAAGAAGTTGATCCTTACGTAGTTGCTAAGTAATCTAGACTTTTGGAGATACAAAAGTTCTTCCAGTGGGGAGGTGTGATCCATATGGATCTAAGAACGCTAAAAAATTGATAGTCTCAAATGATGATGAAAATGACTCCATTGCATAGAGCTCGATGAGAGCTTTCCAACACAACTTGAACGGATGTCATATGAGGAAGATATGGCCTTCTGAATTTTTGGACAAATTGGGAAAATGATGATAGGGCTGCCATGTGGCATCACTAGAAGGATGACACATGGCAACACAGATGGACACGTGGAAATATGAATGCTGATGTGGCACCGTACTGACATGACCTGTGGATTGTAAGGATGCTGACATGGAATAATTGATGTTGATGTGGTAGTGTTGATTGGACCGTAGAGACAATGACATGGTAGGACATGTGGTAGTATGAAAAACTGTCTTGGCATTGACTATGTATTGACGTGGTAGGTGATTGCAGAGTTACATGGAAAGGTGACTGTATGCTGACATTGAAAATGATTGTGTGTTGACTTGTAGGTGACTGTGCAATAGGTGGACTAGTTGGAAAGTGACACGTGGAAAAATGAAATGGTACCACGTGACACTCTAGATTTTCCCAATATGACCTATGTCAAAAATTTGTTATGTAACAACCGAAGGGAATTGAACCCGTAATCTATGACTTAAAAATCGACCAAACGACGACACTTAACTGTATAATGGCACATTCTATGTTTAAAGTTTTATTATGTAATGTTCCACATATAACATGGATTTAGGTGGGTTTGAACCATCGACATACCTACCAACAAACCAACGACCCGACCAATGCGTCGATGACGCCATTTGTTAAAGCCCACCAACAAACATGTATTAAAGTTTGAATAAATTACCCAACGAGAATATAACGGGTCGAGTGGGGTTCGACCCCCCGACCTCCGCTATATAAACCCCACGATTTTCCATTACACCACATGAAGTTTTTGTGTCAGAACTTTAAGCTGAGTTCTAATGTATGAGACATGGCTATGTTGCCAAGAACTCTGAGCTGAGTTGTTTTATGTTGTGTTTTCAGTCCTTATTGGAAGTATGTAATTTGTAGATATTTTTTATGAAGCTTGTTGAGGAGATTTTTGAGAGGAGTTCTTGGAGAGCCTTGAGAGAATTTTGTACAAAGTATTTGTAATCTCATTGAGAGCGAGCAAGCAAGGAACTTGCTTACAAATGTAGTCCTTTTGTATGTTGTAATTCAATTCCATTGGGCATCTGTGGGAGTCATAGGGTGTTTATAGTCAAAAGTATCGGTTTTCTGAGGTGTAGCTAATGGTGACAGTTACACTCGCAGTTGTGCAACAAGACAAAAAGTCAGCGGCAGGATGGGTCAATTTGTAATGTAGTGCCATTGAGCATCTATGGAACTATAGAGTGTTTACAGTCAAAAGTTTTATTTTTCCAAGGTGAAGCTGATAGTGACATCCACACTTGAGTTCTCTGTAGCATATCAGAAGGTCCTTATTTAGAGAGAGTCTTGTAAGTTATAGGATGGGATAATGAGCCACATGTTGTGAGACCTCTTTGAAAATGAGGACATCCACTTTATGTGAGAACCTTATGTCTTTGTAGACCAGTCCCAGGTTGGAAGAATGAAGTCTTTGCAAAGAAGAATTAATGAAGCAGTTCATGGATTAAGCGAGCTCGAAGATGTAGCCAAAAGATTTGGTAAATTCCATTAACAACTTGTGTAATGTGCCATTTGACTTGTTGTTGTTATTACTTCACTTCATTTTAGCATTTTAATTCCACAAGTTAATTGTGCAAATTAATGGAGTTTGGTTAAGTAAATGGATTCACATGATAGGTGAAAATAGTCAGTAATGGTCATAATTCTCGACTCGAGTTGGATGTTAATGTATGCTTATGAGTTAAATTGACATCTAAGTATTTTCGAATCATGGGTGTTATGGGTGTTTTGGTCAGGTTTTTCCTTTTCATCATTGAGGTACTTGGTGTGTCATGTGCATTGAATAATGATCTGTGGTTGATTGTGTCTGCATTTGGAGTATTCTTCTCAACAATGTTGCTTCTAGAGTGCTATTGCATTCTTTTTATTGGTCTTGTTGACAATGGTTCGATAGGGATTGTGGTTGGCAGTCATGGGTGTTTTGTGTGTTTTTGTAGGGTTTGGCCTTTCATCATGGCTTCAAGTTATTGGTGTTCTAGTGAGGTTTGGGATTTTGGCTCTTGTTCTAGATGTTCTAGGTTTCACATTTTAGTGTTGAAACTTTTCAAAATGAGAGTTTAGCCTTTCATCGTGGTTTCGTGTTCTTGGTATTAGAGTGGGGTTTGGCCTTTCAACACTTGTTTTAGATGTTCTGGGTTTCACCTTTCATGTTGAAAAGTACTAAGCTTCTTATCCAAAAGTACTAGGCAATGGTTGTGGTGTGGGATTATTTATGCACTCTTGTTTTATTTTGGAGCTTAAAATGGTTTAGATTAATTATATTTGCAATGTAGCATAGTATATTTGTTGAAGATACACTACCTAGGAATTGAATCCATGACCTACCCCGTTTGAAAACATGGTCTACATTGAGTCGTGTTTTCCTTTAATGCGATACATTTGTGAACATGCACCTATGAAAACTCTATTGTCATTTTATTTTAGAAATATTCTTCTTGGTAGTGTTATTGCAAGGGTTCCATTATATTATTTTCATTGGTCTAGTGGTGTTTATCCTTTTGTCATGCCTTTGTCTCCTTAGTGTTCTAGTGGGGTTTGGCCTTTCGGTGCTTGTTTTTTTTATGTTAAATTTAAAATGAAAATTTTAATATGTAATGAAGCATATTAAATTCGCTGAAGATTGAAGTGCCTAGGAATTTAACCCATGACCTACCCCATGATCTAGATTATATTGACAAAAAAACGAAGGCAAAGATATAACAAAGGAAACACACAAAGATATTGTGAGAAATACAGTAATATAGTAAACTTAGATTCTATTAATGACTATCTGGAATACAAAAGTCTGTAAAATGCAAAGCACACAAGCTATCTAGAATGGTCGACTATGCAAAACACAAGCTATCTAGAATGGTCAACTATGCAAAACACAAGCTATCTAGACTGTAAAATGCAAAGCACGCAAGCTATCTATCCCTAAAGAGAGAGATGTGTTGGCTATGCTCATTCGTAATAAGATAATTACAAAGAGGTTGAAAAAGGCCTTTTAAGATAAAACACCAATGAGAAAACCCCAAACATCAAAAACCCTGAACCTAAAAGATCAAATGCCAAAAGGTTTGTGGGCCCCAATGTGGTTAGTTGATACATCAACTCCTTGAGGGGACAACTTTTGCATACGATCTCCATTTGGGGTGCTCGATACCTCATTAGAAAGGTCTAACCGAGAAGCACACATTTCGTTCAACTTAGCATGTACCTTTGGCTACATGGTAGGCATTGTTGCACCAAAGAAACATCATTTATGGTTTCAAAACGACCCCAAAAGTTTGGGAATCGAAAAACCATAGAAAACTGCCAAGATGTGGAACCATTCTAAACTAGTGGAACAAGTTGGTGGCCACCAATATCCACCTAGATCACCCCATCTAGTAGCTTGCTCAACTTTGAGTCCCATCTTTAATGTGATACATTTGTGAATATGCACCTATGGAAACATCATTGTCATTTGACTTTGGAAATGGCCATTTTATCTTGTGGTCATAAAATTCCTAGTTGTTCACGTTGTTTAAATCCTTAAATTTGTTGAAGATTAAAGTGCCTAGAAATTTAACCCATGACCCACCCCATTTAGCAGCCTGCTCAACTTTGAGTCCCATTTTCCTTTAATGCGATACATCTATGAACATGCACCTTTGAAAACATTGTTGTTATTTGACTTTGGAATTGGCCATTGTATCTTATGATCATAAAATTCCTAGTTGTTCATGTCATTTAAAGGATTGGTGAAAGAATTATTTTTTATGTCATGTCATTGTTTATTGAGATTTCTATCGGCTTGATTACCATTGTCCAAGTCTAACATCGTTCAACATTTGACTCAGACAAGGTTGTTTTTAACCCAAGTGTGGATAATAAGTTGGTTGGTGATGCATTATATAAGATTATGTTGTTGTTAGTTGAGATTTCTATTGGGTTCACTACCATAGACCAAGTCTAACATCCCTTAGCATTTGACCCAACCAAGATTGTTTCTAACCCAAACATGGATGAAATCTTGTTAGCTATGAATTGAATAATATTAGGTTGTGAAATCAATGGTTGAATGATTATACATATGCATATATTTGTTTGAATATATTTTATGAGGTTGTCCTAAACTCTGTGATACATTTGTGAATATGTGTCGATGAAAACATTGTTGTCATTTGATTTTGGAAGTGGTCATTGCATCTTATGGTCCTAAAATTCCTAGTTGTCCACGTTGTTTAAGGGCTTGTGCAAGAATTATTTTTATGCCATGTCATTGTTGGTTGAGATTTATATTGGCTTGAATGCCATAGCCCAAGTCTACCCTCCTTCAACATTTGACCCAACCAAGCTTGTTCCTAATCCAAGCATGGATGAGACTCTAGTTGGTGATGCATTCAATAAGAATAGTTTGTGAAAACAATAGTTGAATGATTTTTTGCATATGCATATATGAGTCTAAATAGAGTTTCTAATTTGTATTTAAATCTATGCTACATTTGTGAATATGTGCCTGTGAAAACCTTGTTATCATTTGAGTTAGGTTTTGGTAAAAGTAGTTCTGGAAATGATTTTAGTTTACCGGATATCACTTGCCTAGGTCCTGAAAGGTGTACTCGAAACCATTAGGAAACTTTGCTACACGTTTATTGCAAGATACCAGATATATAAAATATGCAGAACATAAATACAATGCTAGAAATGACAGAATAACAATAAAATATCCAACATAATCTCCACAATAACACATAAATGATATAAGAAAAACAATAGAAATAGCACTTTGATTCATAAAGCAATGTTCACAGGCCTCTTCGAGGGGGCAACCTCCAATCAAGCAGTGCTCTATTACAATAATCTTCAAGCTAGGGTTTTCATACCCTCAACCGTTATTTAAACAAAATGTCTATCAAGAGAAGCATCTAGAGGAAGATCCTTCTAGAAGTGGAAGCTTCTATTAGGTCTTCTTACATCTGCCTTATTCTATTTTATTGAAAGGCCTTATTAATATTGACCTTTATTACATATGAATATATTAATCTACCTATGTGCGGGTTAGGACCCTAACATGTCTGCCCCCTTAAAAACAACCTTGTCCTCAAGGCTTGAGATGAGGAAACTGTTGCAGAATGGTAGCTGGTTCCCAAGCGACATATGCTGGATTCGTATCTTTCCACTGGACTAGCACTTCCTTGATGGTTCACTGACGCAGGCGACGTTCATGCTGGTCCAAAACTGCTTCTGGCTGTAGCCAAATGGATCCTTCTTCAAGTAACTCAGGAAGGTTGATTTGAATTTGGCACCGAGTTCCAATCACCTTCTTTAAGCATGAAACATGGAAAACTGGATGTAGCTTCGACTGACTGGGCAAAGCTAACTGATATGCGACTTGTCCCACACGCTTGAGAACTGTATAAGGACCATAAAATTTGGGCGCTAGCTTCTGAAAATGCTCAGCCTTGAGGGAAGTTTGCTTGTATGGTTAGAAACACCTGATCCCCTTCTATAAATTGACGTTCAGAGCGACCTTGATCTTCTTGTTGCTTCATGCGATTTTGTGCCATGACCAAGTTTTCTTTAAGGGTACGAAGAATATCTTCTCGAACTGTAAGTGTTTGGTCAACCGCTTGGACCTTCGAGGTACTCGATAAGTATGAGAGAAATGAAGGTGGCTTCTGTCCATATACTGCTTCAAAAGAAGTCATGTGAGTAGCTGTATGGTAGGAAGTGTTGTACCACCATTCGGCTAGGGGTAGCCATTGAACCCACTGATGTTGTTTTTCAGAAGCAAAACACCTCAGATATGTTTCCAAACACTTGTTGACAACTTTCGTTGGACCATCAGTCTGGGGATGATAAGCTATGCTGAGATGCAATTGGGTGCCCTGGAGCTTAAACAGTTCTTGCAAAAAATTGCTTATGAAAGTTAGGTCACGATCATAAACAATAGAGTGAGGCATGCCATGAAGCTTGAAGATATGGTCCATGAAAAGTTGAGCCACTGTGGAAGTAGTAAGTGGGTGTTGAAGAGCGCAGAAATGAGAATACTTGGAAAGGCGATCCACAACCACGATTATGACTGATTTATTCCCTGATTTGGGTAAGCCAGTAATAAAGTCCATAGAGATATCCTTCCAAATAACCGGTGGAATCGAGAGCGGTTGTAGTGTGCCTGGAGATTTGTCTGTTTCTCCCTTGTTGCGTTGACATGCCTCACATTCAACTACAAAATTATGGATGTCATGTTTCATACCATCCCAGAAAAAAGAATGTTTGACTCTGTCATATGTTTTGGTGAACCCTGAGTGCCTTGCTATGGGTGTAGCACGAAGCTCAGAAAGTACCATGGATTTAAGATTTGATTGTTTACTTAAATACAAATGACCTTTGTATTGAAGCTCATCCTGTAGCCAGGAGTACCCTGGGGGAGCCGGAGCCTTGCTTTGCAATTGCTGGATCAGATGCGAACTTTTGGGGTCTTGAAGCCATTCCTGTCGCACAGCTTAGAGCCAATTGAGTACAATGAAGGAAAGAGAAAAAATGGATCCTTCTTCTTCATATTTTTGGGACAGTGCATCCACCACTACATTGTCTTTGCCCTTCTTGTAAATGATCTCATAATCATAACCAAAGAGATTAGTCACCCATTTTTGTTGCTCTTGGGAGGAAATGCGTTGTTCCAAAAAGTACTTGAGGCTTTGATGGTCGGTCTTAATTTGGAAGCGTTGCCCCAAGAGATAAGGGTGCCACAACTCAACAACATGTAGAATAGCCAACATTTCCTTTTCATAAATGGGTTTTCCCAGATTCCTTTCAGACAGTTGCTTGCTGGTGAAGGCCAAAGGTCGACCCTTTTGCATAAGGAAAACACCGATTCCTTTCCCTGGGGCATCACATTCCAACACAAAGGTCTTTGTGAAATTAGGAAGGGCCAGAACTAGAGTGGTGCACATGGTTTTCTTCAAGGTTTGAAAAGCTTGAGCAGCAGCTGGAGTCCAAGTGAAAGAGTTCTTTTTGAGGAGAGCAGTGAGAGGTGCTGCAATCTTTCCATAGTTCTTAACAAACTTGCGATAATACCCTGTTAAGCCCAGAAATCCATGCAATCTTTTGAGAGTCTTCGGGTGCGACCAATCTTGCATAGCTTCAATCTTTTTTGGATCCACCCTGATGCCATCCTTGCCAACCAGATGACCCAAGTATTCTACTTCTGAGGCACCAAAAGCACATTTAGACTGTTTCAGGAAAAGTTGGTGCTAGGAGAGGAGATGGAGAACTTGATCCACATGGGTAAGATGGTCAGTCTAGGTTTTTCTATAGATGAGGATATCATCAAAGAAAACTAAGACAAAATTATGGAGAAAGGGACGAAATACATGATTCATGAGGCTTTGGAAGGTGGAGGGAGCATTACACAAGCCAAAGGGCATGACCAAAAACTCATAGTGGCCCTCATCAGTGTGAAAGGTCATCTTGGGAATGTCTGCCTCTTTTATACGTATCTAGTGATAGCTCGAGCGAAGATCAAGTTTAGTAAAGAATTGGGTGCCACTCAATTCATCCAAGAGGTCATCAATAACTGGAATGGGAAATTTGTCTTTAATGGTCAGTTTGTTGAGGGCACGGAAGTCAGGACACATTCTGCAAGAACCTTCTTTCTTCAGGACCATGACTACAAGAGAAGAGTAAGGGCTTGTAGTAGGGTGGATAACGCCTGCATTAAGGAGTTCTTGGACCATTTTCTCAATTTTGTTTTTTTGTGAGAAGGGGTGGCGATATGGACGAATATTGGGAGGAAGGCTTCCGGGTACAAGGGGAATGGAATGATCATGAACACCATGGGAAGGAGGGAGGCCTTGGGGAGTGGAAAATACCATTTGATCTTTAGAAAGGAGAGCTTAGAGGTCATGCGGCACTGGGGGTGTGTCTGTTGCTTGAATGGCATTGAGTTGGGAAATGACACCAGAATGACCTTTTTTGAGCAGATTTTCCATGTGATGGGAACTAATGACCTCAAGTGAACCAACAGTGATGCCCTGGAATTTATATTGGTGGCCTTCCTGGTCGAATTTCATGGTTAATGCCTTAAAATCCATGAGAATGGGACCCAAAGTTCTTAGCCAGTCGACACCCAACAAAATGTCACAACCACCCATGTCGATAGCAAACATATGGGATTTTAGGTGGTAGTCACTGATTTGGAGACACACATTTTCACAACACCCTCCACATTTCATGGAACCACCATTGGCAATCATGATTTGGAAATTATTGACATCATGGATGTAGCAATGAGTTTCTTGGGCAATGCGGCGATGAATAAAATTATGGGTGCTTCCACTATCAACCAAAATGATGACCTTCCGATGCTTGATGTAACCTATTAACTTGAGGGTTTGGGGAGCAGAAAAACCAGTGAGAGCATTGAGGGAAATGACAGGGTCTACTTCGGGAGGGTCTGAGGGAGGGGTTATGTCAGTGATTTCAGGTGACTCAGACACAAGGGGAGTTTCAACATCCTCTTCTGAAATGTCCTCAGAGATGGCGATAAAAAGCTTTTGTTCCTTACACTTGTGGCCCGTGAAATATTTGTCATCACAATTATAACAAAGGCCTTTGAGTTGGCGTTCAACCGTTTTAGCCCTGGTCAATTTTTGGATTTTTAATGGGGCGGAGGGAGTAGTGGGAGTGACGGGTTTAGGGCGAGAGATAAAGGAGGGTTTTTGGTTTTGTGCTTCTTTAGCCCTTTTAGTAGCCTCCACCCAAGTTGAGGGTTGAGCCATGAGGACATGGGCCCGAATCTCCTCCTCGAGGCCACTAATAAAACACTCTCGAAAGAAATCATCAGTCATGCCCTCTGTTCGAAAAGCCAGGAGTTCAAAGGCAGCTATAAAGTCTTCTACTATTCCAGATTGCTTCCACTTTGTCAAACGACCCAAATGGTTGGTTTCCATGTCAAAGCGTTCATAAAGCTCAGTCACAAATTGGGTCCAAGCAATATACCCTTGACGAGAAGTTTTTCTCCATTGCCACCATTGCCAATGTTCTTGATCTAGATGGAGAACACCATACTAGAGTTTGGCCAAGTCATTGGTAATGCCATATAAAGAGAAATAATTTTCCATTTGGGTTACCCAACCTGTGGGGTCTGAGCCATCAAATTTGGTCACGTCCACCCGCGAAAGGCGTATGTCACGTTGAAAGTGATGGGACTGAAAGGTATGGGAATGGGAGGAAGTTTTTCCTTCATTCTTTGGATGTGCTTCAGAGAAATGGTCATCTGTAGGGATCTTCAGTTTGGTGCAAAGTGCTGCAAAGACAGATTCAAGATGGGTGGTAGGTTCTTGTTTGACCTCCTCCATTGAGGAATGTATGGTTGTATTTATGGTAGCATTGATGGACGAATTGATGGAGGCAACAATAGCACTGAGTTATTTTACTTCTTTTTGGGTTTCTAAGGAACCATATTGCATGGTGTTGAAGCAAGCTTCCAGGTCTTGGCTACGGGTATGGGCCATGAGGATGGGTGAACTGAAAAGGGGCGGGTGGGGTCAATTTTTTTTTCTAAAAATGATATGGATGAAAGTGATAAGGGGGAAGAGATGAATCCAATGGAATAGGTCTCAAATAATGGTGAAAAAAATTTTAGACTTTTTTTTTTATTTTTTTTTTACACCTTTGGAGTTATACTTCGGTCTGAAGAATACTGCAGTGATGAAATCCCCAAATGTTTAACCAGAAAGAGATGTGTATTTACTTGGCAACCCGAACACAGTTGCACGACAATAGATCTGGTTTGTTTTTAATTCGTTTATGTTTCTGTCCCCCAAGGGTTAGGTATTCAAGGGTTCTACAGACAAGGGTTTGCCTTGTGCTATATCTCTCTAATATACATGTAGGGTCCAACAGTAGTACTCGGCCCAATATCTCGGGGCACTAACTAAAGAGGATAAACCATACCCTTAGCCGTACTACCCGACTACCCAGGTACCAGAGAGTATCTTCCCGAGTGCTGTTCTCGGTGACACTATAGCAGTCCGATGGCTGATAGGTTTATCTAAAGAGGGCTTCAGGAAATCTAGGCCAATCTGTACATAGGTGTTGTCTGATGCGCTACCACTCGAAGGGGTACCAATAGGGGTTACAAGGGTGGCCAACATATGTGCGCTAAGAACCACTTGTATTTCCTGCATGTATGAATCCCTCAACCACGGGTTTATGTGCGTAACGACAGATCTCTGTGGTTTAAAGACGCTGGAATATGTCTCTACCCTGAAAAATAATTCCCACAATTTCTGCCAAGGAGAATGCTCTGATACCACTTGCAAGATACCAAATATATAAAATATGCAGAACATAAATAAAATGCTAGAAATGGCAGAATAACAGTAAAATATCCAGCATAATCTCCACAATAACATAGAAATGATATAAGAACAACAATAGAAATAACACTTTGATTCATAAAGCAATGTTCACAGGCCTCTTCGAGGGGGCAACCTCCAATCGAGCAGTGCTCTGTTACAATAATCTCCAAGCTAGGGTTTTCATACCCTCGACCCTTATTTATACAAAATGTCTATCAAGAGAAGCATCTAGAGGAAGATCCTTCTAGAAGAGGAAGCTTCTATTAGGTCTTCTTACATCTGCCTTATTTTATTTTATTGAAAGGCCTTATTAATATTGACCTTTATTACATCCGAATATATTAATCTACCTATGTGCGGGTTAGGTCCCTAACATTTATCTAGTCTGTAGACCAAAATAAGAAAGGGCTAGTGTTGTTCTCTTAGAGAGATTTAGCATTACCAAAATCCATTGGAGGATGGGGCCTCAAAAATCCCTTTCTCTTTTCAAAGGCTCTTGTTACAAAAAATGTATGGAGGCCAATTCAAGGAATAGGTTTCTGGGATTAGGTAGTAAGAGCCAAATATTGTTGATATTTGAATTGATTAATATTGAAACAACAATTCATGAGGATTAAAAATCCACCTTCGTTTTAGTAGAGGTGGTACTCCTCTTTGAATTCTTTCAAGATTTATATTTGAATATCTTGGGACATCAATATTAAAATGGGAGAGTGCTAAAAAGAAAACTCAAAATATTTATCATTCAAATAAATGAAAATACTGAAAATAATAAACAGGCATCAAGAATTCCTTAGAAATGGATGAGGAACCTTCACCCATAAAATAATATGTTTACAAAAATATGATACAAGGAAAATAACTACAGAAAATATAACATGAATCTCACATCCATCACAGTTTCAAATATTTTTTATCACATTCAAGGAAAGAAAGATGAATGGCCCACATATCAGAGAACTTTAAAAGATTCTTTTCATTGATAACAAAAGAGAATATGATAGGAGAAACTTCAGATATCCATTTCTCAAAAAATAGAGTTTCAAAAGATTAAATTAAAGTTTATCCCCGAAGTAGTTCTCCTGGATTTGTCAAAAAGTAATACAAGTCTTTGATAGTCTTGGAAATAAAAATGAATTTGTCCAAATTTGGATTGGCATCAGGCTCTCGTGGACCTTAAAATAAAGAAAAGAAATAGGGACAAAGTTGGACCTGAAAAGAAGATAAAAGGGAAGGATAAAAAAATCAGTTCTGCTTTTCTTGATACAGATAAAACAAAATTGGATGATTTTCTGAATGGGAAGAGAAATGAATTGGGAAGAATGTGATCCGTGTTACTCATTGTGATGGAATCTCTCTCGTTGATTTGCTTGTTGATTTCCCTTTTGTATCATCTCTTTTCGTGGTTTCTTGACCAGTACCAACTGCCTCTAACTGATCTTCTTCGGTTATCTTGATGAGCGCTTGTTTGAACCAATTTTCAATATATTCTTTCATTGGCACAACATTTATTTCTTGTCTAAATTTGGTATCAAATATTGTGCTTTCCAATTCTCTTAATTCATACAAAAGTTGGTGGAGTATCTCTTTAATATCCTCATTTTTATTTGCATAATTTACCGACCAACTTTCAATTTCATACTCAGTATATTCAATCGTATTATTAAAATTTTCAATTGATAGGCCTTTTCATATTTCCACATGTTCCTTAAACTGTTGCCTTGTCATAAATATGGAATTTAAAATAAATTTCGGGTCTTGGACCTCCCCTATATTTCTTGCCAGATCTATTTCAATAAATCTGTGATAAAGTTCTTCCTTTTTTACGACCAAAGCGTCACAATCATCCAATATTTATTTTAGCACATTTATCTTTCTTATCCATCAAGATTTCAATTGTTTAATTCTAGTGGGGGAAGGTAGGTCCTCTTATTTTCTTCTCAAGTCAGTCATACCAGAAACTTTTAAAATAAATGTGATTACAACATCTTTGGAGAAACCTTCTTCATTGTTTAAGTCTGCCTAGAGACATTCTCTTAAGTTATTTAATTTAGTACGAAAAGAACCAATATTATTCGCTACATCCCATGCCTCTAAAGTAAGAGACATTATGTTTTCAATATTTTCTCCAACAAATCATCTGATTGCGGCCAAAAAACTTGATGTTACTTTCATATTCAACTCGAGTGTTCCATTGGGATTTCTCCCAAATTGAATAGAAGCAATTGGACTTACAAAGATAGGAGGTGGCATCAAATCATGTTCCAATTCTTTAATTCTTTTTTTGAGCCTTGAATTTCCAGCTTCCATTCCATCAACTGATACTTCAAGAGTGTCCCCAATAGCTTTATGCATTTGGGCAATTCTTGATGCTGGGAATCCATTCAAATCTAGCTCCATGTCTTTCCTTTGGGCACTTTTTCCTTTTGAATTTACTCGTTCAAAGACTAGATTGTTTAAATCTTTATCAAATAATGCACTATGGAGGGTCAACGATTCTTCTTCATAAAAGATAGGATCATGAGTCAACAATTATCTTGCTACTTCTCCATTCTGTTGAATCCTCTGGTCATCATCTGGAAACTCTATATCCTCGATGTTTGCGTCTAGCTCCATGTCTTCAAGAAGAGCATCCTCATCATGTATGACTTCTTCCACTTCTTGTTGATTATTCTGCCTTTTCCTCTTACTAGTTATTGGTAATTTGTTGGGTTTTTTATTATTGTTTTTGGGATGATGAGGATCATCTTTGTCACCTGAATTCTCAATCAAAGATTTATGTTTCTCTTGTAAAACAATTTGGGGATTTCACTTTTGTGTGCCGCTTCTCTAAGAAGAACTCCAAGACTTTGAATTGTTTTCACTAATAACCCTTTTGTGCTAACAATGTGCTTCACTTGTATTGATAATAGTCTCAAGATCTGCAATCACACTTCTTTAGAGACATTGTCATCATTTTCTTCTTCTCCATATATACAAGTATTTATGTATGATGTGCCGAAACCTATAGAGACCATATGATTCATAAAATATTATCGGGGGTCAAACCCCTTCACTTGATTTTCCAATTTAAGATTATATCGGTCGAATTGGGTTGCAAATTCAACAATCTTTGAAGCACTTTTCATGAAATCTCACCAACTTTCCATGACAATGGAATGAACTACCTTTTCTTTCTTTTATAAAATAAATTAACCCAAAATCTGTATTGTCTACAGATTTGTACCATGAATATCTTATCAGGTACATAAAATGGGAGATAGATTGGGGCTTCCTGGGAGCAATAGACTCTAATTATGCTATATTCTTCATTTGATTCAAAATTACACCTTTTGTCTAAAAATGTTGCTGCCTCCACATATAATATTGAAGTATTGTTTCCAAACATAAGTTTTTTGGAAGAAGATAGAAAAGAATCATAAACTTCGTAAAAGTGGTACATCGCTTTCTGCTTCCACACAAAAGGGTACCAAGTATGAACTGGTTCTGTCTTGGGATAAACTTGTCTTGACAAAAGCAATCCTTGAAATACATGACAATATATGATAACGAATACCAAATACACAAACATATATAAATTCTTATCTTTCTTGAAATTTGACAGTTGAAATGATATCTCATAAGACATAATTTTATACGAGTCAAAAATTCTCTTCCCTTGAATAGAATAATATAAAATGTAGAGAGCTAAACAAGGGATAGTAGTAGACGAATCCCATCCCAATACCCTAGCAAGAAGCCAAGCCATTTATTTATAAGGTTTCTTCAATTGACTAACCTGAATCACTAATAAGTCCTTCGACATTGTCACCGAGTCTTCGAGACATTGCGACAATAAATCCCTGCGATCGTTTTTAGCCTTAATGAAGTTCTTGGATTCTTCAACCTTCAAGGTTGCAGTCAACTTTGGTAACCTGAGAATTTGGCTGAAAGTGTATGGTGCTAAAGAGATTGGAGAGTGTCCATTCAATTTGATAATTCTTTGGTCTTTCTCATAGTTGTATGTGCACCATATTACCAATTCTTTTACATCAAAGACCTTTGGAACACATCTTTCCCTTGCGATCCCTGATATCCTGATATCATCAACATCCATTTCTTCAGAAGGTAATGTAGAATAATATCTATATGCTCTTGGCCAGTGGTATTTCAGGTCCTGTGGTGCAAATGTATTTAGCGTGTCTCCATAGAAGCTTTCTCTTCTTCTCGCCATCTTTCTTGAGAGTTAGCCAAGCATGTATAGTCTTTCTGGAATAGAAAAACAATTCTTTCTTTGTATTAACCACTGGAGCTCTTATTTCGAAAGAGTGATTTGGCGAATTAAATTTGAATTTATGAAAAGGGTCTCAATAAAAACACCATTAATAATAGTGCTTTATTACTTAACCATCTATCGTTTCACTTAATATATGCATTAAATATTTCTTGGGGAATGTGACAAGGAACGAGGATTCATGGCAGAGCAGAGAAAATGAATGTATACAAAGAATTGAATGAAAGATGTCCGCTTCCACAGTTTCATGGGATGCTTTGAAATATGACTAAGAGTAGGATGGCAGACGAATGAACGAACAAGAGAGAAATTTTCAAAGTAGCTCGACAAACTTTGCTTCTGTGATTGAACTTAAAAGACTAAGTATGGAACATACAATATCAAGAAAATGACTAAGTACCAAAAGCGAGCGGACAAACTTGTGATTACAATTGAAGAAGTGATGCATGCCCATGGACCCGTCGTTCCACAAAGAATAAGAGAATATGATTAAGTGTTGGTACACATTGTATGCAATGGAAAAGAGCAATATATTTTGAGGATGACAAACGTTAAGGTAAAGGTTATGAACCCGCTGTAGATCAATTTTTTTCTAAGTATGGAGTATGACACACAAGAGAGATATTTATAGCTTAATTAATTTTAAGGTAAAAAAGTATATAGCCCCTAATATAGTGGAGGTTTGGATCAAGAATCCCCTTAGACAACAAAATAATGCCTCAATAATCTATAAAGCTGTTATCAATGCTTTCCATATGGTTAGCAACTAGTTTATTTTGAAAATTGGAAAAGGGGATAAAGTGCAACTTGGCCTTGACCCTTGGGTAGGAAGCAAAGTTATGCTAGAATTCCCCTTCAATTGATTCATGATTTAAGAAATAAGGTTATTTTAACCTTAAATAGATCACAAACTGGACAAGGTCCACTAATTGGCATCAACAATGGTTATCATGGGGTTTGATATGCAGGGTTCATATATGGTTTTACTTCCAGGAGAGGTGTTCGACCACCGAGGTATGATGTGATGTTTTATATTTTGATATTTAGATAGTATAGCATGTGTATTATGTATAGATGGATGATGATGCTATCCTTTGTTTGTTTGTATGTGCAGATGTGGGACCTCACAGGCGTGAGGTTGAGTGGGTTAGAGCGCCGGCTCGTCAGGGGCTGGTGATGCCTCTACAGGGAGAGCCGCGGGCGGGAGAGAGATGATGGTGTGAGGATGTTGAGGCGAGACCAGTTGGTGAGGAGAGAGCAGCTAGGAGACGTTGTTTTGACGACCCTAGTGCAGGGCCATCACATGCTCCTCCGGCCGAGGCCGGAGGAGATTTTGAGGATATTCGTCACCGCTTGGAGGCGGTGCTATAGGGTGTGCCTGAGGGCATGTGGTCATGCATCCAGGATGAGGGCATCCTAGAGCAGTGTGTGGGAGTTTCGTTGATGTGGTGGACTGTGGTTCGATGAGCAGCAGTAGCAGGTGCTGCGATGATCGGGCGGTTACCTCCAGGTCCGGAGGGACCGATAGTGGGTGGGGCACCACCACTCGAGGGATGGACAGGAGGTTGTGCTCTAGAGGCACCATGGGTGTCTCTCTATGTATTTTTTTGTATATTATATAGGCCGATGAGCCCATTTGGTGTGGAGACACCAGTTTTGTACCGAGGTGCTTCACTGGCCTGCGGATTTTGTATACAATGTATTCTATGTGTATGTAAACATTTTGATGGTACTGTTGACTGACATTTATATATATATGGATATACATTTTGGGGTCTTTGTGATGTTCACATGGGTGTGAGAATTGTTTAATGTTATGTGTGATGTCTAATCTATATGCTGTGACAAACTTTTGATGGTTTATGTGTGTGTAAAGGTGTCTTGATGTGATATATGCCAATCGAGTACAATGTTAGCTAGGTTATCTGTAATTTGATTAAATTGTCTTGGAATATGTGTAAATGTAATGAAATCAAAATGTCGAGATAAAAGTCTAACTTGCAGGTATTTGTGAAAAAGACAAGGATCGCGGACACAGTACACATTGTTGAGTTGGAGGATGACTAGTTGGGAGTCAAGTAAGATACTAAGGTGACGAATACGATGATGAATGGCATCAACGAGGAGGCCAATGATGATAGTGTACTTGGCTTGGTTGTTGGTTGCTGAACCCAAACATATGCCACTAGAGTGGAGCAGTTCATGTGAGGGGGAATAGAGGGCCCAAGCTGCCAAAGTGAGATTTTGTGTCTAACGGCTGGCGCCGTCAGCATAACTGATGTGGTGGGCCGGTGGAGGAAGCATCTGTCAATAACACAAATGATAGTTTAGATGTGAGGTATGGAAAAAAGATTAAAAAAACAATATAAAAGAAATAACCTAATGTAGAATGGCGACGCTCAGGCGTAAAATTTCTTTAAGTATAACCCGTTGACGGGTTCTTTGAGAGAGAGGCCCTCGGGGGAAGCCAGGATGTATGCACCTTTGGTGAGGCAATGTTGGATAATGTAGGGGCCATGCCACAGAGACTCAAATTTTCCATGACCGAGGGTATTGTGAGCGATATCATAAGCAAGGATGAAGCCGCCTTCGTGAAATGAGCGAAGGTTGACATGGCGATCAAAGGTGGCCTTTGATAGTTTTTTGGCTACCTCATTGTTCTGTAATGAAGATCGATGATATTCGTCTAGGGACTCTAAGTTCAGAAAACGCTTCTCCATTGGAGCAGTGTCAGGTAATAGCTCAATTGTGGTGTGTAAGGTGGGAATTTCGCACTTGATAGGAAGAGTGGCCTTGACCCTGTGGACTAGATGAAATGGTGTGAAACCAGTGGCCATTTTCATGGCTGTACGGTAAGCCCATAGTGTGGAAAATAACATATGATGCCAATTGGTCTTATGTTTGTTAACCATACGCTGTAACATGGTATTGAGGACCTTGTTAACTGCTTCGACCTGTCCATTGGATTGAGGGTAATATGGTGAGGAAAACTCATGGGAGAATCCTAACCGGGATGAGAGTTCGATGAAAATCTCATTCTCAAAATGTTTCCTGTGATCAGAGACTAGTTGGAGTGGTACTCCAAAGCAGGATATGACGTGATTAAAGAAAAAACACGCTGCGGTGTCAGCGGTGTTGTTGAAGGTAGGCATGGCTTCAACCCACTTTGTGAAGTAATCGACTGCGATAATGATGTAATTGTGTCCGTTGCTGGATGGGGGGTTACAAGTCATGAAGTCGATGCCCCATTTACAAAAGGGGCCTGCAGTAATGACTGGGTGGAGAAGAGTAGGTGCTGCTCATTCCTACATGGAGAAGAGCAGGTGGTGCTCATGCTTTGTTGGCATAAAGATGACATTTATCGCATCGCTTCACAGCATGAATGTAATCGTGAAACAATGTAGGCCAAAAGTAACCTGCGTGAATGATTTTTTAAGCGGTGGACATTTTCGAGAGATGGCCTCTGCACACACCGCTATGGCAGTCATTCAAGACTCTATTGGCCTTGTTAATAGTCAAGCATCGACGAAGTATGGTGTCGACCCCTCGTCGATATAAGATATCTCCGATGAGGAGATAGTGGGGGGCCTGGTGGCAAATACAACGACGATCATCTCGTGAGAGGTGGTTACCGAACTTTTGGGTTCAGAGGTAAACGAGGAGGTCATCGTACCAAGGGTCATCTAAAGTGATGTAAAAGAGGTGTTCATCGAGGAAGTTGGTATTGACGGGGGCACTGGTAGTATTGGAGGGGAAGGTTGTGATGAGTTCGGCAAGGACAAGAGATTTCTTTCTCTTGGGTGTTGAAAATTCGAGATCATACTCCTAAAGGATAACGATCCATCGGGCAAATTTGCCATTAATTTGCCGACGACTGAGCAAGTATTGCATGGGGTTGGAATCCACTATGACTTTGGTTGTGCAAAGAAGAATGTAATGGCACAGTTTCTAGACTACGAGGACGACTGCAAGGGCTAGTTTCTCTTCATGATTATACTTCGAGGGTGGCCCTCAGAGGTTTTTGCTAATGTAGTAAATGACATGCTCACGATCATCATCACTGATTTGAACGAGAACTCCTGCTATTGAGGCAACTAATGCTGATATGTAGAGGATATAGTTGTGATTATAGTCGGGTGAATTAATTAAAGGGGCGTTGGAGAGTGCCATTTTAATATCGTCGAATTCTTTTTGGGCATGTTCATCCCAGTGGAATGGGATGTCGTGGCGTAGTAAGCGAAGGAAACCGTGTGCTCGAGTGGCATAGTCTGGGACAAATCGCCTTAAAAAGTTAGCTTTTCCTTGTAGGCTCTGGAGTTGGTGTAAATTCTGGGAGGGTGAAATTTCTATGATGGCCTGGACTTTGAGGGGATCCACGGTAATACCACTTTGGGAAACGATGAATCCGAGGAGGCGCCCTACAGTGATGTAGAACACACACTTGAGGGGGTTCAAGCGGATGTTGTACTGACGACACCGTCAGACGATGATCCGTAAATCATCAAGATGCTGGGTGCATTTTTTGGATCGAGCTGTGAGGTCGTCCAAGTATGCGAGGATGATATAAGCTAGATTATGAAAAATGTATGTCATAGCCCGTTGGAAAGTTGCGCCAGCGTTTTTTAGGCCAAAAGGCATGACACGATATGCAAAAGTACCCCAAGGGGTGGTGAATGCAATTTTGTATTGATCAGCTGGGTGTATTTGGATTTGGTTATATCTAGAGAAACCGTCCATGAAGGATAGATCCTCGTGGCCTACGCAGTCATCAATAATTTGATCGATGAAAGGAGTTGGAAAGTTGTCTTTGGGACAGGCATGATTGAGATCACGAAAGTCTGTGCATAAATGGATAGTGCCCTGCTTTTTGTTAACGGGTACAGGGTTGGAAACCCATGAGGTATAGGCAATGGGGTAGATGAACCCAGCCGCACGTAATTTGTCAATCTCAACTTTGATAGCCGTGACTTTGGATAGGTGTAGTGGTCGTTGTTTTTGGAGAACAGATGTGATATCAAGCCAGGTGTCTATGCGATGTTTGACAATAGAGGGATCAAGGCCATACATCTCTGTGTATGACTAGGAAAAAATATACTAGTATTATTGGAAGAGGGCTTTATAGGTGGTGATTTCTTGAGGAGTGCATGCGGTGCCAATGGTGATTTCCTCGACGACTCCATTTTTGATGGAAATATCGATTTTGATGGTGGGGGAGATGTTGGCCATATTGCCTTCTTCAAAAGCATCGGGGGAAGGGATGGGGATGTTGAACAAGTCGATATGCCATGATGGGATAAAATCCTTGGTTTCAACTGTGTATATGGGGTTCTGGTTAGGAGGCATGAAGGCTTCCTATGAAAAGAAGAGCGCTCTGTGGTGTAGCGCATCCCATGGGTAGTCGAGGGTGGTTAATTCCTCAAGTATGTCCTCGTCACAGTAGAATTGTTGGGAATACAAGGGAGCAAAAAGAGTGATATCGGTGACTTTCATCGTGTGGTTGGCCTTTGGTGATGAAGAAGTAGGGGGAATGATGCAATGAGATTGCGATGGTTTGCTCGACATAAACCAAATATCTAGATACTGAGGATTATTAGTGGTAGTTGGGCGTAAAATTTCTGTGGGGAAATGAACGGGAGAATTGGGGGGATTTGGGGGTAAATCCTCGTATAAGTCATCCAAGAACCATGGAGGAATAGGGAGTGTTGCTGGATCAGGAGAAATAATGTGAAGAATCTCTAGTGATGGGGTAAGGTTAATCATTGATTCTATAGGGGGTGCAGGGGTTTGAATCAGGGTCATTTGGCATTACCTGTATTCAATGATCATAGGACATTGATATGTAAAATGATCTAAGGATTCACATAGAGAGAAAGGGCATCTCATGCGTTCATTGACTAAAGTCGTGACATAATGGATGTTAGTGATGTTTGGTGGGGATGATGTAGCTAGACTGGGTTCGTGCTGGAAGCTTTGGTGTACTGCTACTAATGTCTGTTAGAATTGAGGTAGTGTTGGGCAATGGTGTGTTTAATGGCCATATTATGAACATATGGCGCAAGCAAATTTGGTTCGCAGCCCTTTGCTACTTACATTAGGGGAGGTAGCAACAGTACTTGCTAAAGTGACAAACATTGATGGTGTTTGATTGAGTTGAATTAGGTTACGTAAATCGGGTAGAGATGGGCATTTGTTGGTTGGGTGTCCATCTTTCTCACATAGCACACAAGGAGGTTGGACGTGTGGGGGAAGTGGAGCGGTGGGCTCCTTCTTCGTTCGCCTACCCCTAGCTGTGGCAGGGAGGTTAGTGAGTGGGGGTGTAGAGGGTATGGTGGGAGTGAGTATGGGAATCTGCATTGGGATTGCTTCTGTTTGGGGGGGAAGGGATGGTTGAGGAACTATCTCTAGTGGATGTAAATACCAAACTAGGATTTCCAGCACCATATTAGGAAGGGTAAGCATTGCGGCTATTTGGAAAGCTTGTACACCTGGTGGAGGGTAAAATAAGGGGATTTGAGTAATGGCTTGTGGAACTATCTCCTAAACTGGGATATGGACTTGGGGTGAGGTGAAATCGTGAACTAGTGAAGTTGAGAAGTTCACAGAAGGCTCGTGAGGGAGGGGCTTTGCGACTAGTGGGACTTCAAATATGAGAGAAGCCTCCCTGGGGGGAAGGGTATCCTCAATGTCAGTTCATTTGGATGATATGACGCATACTTGATTGGAAGGATGAAGGAGCGGTGGTGCACCATGGTAAGTTCCTAACAATGACGGGTCTTTGAAAATTTCGGGCCCCATTTCGATGAGTGGGTATGATTTAGGATTAGTGTGGATGAGGGGGAGAGTGTTATCGATGTTGGCAGAAGGGTTAGGCTCATAATGTGAAACTTGATCAATTGTAATGATCTTACCGTTATGGGGGAACATCATGGTTTGAAAGACAGAAGAGGCAACTGCCTTCATAGCGTACATGTAGCTACGACCGAACAAGATATTGTAATCAGGTGGGGCATCAATAACTTCAATGTCAATTTGAATGGTCTTTCCCCCGAGTTCTACAGGGACATTTTGGAAGAGCCCTTCAGGAGAAGATGGTCGTTCGTCATAAGCTCTTAAGGTAATGGAAAATGGTATGAGTTTGGGGGAACCAAGTTTCTGCCATACAGATTTGGACATGATGCATGTGGATGCACCTTCATCGATGATGCACTGATGAACTGTAATGTTCCGAATTTTGACGGGGATTTGAAAAGAGATGAGAGCGGGGAGGCAAGGTTCTCCGTTGTCGAGATCGAATGTGATGAGTTGAGTATCCGCGGGGTCGATTGCCCCCAAGGTGGAAAGTAATGATCTCCATTGAGTTGGACAAGTTTGAAGGACTTCTAAGATTGACATGGCAGCCGTGGACTGTGCTAAGTCATCAAACAAATTGTAATTATGAGCCGCCCTAGCCTGCGGGTTGTGGACATTCCTGTGTAATGGGATGCGAGGGATGCAAAGAGGTGTTTCCATGTTAGGGCGAGGAATCACCAACGGGGGTCCCGTTGGTGCTGGGATTGTTTCTGGGGGAATGGGAGGAGACTCAGCGGGTGCATGGTATTGACGACTACGTGTCTGTAGAAGGATTTCTTCCTCACTAGTGAGGAGGATAGTATGATCTGCGAGATTGTTTGGGTTGAGATATTGTCCCAACTGTGGTGGGGTAGGCTGCATGTCTTGTTGGGTGTTCATCATAGCCTGGTGTGGAATGGGGTTCTGCAGCACGACTGGAGGAGGTTGTTGCACATATTGTTGTGGGGCCTGCTGAGGGGAAGGCGGTGCTGGAGGATGTGGTCCATTTCCTGAGTCTTTCATCCATTTAAAATCAGTGATTTTGGGGCAATGATGGGTATAATGACCGAACTCACCGAAAAGGGCACAAGGGAAGTTGGTTAGAAGATTGTTGTTATTTTTCCCTTGACGTCTGTTGTTATGGCCCCCCTGGGGGTTCTGATTCCCTTGGTTCTGGTTGCCCCCAGTAGGTTGGTTCTGTTGGGGGTGATTTCCACCTTGACTTGGGTTGCTATTGTTTTGGTTTTTTCCTTTTTTTTTGCATTATTCGACTGATGGGTTGGATTTTCCGTATTCAACTGTTCAAAATTTTGATATTGCTGAATGGGAGAGGGTTGAACAAAATTCACCCCAGTGTGAGGGTGTCCTTGTGGTGGAGCCATGGGCAGTGGAGGACCATGAAATGGAAAGTACATATTCTGTTGGGGTAATGATCCGTAGGGTACATAGGAAGGCATGGCGCTTTTGCTAGTACTTAGAGTATAAGCTGAGGTAGAGGGAGTACCAGAACTTGTTTGGATAGGTGGGTGTATTGTGGGTGTCGGCAGTGGTCCACTGATGGGTGGAGGAAGGGCAACATGGTATGGTTGTTGATAAGGGGGTGGGGGATAATAAGAGGTTCCTCCATATGCCAATGGATATTGAGGTGTGCCATACATTGGTGGTTGTTGGGGTTGTGGATTGTGGTGCATGGTGTTACCAATCAATCTGTCTACTGAGTGAGACATCCCGGGTTTATCTTGGCCAAATGGCACTGGTTTTGGGAGATCAAGAAGTACTGTGTACAAGTACCCTGATTGTGAATAGATGAGGTTATATTGTTGAGCCTTACTGATGGCTTCTTCTTCTAATTGAGGGAAGGTGGAAGCCACATATTTATCGAGGAGAGAGACAAGTGATTTGAGAAACCAATCAAGACATTGTTGTTTGGTGGTTTCTGCTTTGCACAAACTATGTCATCGACGCCATTCGTGAATGTGATCAACGATATGTGTGGCTGAGGTTTGTTTAAAATTAGAGAGTAGTTCAAGACCATTGTCACGACGGATTGGTAATTGGAAGAGGGTAAAAAATTCTTTGGCCAAGGACTCGAAAGTCGCATGGGACCCCGACTTTTCGTCTACATACCATTTGGATGATGGGCCAGTGAGTGTGCGTTGAAATAATCGTAGTCTGATGGAATCATCCATAATGCTGTTGGAAGAGCACCATAAGTGGAAAGTCATGACATGGTTGGCGGGGTCATCTCCTGCCTTTCCTTAAAACTTGGGGATATTTGAAGGTAGTTTGGTAGGCATTGCAGGCCATGTGGGGTCATGCAATATAGGGTCATTTGTGAGTTTTCTTAGATCTGGTATGTTGAGAGAGTCCAAGTATGGCATTTGTAGTGGTGGTGAAGGATTAGTTCCAGCCATGGTGTGAGTGGTTTGTGAACCTGACCCTTGGGGGGACTAGGTGGGTTTGTACTTCCCCCGTGAGAGGAAGTTGGCCCTCCACTTTCGTGTAAAGGAGAGCGAGTGGACGGTGGACCTTGGGAATCGGACCTAAGTAAGGTGGAACCAAGCAAAGCTGATCCTAAGATAGTGGTGCTCATAGGAGTGTGAGAAGGTGGAGCTAATGAGTTGGCCAGACTAGTAACTCCCCCTAGAATAGGAGGGAGGTTTAGCAAGCATCTGGAACGATGGGGGTTCTGTGGGTTCCCTATGATGTTTGACTAGATGAATGGATGTGTGTGAATGGCGGTGAGAGTAATAAATAAACAAGAGCCTTTGTTTGCAATTTTCTTGAACTTTACACGATATATATCTAAATCAAATGTAATCAGAAGTGCATCATACATAAAGTGTTTTGATAAAGAAGCATATATGTGGATAAGTGGATTTTGTCCACGTGGGGGGAACAAAGAAAACAAATGCTCGTTTCCTAAAAGACATAACGTCCTTCCTCTCAAAATGACACTGGACCTTCCAATAACACTCGACAGTGGGGTCTGAAGCCACAAGAAGAGAAACTAGTGAAGGATGAAGCGATCAGTTATAATGAGGGGTAGAGGGGGCATATCCCGAAAGAACTGGCGATATTTCCCAATAGCCACACAAAATCCGATCAAGGTGCAATTGTATCCCACAATTTCCACCTAGGTAGATGTCCTAAAATTTGGTCATTAGGTACCTTGGTCAAAGTGCGACATTTAGATTTTCGGCCTAAGAAATGGGTCACAGGCTGGATCCAGTCCAAGAGGTGGGTGCCTCAAGGGGGGACACACAGAACAATCGGACCTCGACCTTCAACCCTTCACGGGTATCTCCCTGCCTTATGGTGTTAGGAACACTTGAATTGGAGGATTTAAAGTTCCCTATTTGACAACTTCTATTGTTTTGACAATGTGAGAACCAGATAATGGGGAGTTATTTGGATGCCTATCCCT
Source organism: Picea engelmannii (assembly GCA_009831015.1). Lineage (NCBI taxonomy): Eukaryota > Viridiplantae > Streptophyta > Pinopsida > Pinales > Pinaceae > Picea > Picea engelmannii. Next base: position 122,427 of record ML799222.1, on the reverse strand, counting down.
AAAATCCTACCTAGACTAAAAAATTTCTTTTCGCACCTCCCGTGGAGGAAAACTTAGTGAGTTTTTAGAATTTTTTTAGATGTGGTTGTTTGAGAGATTGGGGCTGTGAGCCAATCTCGTTGAAATTAAATGGGAGTGGATAGTTTCATCAAGAAAAGGGTGGGGTGTTTCAGAATCCTGTTGGAGGAAACTTACTTTGACCTCCAAGTTTCGAGATAAAACTATGTGAGTGATAAGTGACTTTTGTGTGTGAATGAGTGAAAGTGTGCCAATGTTTTAATGAATTAGGTGTCACCTTGCTGCATGTGGACTTCGCTTGGTCCTTACAAGTGTTGATTACCTAATTAACTAAATGCCTTTGGTACAACCTTGCGTAATTCAAAACTCCCTAGGAAGGTAGCATGTGGACATGTGGGTCCATTACTATTCCTTTAATTCCCTATTGTGATTTAATATAAGAAAGCTTTGAAGCTATCCTAGATTGTGATCATGTGGGCATGTATGGGCCCATTACAAAAACCTTTAAACTTCCCTAGTGATTTAATCTAAGAAAGTAAATTTCAACACTATCCTATCTTTGTAGCATGTGGGCATGTATGGGCCTGTTACAATCTTGAGATGCGTTTGAAAAATAAACTAAGAGGAGTCCCGAGGGGGTTGTTTTCCTCTCCTAAAGGTTTTAGTCTTTTTAAGGGAGATGAAATTGTCCTACAACCTTTTTCTGATTCTCAAGGTCGCTTTGAAGTGTGAGAGAAGAGCATACTAAACGATTGTTATCCAACTTCTAGTCCCAGTGCAAGTTTTATGTGATTACAAATGATTTCCAACTTATACTCTTAGTCAAAGCAATCCATCCATGTGGAAAAATGAAAGCAAAAAAGGAAATAATGATTTTAAACCCCCTAAGTGCCTATGTGTTTTTGACTAATCCCTTTATATGGAGAGGGAACTAAGTGTGGTGCAGATTACAATATGCATGAAATCGTTTTTAAGAAGGCTAGGGGCCTTCCACAAATCACAAAAAGGCTTACAATGTGTATTTTTCTACACAGGTGCGCGGGTCTTAGAGTAGACAGAGGCACACTGAGCGCCAATGCGCAAATCGAAAAATACTTTTGGGCATAGGTGCGTGGAAGGCGCTGAACAACACAGTAATTTTGGCGCACATGCGCACGATGCGCGACTGTGGGCCAATAAACCCACGCACACCTGTCACACGACTGTGAAGAAAATTTCGAATGGAATCCTCTCAATTCAGTGTTGAATTGGATGTTTTGTAGGTTGGCTTGGGCCGGTTAAGGTACCTGTAGGTTAAATAAACTGAAAGAAGAGCTAGAAAAACCCAAATGGGGTAGGAAATTGATACCTTTCACCAATGGAGTCGCTAATCTGTTGTGCCTCTTTTGCCACTTGAATGAGCAAAATAGAGGTGCTTACAAGCTTAGTTGGGTTAGCTAAGCAAGACAACAATGAAGGAAGGGTTAGAAAAAGAAACATAAAAGACTAAGCTAAGTATTAAACTAAGAAAGGAAAGAACAACTAAACTATTAAGCATAAGGACATAAGAACAAGAAACCAATAAGACTCATGTCACCAATGGAAAGGATTATATTAGTGAAAATAAAACACCGAGAAGAAAGAGGACTTTGGGTCCCTTCTTCCTCCAAGGGAGGGCTCTTGGACCCCCACAATTGAGCTCTTCTTACAACTTTGAAACTTGAAAGAAATGGTGAAAGAATCGCAAGCTAATCCACTCAAAAGGTGAGGTGGATTTCCCAAATAGAATGATGCTAGTATGCTCTTGATGAGAAAAGAGGATTCCCCAAGAGAACAAAAACAACATAACCTTGCAAATGAATTCCTTGAAAATGTAGTGCACCCATGGCCTTGTTTTATAGCACCACTTTGAGGTATTGTGCAACCAACTTTTAGTGTAAAAAGGGGTTGTTTAGGGCACTTTTAGGTCTTTGACCAGCCACCCAGTTGGATTTAGCTGAGATTTGGATGTCAAATCAACTTGGAAGCTGAACTAGAAGTGGGTGGGAGGCCGACCAATCTCATAAATGCGCCGTTTCTTAGGTGTGTGTGGATTTTAGTGACCACAGTCGCGCATCGTGTACATGTGCGCGTTTCTTGCATTTCTGGATGGCACATTTGCACGCGTGCCCTGTGTAGTCATAGTGCACCTTGATTTTATAACTGGTTGTATAGTTTTGGACCTTTTGGAAATGCTTTTTTGGTAATTTTGGTCCATGGGTGAACTCATAGCTGTTTGAAGATGCTGGATTCCTGTAACCATTTGTGGACGAAATTTTAGTGATAACACCTATAAATCCTTTGCTCCTCTGATATTTACTAGCGCTGCAAACTCTCTGTTTTGGTGCCATGAAACTTTTGTTGCAAATTCATCGCTGTGAAACCCCAGTTCCAGTTTTTTTGAAAGCCTTCCTCTGCATACTTGACAAGCTCAAATTCAAAGGATTGACTCTACGCCCTTTTCAACTTGGATTTTTGGTTGATCAACTGTTAGATTAAGTTTAAAGATTACATTCATTTTTCATACAACTAAATGATTCTGGTATTGTCATAAAATCCCTGTTTCAAGCAGAGAATTCACAGGTGTCTTGCTCTTATTGAAAATTCCAGTTGCCTATCTTTATATCAGTAAACTGAAGACTACACTCTTTCATTTTTGGATGTGCATAAAGTGAATTGTATAGAAATCCTATACACAATCAGCCTATGGAAAACAATTTTTTATCAAAACCCTAGTATCTTTTATCCTTGTTTTCATACATCTACCTATTCTTTCAACTCACATAAAATATTCCTCAGCAACAGTCATGAACCCTATGATATAACACAAGAAGACTCATAAGGGAGGTGAAATATCAAGGATAGAGCCCTATGATATGCATCTTTTTTTGTTTTGAACCCTTGATTAGAGAGGCCTTCTAGAGGGTAGGTTGTATCAATTTTCGTCAAAGAATGCAAAGGGGGCACTTAGAGGTGGCTAGGGAATTTGCATTGAATTTCAATGGGACCAAAACTAGGGTTGGAATATTGGAGTTTGAAGTTTCAAAATTTTCAATCTCTGCTACAACAGGGATACCTAGAACTGGAGAAAAGTGGTTTAAGGCTATGACACTAAATGCCTATTTCTACAAGGAGTTCCTCAAATGAGAATACCAGGAAGAAAATCTGTCCAAAGGGGTACCCATAAATCATACGCTTGAAGGTTTTGATAAAATGTTGAAGGTGATTCAGAGGTATTTTACCCGTGAAGGAAGATTTAACATGGTATATCAATACCATATCAAATTCTTGTTACACTTCACATGGAAAGAAGTTATAAACCTCCCTTTTTATTTGTTCAGAAGTATTGGAAAAATGGCTGATAGAGTTCAGGCCAAATCCAAGCAAGTGGACACTAGTGTTTTCCACTCGGGTCTTATCAAAATGATAGGTATGGAAGAATTAAGAAAGACAAACACAGACTGGAAAACATTAATCACTTCACAATTCCAGCTTAATGTTGCCCCCACTCCACAGTCCAAGCTTCAAAGCCCTGTTCCTGATGAAAAGACTGTGTATTTAGAGGTGAGCAAGAAGAGAAAAAGTACTATGACTGCTAAAGATGATAGAGCCCAAAAGAGAGATGAAGAAGGATGACCTTCACCATCTTCATAGAGGGAAGCTTCACCCATGCCAAATCCCATTCCAATGAAGGCTCTTTCAAGCAAACCCATAGGCCTAAGAGGCATAAAGTTGGTGTTTCCTTCACCCAGTGCACTTGACAAGGTCAAAGCTAGAATGCCTCTTACCAGAGAAACAACCAAGCTAGGAATCCTTGTGAAGGATGATACAATATGAGTTTCATCCCAGAGGAAAGGTAAATCCATAGCTGTTGAAAAGCATGTTGAAATCATTGGCATCACTACTCTTCAAGAAGAGAGAAATCCCACTTTTAAGAGGTTCAAAAGACAACTTAAAGAGGCAAGGGCCGAAGTTGATGAAATGAAGAAAGGGGAGTTGGTTTCAAAGAGGAAACTCAAGGGACTCATGGAAATGTATCATGAAGCTATTGAAAACGACAGATTTATAGCCAAAAGTTTTCGGCCCCTCCACAAGCAGCTTAGAAACCTATATAGACAGAACAGAGCACACCAGACACAAATAAAAAAACTAAAGACATAACTTCAACCTTTCAAAAAGGAGTCAGCTAAGAGAAATATGGATATGTTGGCTAAATTTGCAACCAGGAGGAGCTCTAGAGTTAGAAAATGAAGAAGTTGAACACCTTAACCCATATTTGTTTTGACAATTTTTTTTTTTTTTTTTGTATTTTGCAATTTTGAGGATGTTCATGCTTGATAAATCATGTTTAGCTACTAGGGTGTTATCTTCTAAGTCATATATCATAATCATATGTTATTTCAATAGTTAGTGGCAATGGAGATATTTTTTGGAATACTTTAAGGTATTTTCAAATGGAATAAGTAGCTACTAGAAATTTGCACCGCTCGGCGCTGTGAACTGGCTTATACAGGTAGGCGCTACGAATTGGCACTACAAACTTAGGTTTTTGAGTTTTGAAGAAAGGAACAGTTTCCAGGTGTCAAAGATCGATGCAAGCCAGTCATATGATGGTCAATTATGAGTTGGGAGGCCACCTTCCAAAGGGAGAAGCGCTACAAGGGACACTTCGTCAACCATAAAGAAGATGTTGAAGACATTTCCAACATTAGCCTAAATTTTAGCATTTTGTTGTTTTCTATTATCCACCTATTTCCACACCACTTTGAGGGCACTAGGATCCTATGATTAGGTTATTATTCAAATTCTAGTGTTGTCACTGACAATCTAGGTTATAAAAACACTATTGTAAGTATGATAGAAGGTTGGAATGGTCTAAGAGGACTCACTTTTGATACTGTGTTATTTTTACAGAAATACCTTCTCTTTTTGTATCAGACTTAAAATTCTCTGGATAATGAAAATCAATTCTTTTTCCTATCATCTCTTTTGTCTTCTAATTTTGATCACAGTCCAGTGAAAGATTCATTTGGCTGATTTATAGCTTGTTGCAATAGAGGATCTATTGTAATGTAGTTTACAAATATATCAGAATTCATCTCTTTGATTATAAGAATTTATTGTTTCAGATAATTCTACTTCATATGTTTGTCATACTTCCTGATGTAGCTGATAGACATTTCACTTTCTTCTTATTAAGTCTTCCACTTACCCAATCTTTTTCTTAAACCCTGATCCAAGTTATTCAGAGCCTTATTTGCTCATGCAAATTGTGTGAAGTAAGCTGTGATTTACACTATTTTCTTGAGTTTTTATCCATTTGCTACCTTATCATAATACATATCTTTAACCTACTGATGGGTGTTGAGCTTACACTTTAGCAATCAAAGTGTGACTTTCAGTGCTAACATTTTTGCGTCATTGTCAGAGAACGGATTGAAGATTTTTCCCTGGGCTGTACGATAGAGAAAATACTGATTTTGAGGTGCATAATAATCAGTTAAATGAAGACTGCAAATTTCACCTAGCGACTCCATTGTTTTAGTTGTGGATCCCAAAGGTATACAAACGAGTTCCACTCCACATTTACCTCGAGCTGCAACTGAAGTTGACCAAAAAAATATCATCAAGAAAGGACAAGCTTCATAAGGAGCCTCTTCATCTATTTTCTCAGGCACTGTTGGGAACTTACTTGACTCTATTTTTCAAAAACCAATAGCTATATCTAGAATTTCTAAATTACCTACTGTTGAAGCTTCTAAAGATTTTAAAATAGGAGATTTTCTTGTTGAATACTCATCTTTTTCTCCTCAGTTGAAAGAAGAAAGTCTTGAGAATTTTGATGTTCTTGCATCCCCTGAGATTGTAAATTGGTTTAGGCTTGAGAGTCTAGAGGACTTTCCCATCCTAGGTTCTCCCTCTCCTCATTCTTTCTTCTTTGTTGTGACCAAAGAAGAAGGAACCCCTGTTCTTCTTGAGTTTTTCCCATCCTCCTCCAAGACCCAACCACTTTTTGTTAAACCTGAAACTCCTCCATATTATACTTTTCCTTTAACTAAGATACCTGAGATTCAATTTGCAACTTTGCATATCAAATCACCTCCCACTTCTCCTAGGACTCATAATCTTCCTCTTCCTAATATAATGTCAGGTGCAAACCCTCCTCATAATAGGATGGATGCCATTATGGATGCTAGGTATGCTCCTCTAGTGCTGCCTCAACCTATGAATGCTTTCCCAGTAGGAGATTACTTAAAGTACATGCCTAAGTTCACAGGGGAAGAGGACATAACTGCAGAGGAACACCTTGCAACTTTTTATAGCTATGATGATAATCTGAACATTGAAAATGAGCATTTGTGGATGAGATGTTTTGTACAAAGCATTGATGGGGAAGCCATAAAATGGTTTAGGGGTTTACCTCCTGGATCAATTGTTGGGATTGAAGCCCTTGATGATGCCTTTTTAAGGCATTTGGGGGACAAGTAAGACTTTATGTACTATATCACTGAATTTGGTGCTATCAAAAGTAAAGAAGGTGAATCAGTATTAGACTTTTCCAAAAGGTTCAACAAAATGTATAATAAAATTCCTACAGAGATGAAACCTACCGAAACCTCTGCCAAAATAAAATATGCTAGTGCCTTTGACCTTGAGTTTTGTCTTCTGTTAAGAGAGAGAAGATCTACTTCACTAGCCCACATGCAAGATGCTGCGGTAGAAGTGGAATCAAACATCTTGGATGCAAACAAATTAAGAGGAAAATATGATAGCGATAGGAGGAAACAAAAGGCAGAAGCTTCCACCCATGATGCTTCAACAACTAACCCTCAGGTGGATGAATTGACCAAGTTAGTCAAATCCCTTTCTGTAGAAATGGAAAAACTTAAATTAGAGGGGAGACAAGCAAACAAGAACACACAAAATTTTGGAAACTGAAACAACTTCAGAAGACAGAATAATGCTCCTCAAATTCTTTAAAGAGATAAGAGGAATAGAGATGATCAAAAGGTTCAGAATCCTCTCCAAAACAATCTGGTTGATGATAAAGAAGGAGAAGAGGAGGACATTGATCAAGAAATTGACTGTCTAGGAGACACATCTAATTCTCCTCACCTAACTAAATATGCTTATGAAGAGTCCCTGATGAACAACCAATTAAATGAGTTAATCAAGGGAGAGAAAACAAATGAAAATAAGAATAAGTACAACTTGAGGTCAAAACATAAAGAGGGAAAGCCTAGTACATCAAATCAACCTAAAAAATCAGACCCCTCTACTAAAACAGTGGATGCAGCAAAGAAAGGAAAATAAGAAAAAAATAATCAACCTATGGTTAAAGCCCCTGTCCAAGAAGTAAAAGAAATTTTGAAATCCCCATCTTCTTTTAACTTTGAAAATGAAATTCAGAAGATTAAAATTCCAGTCCCATACTTAGAGTTAATAAAGAATGAAGATTTTAAGAAGTCCATTTCTAAAATGCTACAATCTGTTTTTTCTTCTCATTCAACAGATTCAATGAATTTGCAAGATGAAAAACATGCAGTGATATTGGGGCCCTTAGTAGAAGATATGGATGACTCTTCCCCTGTTAAGAACCAAATATCAATATAGCATAGAAAACCCTCAGAAATAGTACTCAATGCCTTGAAAAAGAGATAATTTCAGATAATAAGCCTCTTCGAGGGGGAAACGTCCTTTTACGCCACTTAAATGTTCAAGTACAAGATGATTCAAAATGAAAATGTCTCCTTGGTATATATAGGAGACTAGGAGGTATAATTACAACTAATGGCCTAAAGCCGACATAAATAAAATAACATCACTAATATAATATGCCCCAATTAAGGGGTAATGAGCCAATATTAGGGCTTAACATGCCCCTCCCCTTGAGACAAGTGTTGTTCACAATGCTTGAGTAACTCTGGATGCTTTTGTATAAAAGACTCATCTTCCCAAGTGGAATCTTCAGCCGATAGGTTCCTCCATTTAATGAGATACTCTGAAATGGATCTATTCCTCAGCTGGCGAATTCTTGTGTCAGTTATGGCTTCAGGCTCCAATATGATTTTTCCTTCCTCATCAAGTTCTGGAAATATAGTTTGAACTGGGATCTTGTCGTTTAGAACCTTCTTTAAGCATGAAACATGGAAAACTGGGTGTACTCGTGAAGATGCAGGCAGCTCCAATTTGTATGCCATAGTACCAATCTTTTGCAACACCTTATAAGGGCCATAATACTTTGGTGATAATTTATTATCCTTCTTGGCTTGCTTGAGGGACATCTGTTTGTATGGTTGTGGTCTTAAAAACACCCAATCCCCTACTTCAAAACTTCTTTCACTATGATGTTGATCTGCTTGTTGTTTCATGGGATTCTGTGCCATGGTCAGGTTGTCCTTTAAGATTTGGAGAACTTGTTGTTGATTCTTGATGTGATCTTCCACTGCTTGAACCTTAGATTTTTCTTTTAGAGAAGAAATGATGGAAGGAGAGTGGTATCCATAAAGTGCCACAAATGGTGTCATTTTTGTTGCAGTATGAAAGGAAGTGTTATACCACCATTCTGCCAAGGGTAACCATTTGAACCACTATGTTTGTTTATCAGAGACAAAGCAACGAAGGTAGCCTTCCAGACATTTGTTCACTATCTCGGTTTGTCCATCAGATTGAGGATGATAGAATGAGCTATGAGCCAATTGAGTAGCCAAACAAGAAAATAATTCTGTCCAAAAATGTCTAGTGAAGATGAGATCTCTGTCACTTACAATAATCTTTGGGCTGCCATGTAGCTTTTGAACCGTCTCCATGAATGCGATGGAAACTGTACTAGCTTTGAAGGGAGGAGAGAGTACACAAAAGTGTGCGTACTTGGTTAGTCTATAAACAATCACCATGATTACACTCTTTCCTTCAGAATTTGGTAACCCTGTGATGAAATCCATGGAAACCTCCTCCCAACACAGACTTGGGATGGATAATGGTTGTAAAAGACCTGGGGTCTTAATTGTTTCCACCTTATTTTGTTGGCAAACCAAACATTCTGCCACAAACCTTTGAACATTAGTTTTAAGTCCATCCCCCAAAAAATCTTTCTTGACTCTATGGTAGGTTTTCAAAAATCCCGAGTGCCCTCCTACTGGAGAGGTGTGCAATTCCAATAGTACCTTTTGTTTGAGTTGGGAGTTCTTACATAAATATAAGCGATCTTTGTACCATAGTGAATCATTTTTCCATGTAAATGTATCTGATGCACTGGAATCCTGCTGCAACCTTTGAATGAGAGTCCACACTTTCTCGCCATTCTTCCATTCATCCCTTGCTTATATTATCCAATCGGGTTGGATGATCGAGATAGCATAGAGAAAGGCCTCAACATATTCATTCTTTCTTGAGAGTGCATCTGCCACAACATTTTGCTTCCCCTTTTTATAGAGGATTTCAAAATCATAACCCAATATCTTGGTTACCCATTTTTTTTGTTCTTCTGAAGACAATCTTTGTTCCAAGAAGTATTTAAGACTATCATGATATGTTTTGACCTTGAAGTGCCTACCTATTAGGTAAGGATGCCATTTGTTCAATGCATGTAGTATTGCCATCATTTCCTTCTCGTAAATGGGTTTGTGTAAGTCCTTTCCCTTGAGTGGTTGACTTTCAAAAGCCAGGGGCCTTCCTTCTTGCATTATGAAAACACCAATTCCATTTCCCGAGGCATCACATTCCACAATAAAGGTTTTTGTGAAGTCTGGAGTGGTCAAGACAGGAGCTTTACACATCACCTCTTTAAGTTGTTCAAAAGCTTTAGTTGCCTCTGGAGTCCATGAAAATG
>ML799222.1:66528-102599 GCA_009831015.1 Picea engelmannii | reverse complement strand
GTTCAAGTACAAGATGATTCAAAATGAAAATGTCTCCTTGGTATATATAGGAGACTAGGAGGTATAATTACAACTAATGGCCTAAATCAGACATAAATAAAATAACATTACTAATATAATATGCCCCAATTAAGGGGTAATGAGCCAATATTAGGGCTTAACATCCCCTCCTTTATATACCTCATTGAATGTACATGACAAGATCTTACACATCTGCTTGATGGACTCAGGTGAATCCCATAACTTAATGCCTAAATCTGTAATGGATGAGCTTCGTATAGAGATCACCAAAGCATATCATGATCTATATTCTTTTGACTCAAGGAAAGTGAAATTCCTTGGGGTGATCAAAGATTTGGTTGTTACCCTTTTTCAATTGCCCATGAAGAGTATAGTGATGGATATAGTAGTTTCAGATGTTCCCCCTAAGTTCAAAATGTTATTGTGCAAATCATGGATTAAGAGATTGGGAGGAACATTGCAGATGGACCTCTCCTATGCCACAATACCTATCTTTGGGGGTGAACATAGAAGACTGTATAGAGAAGTACAATTGGATTATATTATTAGTGATGAAGGTAACCCCACCAACCATCCTATTTATGTTGTGGACATTGATTTGGGATCTAGCATTCTGCAACTCACTGATCTTCCTCAACCACCTTTGGAAATAAGAAAACCATCACTTGTAGCATGTGAAACAGTAAAACAAGGTGCTCAAGTTTAGAAAATGTTTTTTGATGGGGCATCTTCTAAAGATAGTGTTGGTGCTGGAGTGATTTTCATTTTCCCCTCTCAAGAAGTCATAACTTTGTCTTTTAAGTTAGAATTTGAGAGCACAAATAACATTGTTGAACATGAGGCTCTAGTTTTGGGGTTGAGGGCTGCTAAAGATATGAAGATTGATGAATTATCAATTTTTGGAGATGCAGAGCTGATTACACATTAGATCAGAAATATATATTAGGTAAAGCATCCCAGGTTGAGGACCTACAGAAATGAGGTATGGGATCTGAATGATAATTTCTTCCTAGCTTTCAATATATCTTTTGTTCCTAGAGAAGAGAATGCATTGGCCGACTCCATAGTTGTTTCTGCTAGCTACTTTAAAGTTCCATTACCACCTAAACTCAAGTACGATGTTGAAGTAAAATATAGGCCTTCCATACCTGACAATGTCAAACATTGGAAGGTTTTTGAAGATAATGTTGAGCTAAAAAGATTTATGGAAACAGTGGAAGAATTTTCTGCACTTAACATTGGTCAATATCTAGATAATTAAAATAGTCCTCATGCTGACAAATTCCTAAATAAAATTTCAGACCACAAGATTGTACAGTTGCCTAGTAATCATATCCCCAAGGGATTGGTTCCTTTAGAGAGATTATTTGATAGTAATGATGTTGCTATCAAAGTAAAAGGTTCAAACGCAGATGTTGATTTGGCAGAATGCAATCTAGGTATTGATGAAAATCCCAAGTATGTTAAGCTATCTAGTACTCTGTCAGGAAAACAAAGAAATGAGTATATCAAACTGCTAAAGGAATTTGCTGATGTTTTTGCTTGGAAGTATGATTATTTACAAACTTATGACAAAAGCATTATTGAACACAAAGTACCTTTGAAGGATGGTACTAAACCATTTAAACAGAAACTAAGGTAGATCAATCCAATGTTGTTGCCCATCATGGAGAAGGAGGTCAAAAAATTTCTTGATGCTCAAATCATCATACCTTTGAGGTATTCTGAGTGGATAGCTAATCTTGTCCCTGTTAGGAAAAATAATGGAGAAATCAGACTTTGTGTTGATTTCATAAATTTAAACAGGTGTTCTAGAAAAGATAATTACCCCTTGCCTAAGATGGAACATATTTTGCAAAGGGTGACTAGCTCAGTAAGGACGTCCATGATTGATGGGTTTTCAAGCTACAATCAGATTTATGTTTTTCCTAAAGACAAGGAGAAGACAACATTTACCACTCCTCGGGGTACATTCATGTATGCCAAGATTCCCTTTGGTCTCATGAATGCAGGGGAAACATTTCAGCGTGCAATGGACATTTCTTTTATCGGATAAATTGTGGTGATCTACTTGGATGACATCACAGTGTTTTCAAAATCTGGTGAAGAGCACTATCAACATTTGAAGAAGGTGTTCCAAAAATGTAGAAGATTTGGATGATCACTCAATCCCAAGAAGTCCCTCTTTGCTATGAAGGAATGTAAACTGTTGGGATATATTGTCTCAGCTGAAGGGGTAAAAATTGACCCAAATAGAGTAGACTCCATCAAGACTCTATCTCTCCCTAGGTCTAAGAAAGAGATCCAATCCTTTCTTGGTAAGATAAACTTCTTGAGAAGATTCATTTCTAATTTTGCTAGGTTAGTTAAGTTTATCACATCCATGCTAAGAAAGGGAAATGAGGTAAAGTGTACACTTGAAGCTAGAAATTCTTTTGATCAAATTAAACAAGCACTGATTGAGGCACCTTTTCTTATCAACCCCATTTATTCAAAAGGATTTCTGATATTTTCTTTTGCCTCACATGACACATTGGATGCTGTCCTCCTTAAAAAAAACTTAGATGGGATGGAGCAACCTATTTCTTTTTTCCGCAGGGCTTTGAGAGATTTTAAAATCAGGTATGACATCATGGAGAAGCAAGCTTATGCTTTGGTCAAATCCCTCAAGGTTTTCAGAGTATATGTTATGCATTCTAGAATTATTGCTTATGTCCCTTCATCCTCTATTAAATAAATTTTAATTCAGCTTGACATAGATGGAAAGAGAAGTAAGTGGATTGGCAAAATTTTAGAATTTGACCTTGAGATGAAACCTACCAAGTTGGTGAAAGGGAAAGGTCTAGCTAGATTGTTAGCTAAATCAAACAGTAAGGCACTTGGTGTTAATTTCATGAAGTCAGATTCTGTATATTAGTAGACTGATATTGCTAGCAACAACTAAAATATCAAGTCCAAATTGGCAAAGTGTAGTTGGTACAAGGACCTCATCCATTTCTTGTAGACATTGCAACCCCCTGTTAGACTTGAGAAGACTAAGGTGAGGGATTTAAAGCTCAAAGCAATCAGATATTGCATTTTCGATCATTATTTGTATTGGAAGGATCCTATAGGGGCTCTTTTAAGATGCTTGGACCCAAATGAGGCAAAGCAAACCATGACTGATTTTCATGATAACCTATATGGAGGCCATCATTTTTGGAGGACCACATCATATAAAATACTCAGAGTTGGGTACGCTTGGCCTAGTTTATTCACTAATGTATGTGCAAAGATCAGGGCCTGTGATAAATGTTAGAAATTCTTAGGCAAGAAGCAACTAAAATATTTTCCTATGAAGCCCATAATAGTATTTGGTCATTTCCAACAAGGGGTATTAGATTTCATTGGAGAAATCCATCCACTGATTATTTCACCAAGTGGATAGAAGCCATCCCTACAAGAAATGAAACAAATAAAGTAGTCATTGGCTTGTTGGAAGACATTTTGTCATGGTTTGGATGTCCTAACAAGATTATAACTGATAGTGATACAAATTTTAAAGCTGAACCTTTGGTAAAGTTTTGTGAAAAGTTTGGGATCCAACTTATTCACTCTACTCCTTATTACCCTCAGGGTAATGTCATGGAAGAATACTCTAACAAAAGTCTAATAAAGATCATCAAAAAACTGCTCGAGGATAGCAAAAAGTCTTTGGATTCAAAGCTGCAGTATTCTCTATGGGAAGATAGAGTAACCACCAAGAGATCAATTGATACTACTCCATTTCAGTTTGTCTATGGAACTGAGGCTGGTTTTCCTTCTCAACTTGCATTACCTGTGGAAAAGTTTCTTCAAGACCAACAAGGAGAGATAGATGATATGATCAGGAGGATGCATTATCTAGTGGAATTACAACAGACCAGGGAGTAGCTATTTGATAAAGCACAAAGCCATCAACAGAAGCTCAAGCAAGCTTTTGACAAGAAGGTAAAGAAAGAACATTTCCAGCTGGGAGACCTGGTGCTCAAATGGGATGCACAAAGGCAAGCCAAGGGTAAACATGGTAAATTTGAAGCCTCGTGGATTGGTCCTTTCAAAATTTCTGAAGTTTTGCAAAACAACACTTTCAAATTGCAGAGCTTAGAAGATACTTAATTTTCTAGTGGCCCAGTCAATGGGCATTTTCTGAAGAAATAATTTTCTTAAAATCCATGAGTGGCTTTCCTTTCATTGTAAATATCAATTTTATTTTGTTTTGTTTGCTTTAAATAATGACCCCATAGCCCTTGGATAAGGCATTGAAACTACATGTTCTTGGCAACTCTCAGGAGGATGCCATCCCCTGTGGAGCCAAATGTTATCACACATAATTACAAGGGTCAAAAATATTTTCAATTTTGATTTTGAGTCATAGGTTTTCATTAAGTTTTAGGGTTTTATGTCCCCTTGCTATAGTCATTGTTACACATTATTTTCATCACCCTCATGACCACTGATGATATGTGTATCGCCTATTAGAAGAAAAATCATTTTCCCTATTCCCTGAAGGATGATGAAGAAATAGAACTTTCCCTGGGAGATGGAATTATCTTTTCCTTGTTAGAAAACCCTGTAAATAAGGATCGTCGCACCTTGCCTAGTGTTAAGGGTGCGACGATTTAGAATCGACACAGGCTGCACCACAATGTCTTGCGACATCGTCATAGATTGCTTAGTTTTAAGGGTGCAACAATGTTTAAACAAAGGAAAATGAGAAATTTCTCAAAGGTTCTAGAATATAATCTTCGAAAGGATGAGGTGGCCTCCAATTCGTTTGGATCTCACCCGCTTCTATGATTTAGTGGGATCATCCTAATTGCTTCATCCCTTCCCCTTCACTCTATATAAGGAGGCATCTCTCATGATAAGAGTGAGGCTAGCTTATGTATGAAGAATTATGTTGAATATTGTGCTTGTGATAGCTTTGCTTTAGCTTTCCAAGTCAGGTTGTGTGTAGTCTTCATCAAAATCATTGCAGCAAAAGGTGTGTGTGTGTTGAGGCAAAGGCCCATCGGAAGGGACCTTGCAATATCAAGGCACATGTTGTATTCTCCACTTTCATCAATATAATATAGTAATACATTTATTTCCTATAAAAGTGTCTCCATTTTTATTGCATAACTCCTTGATCTTATGCATAGGTTCCATTAGAATGTATATATATATATCGTTGCTCTCTCTTTGTTGTTTTGTGTTTCTCAATAGATATTGGCATATTTTACAGGAAGAGTGCGCTTGTCATTGATGGCAAGAATAACAATGATGATGGAAAATAGGAAAAGCATAAGCTCAGGAGGAGAAGTGAACAATATGCATAGATCAAAGCTCATAAGGGAAAGCACAGTGAAAAAACGTGATAATGATCAAAATCCTTGATTGAGGATCTGCTTCAAGAGTCTTCACGACCATTGGACCACTTTTGAGTGGAAGGACAGGATAAGCTGAAAGATCTGAGATCCCAATCATCCGAATTTTCGTCAGCCGTCAGATCGAATTAAATGGAAGGATAGGATAAGCAAAGATGGAGAGCCGTTGGATTTAATCCAAGGAAAAGCTGCATCACAGACAGACTGAGTCATTGATCTAATATCTTGATCAAACGGACATCATTCATTTCGAGTATAAAGTTATGAGGAGGTTACGCTTACGAAAAATCTCACTTTAAGAATTTCAAGTTGAGAGCTGAAATACCCGAAGCCTGGAAAGCCAGAGTTAATTTCAAGCGTTAGATCCAAAGGGATATGTGGCGACGGATCATGAGCTCCAGAGAAATCACATCGAGAAGTTTAAGTTTGAGATTTGAAATCCCCGAAGCTCGGAGAGACGGAGAGTCGGAGTAAATTTCAACCATCAGATCCAGAGGGATATGTGGCAACAGATTGTGAGCTCCAGAGAAATATCACTTCAAGAATTTCCATTTGAGAATTGAAATTCCCAAAGCCCGGAGAGCCAGAGAGCCGAAGTAAATCTCAATCATCTGAAATAGATCTTAGTTGTCAGATCGTCCAGAGTAAATCTCAAGTGTCAGATTGTCCGAAGTGGATCTAGGTCATCTGATCCAGAAGAGACGTGGCGTAAATCTGTGGATTTTGGGTAAAGGCCTGAAGTAAGCCTCAACCATCTGATTCAAGGGGACACACGTCATTAGATCGTGGAATCTGGGTGAAACGCTCCAGGGGAAAGCAAGGTTAGAGGAGTTGAATCTGCTGAAGGACGAAGTCCCGAAGTGAACGAGGACTGTTGATTTTAGGAGGACACGTGAAGGAATCCGTGGACTTCGGCTAAAAGCGTTCTGGGAGAGTGTGAAGGTTGAGAATTGAAATCGCTGATGCCCAGAGTAGCGAAGTAGATCTCGACCATTGAATCAAGAAAGGGGTCGCAGAACCATTGATCTATTTGAAAGGTCAAATTCCTGAAGTAGAGGCCAAGCTATCGATTGAGAAGGACAGGTGTCTGCAGATCATCGACTCTGGAAGTTTGGCGTACGGAGGAAAGCAGGGTTTGAGAGTTGAATCTCCCGAAGCTTGGATCATGAAATAAATCACAGCCGTTGATTTAAGAAGGTTAGATCTGATCTGTCAGTTCAGGAGCACCATCAATATTGTGAGATCGATGGTCCCGTCACATTGCAGGGGAATGAAGGTGCACCAATTTTAAAAATTTGAAGGTGGGCCACAATCGAGACCACAGTTTTGGAGAAAGCACACGTGGAGGCTCGAGGTAAATTGTGGGGCAAAAAGTAGTTTGACCCCAAACCACCTTTGGCCATGCCCACAATCGTGTGCTCACATGAGATCATCGCCCAAG
The DNA here is from genome assembly GCA_009831015.1 of Picea engelmannii. Taxonomy (NCBI): domain Eukaryota; kingdom Viridiplantae; phylum Streptophyta; class Pinopsida; order Pinales; family Pinaceae; genus Picea; species Picea engelmannii. The sequence goes on along the minus strand of ML799222.1, from coordinate 95,750 downwards.
GTCACATCATCAGAAGATAAGGGAAGGATCTAGTGATGCTAGGCTCCACTTCAGAGGTTACACATTGAAAAATAAAAAAGCCTCTACGTGGATAATCTAACGATGCTTATTAAACATAATCTTATCGAAGGGTTGTTGTTTCACTTCATGGTTTCTTGATCAGTTACGATTCAATTACACTAACTGAATCATTGTTCTGGGGCATTGGAATCATCGTTCTTGATATGTTTGAGATTCCCGACTCCGGCGTGGGAGATTTGGAGTGTAACGGATGATGAGAGAAGGAATAAAGTAAAAATTCCGTGACAGAGGCAAGTTGTTGTTTCTCAATAAAACAAGTTGAAATGTATGTGATCAAGACGACAACAAGAATAGAGCGTGAAAGATGCAGAGATGAAGAACATAAGATGGACAAAGAAGAAATGGTGAAAATAACAGATTGTATGAGAACCTAAGAGCATGAGAAAAAAAGAGGAAGAGCAGATGGAGAGAGACAACAAGTGGAGCCAAGCATGAACAGATAGAAGCAGAGCATAATTACAGAACAGAGAAGAAGTGGTAAGCATTGAAATGTCTGTATTGTTGAAAGGTCTTATTCAAATAAAGATTTATAATCAGGGCGATAGGGTGGTGCTGGGGAGGACTGTGGTTCTCCGTTATTCAAGTTGGTGCCTGAATACTGGGAGTTGTAGCTTCCATCTAGTTGTGGCTAGAAATCAGGGTGGCAGGGTGGTGCTAGGGAAAACGAAGAGTTTTCTGTGTGCAAGTTGGTGCTTGTATAAGTGGAAGTAGGTGCATCCATCCAGTTGGTGCTGGAGATCATTAGGAGAAAATATTCTTCTTTCTAGTCGGTGCTAGAGAATATTGAGGGTTGGTGCTCTCTACAAGTTGAAGCTTGTTAAAGAAGAGGTTGTAGCCTCATTTTGAGTTGGTGCTCAAAGATTGATGATGTACAAAACTTAAAAGACTGCCTATCATTCTAATAAGAAGAGGTTTTCTCGCTTTATGGGTTTCCTCATGAATATCTGTCTCTGTGTATATCATATGTGTGATTGATGTTTATTATTTCTGCTATTCATGACTTGCCTAATCTTGATGATCATTTGGAGAACATTAATAATATTTCAATAGGCATAAGTTTGTTTAAGCACAGTAACAACTGATTCACCCCCCCCTCTCAGTTGTCTTAGTATTTCCAACAATTTGTATTAGAGCGAGTTCCTTTTAGCTAAAGGTATATCAATAAGCCTAAACATGACAAGTCACGAAGGAACTTCAACCAATAAGCCTCCTCTGTTTGGTGGAACAAATTTTTCTTACTGGAAGGTTAGAATGAGAACATACATTATGGCTTTAGGTGCTAATGTTTGGGATGTTGTAGAGACTGGATATATAAAACCTGTTGTGCTAGCTTCCAAAGATGATAAGTTAGAATTTAGCTTCAATGCAAAGGCAATGAATGCTATCTTGAGTGGGCTTGTTGAAGATGAATTTGTAAGGGTAATGCATCTTGATTCTACCAAAGGGATGTGGGATAAACTCATTAGCAGTTATGAAGGAAACGAGAAAGTAAAAGATGCCAAACTTCAGACATATAGATTGAAATTTGAACAATTAAAGATGAATGATGATGAAACAATTAATACATATTTCTTAAGAGTTGAGGAGCTTGTGAATGCCATGAAGGGTCTTGGTGAGAAGATTAAAGACGCATTTTTAGTTCAGAAGATTTTAAGATCTCTACCTAATATATTTAATCCAAAAGTTTATGCAATAGAAGAAATGAATGATCTTAAGATTTTGTCTATTGATCAACTTCTAGGAACTCTAACTGCTTATGAAATGAGGATTAGTAAAGATAAATCCACCACTAGAGAGGCATCTTTTAAAGTAGACAAGAATACTGATTTGGAATTAGATGACGTTGAGACAAAAATTGTGAGAAGGTTAAAGAAAGGATCTGGAAAATACCAAGGCAAGATGCCATTTACATGTTTCAACTATGGTAAGATAGGGCATTTTGCATCTAAGTGTCCTCATAAGAAAAAGGACCAGAAATTTGATGATGAGAAGAAATACAAATTTAAGAAATATAGTAAAAATAAAAGTTTGTGTGCAAACAATGACGACTCCTTAGAAGACATATATAGCGATTCATCTTGTGATAAAGTGAATGATTTTATGCTTATGGCTATGGGATATCTTGATGATGAATACACAAGAGTTGACATGAATGACGAAGAAGCTGTGGTTGATATGGAAGGTGAATTAATCAGTTCTTTGGAAGAAATTGACAGACTCAGACTTAAGAAGAGAAAACAAAAACAATTGTTGATGCAGTTTGAAAAGAATGGTAAAGAACCAAGTGAAGATTTTGTTTTGTTAAAAGTAGAATTAGAAGAAGCAAAGAAAATATAAGATATTCTAAAACAACAATTAGCAGCGAAGAAGGTGAGATGTGAAGCTCTGGGAGCTGAAGTAGTGGCTGTCAGAAAAGATCTAGAGAAATTCCAGGCCTTATACCATCAGAATCTGACAAGAATTAAAGCCTCAGAAAGATTAGCTACGATTCTGAATCAACAAAGGAATCCAAATTTGAAAATTGGTTTGGGTTATGAATAAGGATCACGTAGTGGTCAGCCAAGCAACAAAGAATCCATCAAGTTTGTCAAATCTACATTCATTGACAACAAAAAATATGGAGAAACAAAGGAAGATAATCAACCGCCAAGGAAGAGTGAAATAAAAAGTACTAGAACTGATTCTGTAGAACAAAGAAATAATACACCCTCTGCTCAAAGAAATCATCAACATGGAAGAAATTGACCTGCTCAAAGAAGACAACCATTTTCCAGCTACAAAGGATTTTTCTATAGATATTGTTTTTTCTGTTCTAACTTTGGTCACAAAGTTGCAAACTATTCTTTAAGATTTAGATATGATCAATCAAGACACTCAAGGAATAAATATCTGCCACAACAAAGAATGAGATAGCCAAGTAACAAACAACCATAGACTGCAAATCATGTGATGACTGGGAAAAGGGCACACGTTAAGCATAACACTCGTTATGATCCTTTATTCAATGAACGAGAATGTTACACCTTCCATAATTATGGACATAAAGCCGCAGACTATCGTTTAAGGAACTATAAGCCATATTTGAATCCCTCTGCTGAAAATGTCAAGGTTTGGAAGAAGAAAGAAAATGACAAGTGTGGATTAGTGTTGTCATCTAAAAGACAAAATAACCCCTGGTATATTGACAGTGGATGCTCCAAACATATGATGGGAGACAAAAGTAATTTTCTATCTCTAAGTGAAAGCATATCAGGAAATGTAACCTTTGGAAACGATGCACCAAGAAAAATCAAAGGTAAAGGAATGGTAAGTCTAAGTAATGGCAAAGGGAAAGCTCAAGATGTGTTGTTTGTCGATGGTATGAAACATAATCTGCTTAGTGTCAGTCAAGTTTGTGACAGAGGATGTAAAGTTGTTTTCACTTCTAAATATTGTAAAATACAATCTGTGAATTTAGGACAGTTGATTGCTAAAGGCATAAGAACAAAAAACAATGTCTATGTTTTGAAAGAAGAAAAAGAAGAATGTAACTTAAGCAAGTATGATGAAAGTTGGTTATGGCATAGGAGACTTGGACACCTAAACTTTGATCATCTAATCAAACTTAGAAACAATGGGGTAGTAAAAGATCTTCCAAAAATATCAAAGCCCTATGATTCCGTATGCAAACCTTGCCAAATAGGAAAGCTTACTCGGACACAATTTAAATCTAAGAACTTTGCATCAACAAAGAAACCTCTTCAATTAGTACATATGGATTTATGTGGACCATCAAGGAAGGAAGGTACAATAAAATAAGATTACTTCATGTTGATTATTGATGATTATTCTAGACTTACATGGGTTTCCTTTCTAAAAGAAAAATCCGAAGCATTTGAAAAATTCAAAGTGTTTAAGGCTCTGACTAAGAATCAAACAGGAAAAAGACTGAAGGTTGTAAGGTTTGATAGAGGAGGAGAGTTTAGTTCAAGTGAATTCAAAGAGTTTTATGATAAACATGGGATCAAAAGAGAGTATACTATTCCAAGGACTCCACAACAAAATGGAGTAGTTGAGAGGCATACTAGATCAGTTCAGCAGATGGCAAGATCAATGATGGATGAAAGGAATATTGCTCAGACATATTGGGTAGAAGCAATTCATAAAAAAATACATATTCTTAACAAATCTCATCTCAGGCCACAAAGTGACAAGACTCCTTATGAACTATGGTTTGGAAGACCTGCTTCAATCAAGCATTTTAAAGTCTTTGGGAGTAAGTGTTATATCAAGAATATTGATAAAAATCTTGGAAAATATGATGACAGGGCTGATGAAGATATGTTCTTAGGGTATGATACAAACAATAAATGATACAGATGCTATAATAAGAGGCTGCATAAATTGGTTGATTTTATTGACATAAAAGTTGATGAAGAAATCCCGGTACAAGATGTAAGCAGTGTTGAATCAACAACAAAGGATATAATTGAAGTTGAAGATGAATAGGTCCAAGAATCATAAAAAGAAGACTCTGAGGTCAGATCAAGATACAAATACTCAGGTAGACTCAAATCAATAGACAACATCAAATACTTCCTCCATAATTACTCAAAAGAATCATCCCGCAAGTCAGAGAATTGGTGAAAAAGACAAAGGTGTACAAACCATGAGAAGGATAATCAAAGACACCGAGCAATCACATATAGCTTTCATATCCATGGTGGAACCCAATAAATTTAATGAAGCCAATAAAGATGTAAATTGATTAAAATCAATGAATGAGGAACTGGATCAGATTGAGAAGAAAAATACTTGGGAGCTTGTTCCTAGACCTGTAGATAATAATGTAATTGGCTCCAAATGGGTGTTTAAGAACAAAATGAATGAACAAGGACAAATTTTTAGGAATAAAGCCAGATTGGCCTGTAAGGGGTATGCAAAAGTTGAAAGACAAGATTTTGATGAAACCTTTGCACCAGTGGCAAGATTAGAAGCCATCAAAATGTTTCTTGCCTATGCATGTCATAAGAACTTTAAAGTATATCAGATGTATGTTAAGTAAACATTTCTTAATGGAGATCTAGAAGAAGATGTATATGTGGAGCAAACTGAAGGATTTTCACTGACATATCATCTTGACTATGTCTGTAAGTTGAAAAAGGCATTATATGGAATGAAACAGGCACCACGAGCTTGATATTATAGACTGGACAAATTTCTACAGGACAAAGGGTTCAAGAAAGGTATTGTTGACAATAATCTATACATTAAGTCTGAAGGTGATGATTTATTAGTTGTTTTGGTTTATGTATATGAAATTATTTTTGGATGCACTAATGACCCTTTAGTTCAGTGGTTTGATGATTCAATGTAGACTGAGTTTGAGATGTCCATGATAGGAGAACTGTCATATTTTCTTGGTTTACGAATCAATAAGAGTTTTGCAAGGATATTTATCTCACAAGAAAAGTATTTGAAAGAGATGTTAAAGAGGTTTCAGATGGAATATTCCTCTCTTGTTATTACACCTATAGTGGTTGGTTACAAGCTTAGTAAAGATGATATTACACCTAATGCTGATCAAAGAACATATTGATCAATGATAGGTAGTCTTCTGTACATCACATCATCCCGTATTGATATAATGCAAGCCATTGGAATGGTAGGCCGTTATCAGTCTTCTCCTAAACAAAGTCATTTAGCTGTTGTCAAGAGGATATTCAAATATTTGAAGGGTAAAATGACTTATGGTATTTGGTATCCTAGAAATCAAAATTTTCAATTAACTGCATATTCAGATGCTATTTGGGAAAATTGTTTGGATGAGAGAAAGAGCACTAGTGGAGGTGCATTCTTCTTAGGTGATTTGTTAGTAGCATGGCTTAGTAAGAAGCATGGATCTATTTCATTATCAACTACAAAGGCATAGTACATTGCTGCTGCTACTTGTTGCAATTAGATCTTATGGATGATTCAAACTCTTGCAGATTTGAAGATAACTTATACTGATCCAATTCCACTTCACTGTGATAACACCGCTACCATTAGTGTCTCCAAGAATCCTGTTCTACATGCAAAGACTAAGCATATACCAATAAAATATCATTTTCTCAAAGAGCAGGTTACAAACAGAGTTGTTCAGCTGAATTATTATCCTTCCATAGAACAAATAGCTGACATCTTCACTAAACCGCTTGCAAAAGATCAGTTTGAGTATCTATGCCAGAAGTTGGGTGTGACCCTGTTATCAAGTTAAAATAGTTTATTTGATTAGTGGGAGAGTGCTCATAGTATATCTAATCAGGGGGAGAACATAGTCACTCTCAGTTTTTCTTTGACATTGATGTCAAAGGGGGAGAAAAGGTGTGGTCTGGGTGCTGCAGTTGGAGGTCTAAGCAGTATAGTGCAACCTTTTAGGGTTGCCATCAATGCCAAAAGGGGAGATTGTTGACATATTTTACAGGAAGAGTGTGCTTGACATTGATGGCAAGAACAACAACGACGATGGAAAACATGAAAAACATAAGCTCAGGAGGAGAAGTGAACAATATGCAGAGATCAAAGATCAGAAGGGAAATCGTAGTACATAAACGTGACCAGGATCAAAATCCTTGGTCGAGGATCTCCTTCGAGAGTCTTCACGACCGTTGGATCACTTTTGAGTGGAAGGACATGATAAGCTGAAAAATCTAAGATCTTAATCATCCGAATTTCTGTCAGCCATTGTTTCAAATTAAATCGAAGGATAGGATAAGAAAATATGGAGAGCCGTTGGATTTAATCCAAGGAAAAGATGCATCGCAGACAGATCAAGCCGTTGATTTAAGATCTTGATCAAATGAACATCATTCATTTTGGTTCTAAAGTTATGAGGATGTTACGCTTCAGAAAAATATCACTTTAAGAATTTCAAGTTGAGAATTGAAATACCCGAAGCCTGGAGAGCCATAGTAAATTTCAACTGTCAGATCTAGAGGGATACGTGGCGACAAATCGTGAGCTTTAGAGAAATCACTTCGAGAAGTTTAAGTTTGAGATTTGAAATCCCCAAAGTCTGGAGAGTCGGAGAGCCAGAGTAAATTTCAACTGTAAGATCTAGAGGGATACGTGGCGACATATCATGAGCTCCGAAGAAATCTCACTTCAAGAATTTTCAGTTGAGAATTGAAATTCCTGAAGCCTGAAGAGCCAAAGAACCAAAGTAAATCTCGATCGTCCGATCATCCGAAATAGATCTCAATCGTTAGATCGTCTAGAGTAAATCTCAAGCGTCGGATCGTCCGAAGTGGATCTGGGTCATTTGATCTAGAATATACGTGGTGTAAATTTGTGGATTTCAGGTAAAGGCCTAAAGTAAGCCTCAACCATCCGATTCAAGGGGACACACGTCGTTAGATCGTGGACTCCAGGTGAAATGCTCCGAGAGTAGGTGAGTGTAGAGGAGTTGAATCTCCCGAAGGCCGAAGTCCTGAATTGAATGAGAACCATTGATTTGAGGAGGACACATGGTAGGAATCTGTGGACTCCGACTAAAATCTTTCTGGGAGAGCATGAAGTTTGAGAATTGAAATCACCAAAGCTCGGAGTAGCGAAGGAGATCTCAACCGTTGAATCGAGAAAGGGGCCGCATAACCGTTGATCTGTTTGAAAGGTCAAATTCCCAAAGTAGAGTCTGAGCCGTCGATTGAGAAGGACAAGTGTATATAGATCATCAAATCTAGAAGTTTGGTGTATGGAGTAAAGCAGGGTTTGAGAGTTGAAACTCCCAAAGCCTAGATCACGAAATAAATCACAGCCATTGATTTAAGAAGGTTAGATCTGATTCGTCAGTTCATGAGAATTGTCAATATCGTGAGATCGACGGTCCAGTCGCATTGCAAGGATTGAAGGTGCGCGAACTTTAAAAAGTTGAAGGCGGGCCGCAATCGAAACCACAGTTTTGGAGAAAGAACACGTGGAGGCTCGAGGTAAATTGCGGGGCGAAAAGTAGTTTGACCCCAAACCACCTTTGGTCGCACCCGCAATCACATGGTCACATGAGATCATCGCCCAAGGTCACATTAACAAAAGATAGGGGAAGGAGCTAGCGCTGCCAGGCTCCACTTCAAATGTTACGCATCGAGAAATAAAAAATCCTCTACGTGTATAATCCAATGGCACCGATTAAACAAAATCTGATCAAAGGGTTGTTGTTTCACTTTGTGGTTTCTTGATCAGTTACGATTCAGTTACACTAACTGAATCATTGTTCTGGGGCATTGGAATCATTGTTCTTGATAAGTTTGAGATTCCTGACTCGGGCGTGGGAGATTTGGAGTGTAATGGGTGATGAGAAAAGGAATAAAGGAAAAATGACATGACATAGGTAGGTTGTTGTTTCTCAGTAAAACAAGTTGAACTGCATGTGATCAAGAAGACAGTAGGAACGGAGCGTGAAAGATGAAAATATGAAGAACATAAGCTGGACATAGTAGAAATGGTGAAAACAACAGACTGTATGAGAACCTAAGAGCATGAGAAGAACAAAGGAAGGGCATATGGAGAGAGACAACAAGTGGAGCCAAGCATGAACAAACAAAAGCATAACATAATTGCAGAACAGAGAAGAAGTGGTAAGCATTGAAATGTCTCTATTGCTGTAAGGTCTTATTCAAGTAAATATTTATAATCAGGGTGGTAGGGTGGTGCTAGGGAGGACTGTGGTCCTCTATTATTCAAGTTGGTGCTTGGATACTAGGAGTTGTAGCTTCCATCTAGTTGTGGCTAGAAATCAGGATGGCAAGGTGGTGCTAGGGAAAACAAATAGTTTTCTGTGTGCAAGTTGGTGCTTGTATTAGTGGAAGTAGGTGCTTCCATCCAGTTGATGTTGGAGATAATTAGGAGCAAATATGATTCTTTCTAGTGGGTGCTAGAGAATCTTGAGGGTTGGTGCTCTCTACAAGTTGCAACTTATTAAAGAAGAGGTTGTAGCCTCATTTTGAGTTGGTGCTCAAAGATTGATGATGTACAAAACTTAAAATACTACCTATCATTCGAAGAAGAAAAGGTTTTCTCCCTTTATGGGTTGCCTCATGAATATCTGTCTCTGTGTATATCATATGTGTGATTGATGTTTATTATTTTTGTTGTTTATGACTTGCGTAATCGTGAATATCACTTGGAGAACATTAATAATATTTCAATAGGCATAAAATTGTTTAAGCACAATAACAACTGATTCACCCCCCTCCTCTCAATTGTCTTAGTATTTCCAACAACAGGTTCAACATCCCACAAACCTTGAGATGGACCAAGAACAACACTAGCAAGGATCAAACAATGTTTAAACAGTATGTCATTTATTCGTCTTTAAGCTAGTATACATTACAATGGAAACCTAAGGAAAAGTTTGTATTCTGTCATGTTTTGTTCTAATTTCTTGTTGAAGTTAGGGAGATTAGTTCATGTAAGCACTTACCAATTCGTCTAGTAACAAAATTTGCGACCATACTGGGGACCGTCCTCTTTTGGTCTTTGCTTCTTTTTGCTTTTGGCTTGATTGCTTTTGTTGTTTTTTCATTCTCTGAGTCACTGGGTGATCCAAGTTGACTCTCAGGTCCTAAAAGTTCACTAAAAAACCTTGTCATATTTTTATTTTTTCTTAAGTTTCATTCTTCGACGCACCTTACTGTGAGAAGTAGTGCGACATCGTCACACTATGTCCTTTCACCTGCGACGATACCTAAACGTCGCACTATGTCATAATGTGACCTGTGACGATTGTGAGAAATTTTTGAGTGGTAGTCTTTTTCCTTGCCCAAATTCTTTATCATTGCTCGGGGTGAATTTTTTTGGCTCTATTGTTCACAACCTAGTTTGCAATTTTTAGTTGATCTTGATAATTTTTCCAAGTTTTGAAAGTATTTATCATAGGCTTCAAGATCTATCTTTCACTTGTTGCTACAAGGGCATAATCTCTGGGTTTCATCCTTAAGTACTTGTCAATCAAGTTATTAATGATCTTTTCTGAGTTTTTGATTGTTGTTTATTAGAAAACGAACTTTGATTTCATTAATTAAACAAACATGTTTTCTTGCTTTTGCACTTTTGGTTGTATCATGACTTAAGTTTGGGGAATTGCATTGTGAATGCATTCATTTTCTTGAAAATATTTTTCTTTTTCCTTGTTCAGATCTATGCTTTGATTAAAAATAAAAAGGATTGAAAATTGTATTTCTTTCATTGTGTTTACAAAGAAACATTTTTTCATTCTAGTTTTTGTTTGAAAGAGAAACTGAAAGATTTCATTGCTTTGATTGTTTTATATTAAGATTGTTCAAAGTTTAAAGGAATTGTTATCTGGCAACTTGTTGCGTTTTGGAAAAAAGAAAACCTTCTCTCTTATGTAATTAGAGTTCATCGAACAAAAAGATTTGCATCTCATATCTCTTTTCATATTTTTGAGTCAAGGTGAAGCACTTCATCAATTTCATCTCCGCTTCCCTTTTTGAGTAAAACAACAACCATTAAAATTAAGCGTAATTTTCAAATTTATCTAGTAAATTTTATTTTCTAGAACTCTTGTACACCAACATTAGCTAGGACATAGAGCTTTGGAATAAGTTGTGAGGAATACTCTCCAAAGCATCAAAACAAACAATAGAATATTGTGAATAGGGAGAGTTAAATCCACTTGATACATTTTTTCCTGGGAAGCCCTTCTAACACAAGGGTCAATCATGAGGTCGCATTAAGGCCAACAGAGTTACTAACCCCGTTTTGTTGGTCCTAGTGTAGTGAATGCGCATATTATTGGGGGTTACTTGAGAAGAAAACCCTATGCAGGCCTTCTTGAGGAGATTTTGGGCTTAGATACCCCGCCCTTGTGTGTATATCAGACTGTCAACTGCTTCCCCATGCATAATTGTCATAATTGGTAACCTTAGTAGCCTACATCTTTAGGGTATTTATACGAGGTGATCGTGGAGGGGAAACTTTTCACAGTACCTGGAATCGACGTTGGCTAAACTCACTCGAGCTCCTTGGAGGGTATACCCACGATTATTTATGGGAGCTTGCACCAAGGTGTAAGTCCGTTAAGCAGGCCGTCAACGTGACTTTTCCACCCACTCTATCCCAACCCCTTCTTGTCTTGATCTCACGACGTTGGATTTCATCACCAACTAGTGATTTCTATATAAGAAGGTTTGTTTGTATGCTTGATATCTAGATTTTATTAGTGAATATTGTTTTTCTTCTCTAGTTGGACATAGATATTTTTTATTTTATTACTTGGTGTGGCTTACATCGACCCTCTCCGTTCACGTAGGATGCAAGGATTGCCTCCAGAAGAACCGGAAGAATACACCCCCTTTCCTCCTAACTCACTAGAGAGTCCTTCTCCCGAAGGAGCTGTCAATAATGATGAATCCTCTGAGATAGAGAGTTTTAATCCATTGATAGAACCATCACTTCCCGTGAACCCACTATTGACTGTTCCCCAAGACCCTGTTTTGCTCAGAATAAACTCTTCCGGAGACATTATTGTTGAAGACTATGCTAGAATACCTTTGAGACATTTTGTAGAGTCCGACATGGCTGAACCACCATTTCCTAGTGAAGGACTTAGAACCCCCATTCAAACTTCTAGAATTTTTAATCCCAGTTCAATTCCAGTTCGTTCTTTGTGGAGAACTCCCTCAGGACATGATATTTTTGATAAACAAGGTATGAATCCAAATCAACCCACATCACCACAAGTACATGTTACTTCTACTACTTATACAATGTCTCAAAATCATTTTACTGGCATGACAAGTAATATTGCTACTATTTCAGACTAGGTGTTGGTTGGTACACATACAATTATTCCTAGCCAATGCACTAGCTCTACCACAGTCCCAAAAGTTGCACCTTTTTCTGCCAGAAGTTTGGTAACAACTTGTTGATGGGCGAAATCGACCGTCCGTCAACTGGGAGAGTGGAACCGGTCCGGGGTTGTCTAATAACCCAAGCCGTTTGGGATGAACCACCCTGACGGGTTTAGAGGCTCCGTTAGCCGATCTAAGGTCCTAAGCAAACAAAAAAAGAAAACTAATCTACAATAACTAATAATAACAATTAAAACAAACTAAACTAATCTAACTAAAAATAAATACAACAAACTAATAAACTAATTTGACTAAAACTAACTATTAAAAAAACAAACTAATCTAACCATTCTATATATACAATCTACTAACTACTACTATACTAACTACTAACTGAAATATAACTTATTCACACAATGTACAATATCTACAATTTACAGATTTAAATAAAACCTGGAAAACTCATTTAATATTCTGTCCTAAAACAAAGAAAGATATTTTTGTTGATTTTATAATTTTATGAATAGAAATAAAACAAAAAAAACTAACTAAACTAAAAAACTTATATACTAATTATAACTACACATCTAACAAAACATATATCTAACTAAACTACTTAAATTATACTAAACTAACGGAAATAAATTACGAACTGACCTGGAGAAATGCTCCAGATTTGTCCTGTGTATGACGATTTTTCTAAGCTGATCGGAGGGAGGAAACCCGCACCGAATAATCCAGGAGCTTCTCGTAAACGATAGATGCAGTGCTCTTCAGGTATGGTTACAGGACAAACAAGACATAAAAATCCCAACAATCATATGATTTATAAATCTCCACAGTTAGATAAACCCGTATGTAAAGACTTATACAAAATAATTCAATTGATGAAGAAGAGAAATCTATCATTCATTAACTGAATAAAGTAATTGCTGTGTTTTTAAATGTTGAAAGAAAATCAGACATGGATCATATTGATTAATTCACATCATTCTGCAAAAGACTATGATAACAAAATTAGTCTATAATCAATTGCTAATGACATGCATAAACTTGAAACAAAAAAATTGATATTATGAAAGCGAAAGCTGTAGCAGAACATCAACTTCTGTCTCAGTTTGTATTAAGAATCCATAGTCTGGTTCTCCCACAAGTGAGGATGATCCTTATTACACAAAATAATAAGTATTTATAGGTTCTCCACAGGGTAAAACTTCCCTGTGGAAGTTATCAAAACTGTTTACATAAATCTGGGTAGATATCCCCCAGTTTAACTAAACTAGGAACCTAGAATAAAACTAAAATACACAAATATTCCCCTAGCCTATCCAACATGTCCCATGCAATTCGAATTTACCTGAAAAGGGTTAAAAATAGACAAGTTAGAAGAATCCTTTATTAATAAAATAATAAAAATCTAATTCTATAGACTAGCTACAGAATCTTGTGATTCTGTAGCTGGTCTAAATAAGACACATAATCATCATTAAAATTGATTGAAAATCTTTTTTAAAGAATTAAATTCAATTATCATCCAATAACTATTTGAAAACGAATCATTGTAATTGAAATGGTTATGCCATTCGAAATCAAATAGGATCAAGATTAGTCAAAATGACTACAGAGATACGCGTACTCTGTTTCTTTTGTTACCACAAAATCAGACGAACAGAATCATACTCAACAATTGTGAAATCGTTTGATATCAATTTGAAACTGATATAATCAAAACAAATCATAGGCAATTGTTATACTGCCTTATCAACAGGAGATACGATCGAATCCAACAAGATCATTTTCAGATCGTTATAACTGTATTAACATAGCAAACGATTCATGCCACGAGTGGATCGACTCAAGCTGGCGCAAAAATCAATTCAAATAAAATCATAACATGATCAAATAATTGGTAACATAATTCGTAAGAATTATCTGATGGATAAACAAGACCGATTTGCTTTAATCAAAATCGTTCCATTCAAACTAATTATAACCGAATTTGACCAATTCGTTTTACAAATCAAAAGAGCATCAATTATAATCCGAATCCAACTCATAAAATAATCTTACCAACTCAAGATATGGGACAATCCAATCAGAATAAGAGCGAATTGAACAATTAAGGTTTTAACATAGTTATTATGAATCAAAACCATTCCACGATTCGGGCGCATCTACACAGACTTAGATGAGAGGATTGTTTTCATATGAAACAGAGTAGTTCTTTCCAAATTGAAATCGAACAGAGTTGTATTCCTGTTCTTAGAAGATTACATGACACAACGTATTACAAGATCGTAACAACCAAGCTCATTGAAATCGTTTTCCAATCACAGCATATGAACCATAATGGAATCAAATCCAAACATGATCGTATTCTAAATTGAGCATGAAAACTTCCTATTCAGAGTAGATACAAAACAAATTCAATTGAAAGCAAACCATGAGTTTCGTTAACTCAATCAGACAAACGAACAAGTCAAATCTAAACGAAGACCATTCAAATCCAATAAAAATCTATCAATGGCTAAACTGGGAATGAAATTCCATTATTTTTAGCAAAGCGAAAAATATACAGGATGAACACATTATGACAGAGCCATTTCGAAATATAAACAGAGCTATTCGAAAACCAAATTCCAATCACTACATTAATCCTGGTCATTCACAAAACTAAAATGATTTCAAAATCCATACCTGTATGGCCAGCAGATGGCTTGATCACGACAATTTGGAGTTGGTAACGGCTGTGGCCGATTCAACATTCTTGAAAACGATGGAGCCAGTTGTCTTCTGCTTCTTATCAGTTGCTTGGAGTTGGTCTCTTTGGCTAATCAACACTGCAACTTGACTTTCCAGTGATTGAATTTTCGATTGGAGTAGGGGAACGTCGATGTAGTATCATTCCAACCACAAATCACATTGGTCACATGACGACTGTGTGGGCTTAGAAAGTGCAGGTGAGGGTTTGAACATATTGCTGAGGGTTTCGTTAGGCAATTTAATCCCTGGGTAACTGGGATCGTTACTTAGGCAGGGGGGAAGATTTGTCACGAAATCATAAGGTGGTTTGGGGCATAAACCCTGTGAGTAAGGGTATTCACTGGCTAGGAAACATTCTACGTCAGAGTCCGAATCCTCACTAAGGATTATAGGCTTTTACTCAACAGAGGGTTTAGGTTTGTTCCTAGACATTCTTGAAATAAGTCGAGCGTTCTTTTTACCCTTGGCATTAGCAGTAGGGTTTGCCTTAGCCTTTTTGCTCATAGGTTTCTTTATAGCCTTGGACTTCTCAGTCATAGCATCAGGTAAGTCAACATCAGGGTCGACCGAGGGTTTAGGAGAGGGAAGTAGGACATGGAAGGGCACGGGTGGCCCGACCTTGGTTTCATTTACCACAGGCTTGTCAACCTGGATAGGGTTTGTGTCATCAAAACCATTTCGAGCGATGAAAGCTCTCCAACTATCACCATGTAAACTCAAGTGATGAACACTGATAAGTTTAATAAGTCCATGGTGGAACATGCTACTGTCATCCTTCTCTCTTTTAAACCTTTTCGACATTTTATATAGGCTGCGCTGAAAGTAAAAGGGCATATTCAACAGGTATCCCATAAAATTCATTAACAAACGCAAGTGGTAGAGAAAAACAAGTCCATATCGACCTTCACAGGTCACAAATTGTTTGACCACCATCAAAATATCATGCCATCGAGGTTTAAGTGCAGAGATGGGCATACCTCTGTCATAAGAAGTAACTTTGCGTGAGAGGAATAGTAGTGGCCATGGCACCTCTTCAACCTTCGAATTTTTGAACCAACACTGTCCCGAGGATGGTAACCCTGTAGCGGAACTAACAATGTCCTCATTGTTTTCCAACTGGATATCACCCACCTTGGCTCTACAACCATCAAAAGTCAGGGTGAACTGCTGTGCCACAACTAGATTAAAACCCTCAAATCGCTGTACAAAGGTGAGCCACCCGTTATCCTCCAAGTCTTTCCGGGAATTGTAAAATAACAACAAGGCTTGGTTGCCATTTGGCTCGATTCACACGACTGGTGCCATGGAGCCGAGCACACGGTAAGTCCATGGTTTGGATCATAGCACACATAGGAGCAAAAATGCATGAAGGGTTATCCGAGCTAACAGAGGTAAACATGGAATAGGGATAGGCATAAATGTCATCGTGCGAAGGTGGTGGAGCTTATGTCTGCCATGCAAAATAGTTATTGCCAAAGTACAACCATCGGCTTATAGCTGTTCTACCCATCATAGCATAGTTCAACAGTCATGTCACTTGGCCAACTAATGAAACCAATGGTAAGTGTATAAACCAACGCGCACAATCAACGTTGTGCCATGGTTTTAAACCATCAACATTCAATTTGAAACCAATATCAAATATTTAACCATGCGCCAATGTATCAGCTCATATCAATAGTTTAACCAATGTGCCGATGGGTATTCATATAATCAACATACCAATAGTTATGAAAAAATAAACATAGGCATTATATTAAAATATATATATGAAGGATTTAATCATAACCCCTATGTATTTTCATGAAACCAATGGTCAAGTAGGTCAAATAAAATGCAAATCCAAATGCCAATGTATTACAAACTCAATGGAACCAAGTCACATAATCAATACAAGAATTTCAATGGGTATAGTTCGAAATTTTTTCCAGTTGCATAATGATAAGTGAAATGTGAGCGTAATAGGCATATTGACAAGAAGGATAATGACAGTTCAAATAATGATTTCAATGGGACTCCGAAAGACTAAGTTTTCACGCTTATAGTCATGAAAACAAAATGAAGGCAAATGTGCAAATGTCGCAAAAATAAAAGTGTCGTTTATTTAAAAATTGCGACGAAAAATTGATGTTTGCAAAACATTGGTGTAGGCAGCTTATAAGATAGTGGAAAAATGCGGATTGGCTACCAACACAACTCAAGCTCTTATTGGAACACCACTTTTTTCAATACTGAATCCACCACTTCCACCTGGGTATAATTCTCTTAGTAGTTCTATCTCTTATCCTACCCAAGGTCCATCTAGAGGACCTAGTATTTTTGTTCCACTTGGGTATAATTCTCTTAGTAGTTTTATTCCTAACTCTACCCAGGGTCTATCTAGAGGGCCTAGTCTTCCTGTACCACTTGGAGGATCTAATATTCCTGGACCAAGTAGCTCAAATCTGCTTGGAGGCATAAACCATCCTATTACTTCTGGTTTTCAACTTCCTGTTGGAGGATACTCCTCTAGGGGGAAACCCCAAGTTGGGGGACACAATCCGGTTCACGGGAAATCTATGCCTGGATTACAAACCCAACCTTGGAATTTTCCTTTTCAAGGAAATCAACAACTGCCCGGGGGAAAAAATACTCTAGAAAATTCTTTTGTACCCTCTTATCTTGGGTAGCCTTTTCCATGCACTGTAAACCCTACCTGGGGTCAAGCCTTTCAATCCAATGCCTCTTTCCAAGGTGGCATGCCGAATCAACATGCTAATGTTGGTTACTTGCCTCAAAATCCTCCTCTGCTGAATTTGATTGGACCATCTAACTATAATCCGCTTTTTCAAACGGCTTATGGTCCTACTGGTATACCTACAAGATTACCTCCCCAAAGTTATCAGTTTCCTCAAGTTAACAGACAATTTCCATTTCTAGCTACTTTGGATTTACCAGATTTGTCTAGAATTCTGAATGATCTTATTTTACATTCTCCTTTTTGGCCGGTTATACCTACCAAATTACCGTCAGACATTCCAAATTTTGAAGGTCGGACGGGAGAATATCCAAACAATCATGTCATGAATTTTCATCTTTGGTGTTCATCCAACTCATTGATGGATGACTCCATATAACTACGTGTTTTCCAATGCACTCTTACGGGTTCGACTGCCAAATGGTACATCGAATTGCCAAGAGGTTTCTTAAATGATTTCAATACCTTAGCCATGGATTTCTTGACACATTACCAACTACTGATACAGTATGAGACATGAACGAAAATTTTAAGTTCATTTAAACAATGCTCTTCTACCCACATCTCAAATCATATTCATGAGTGGAGGAGGAGACTACGATTAATTAAAGTTCCTCTTTCGGATCAATTATTAGCTAAGTGGTTCAAAAAATCACTCATCGGTCATATATCTCTTGATGTTTCCACGGGAGGTGTCGTCACTAAAGAGCAAACAACCAATCATGCTCAATATTTGGATCTCGTTTATTCTCAAACATGCACATTTTATGACTTGATCCATGACGCTCCTCTCTCATCTCCAAATCCAACCCCAACACTTTTGGTAGCATCTCATGCTGCTGATGGTGTGAATGACACTTTTCATATAGAGTCTAAGAAAAACAAGTCAATCATTCCAATCCCAAACCTACGACCACCAGTATACAAAATGCTACTCCTCCTCCTGCCTCTCCCAGTAAAACATCTGAGGTAAATAAGGTCCAGTCTACAACTATCGACAAATCTAAAAATAAGTAGAAAGGGAAGGGTAAGAATAAACAGGATAAAACTAATAATCAACAACCAGATAAACCAAACACTCAACCTGTTGATGATAAATAAAAGAGAAAAACTCGTTATCCTTGTCTTATTTTTGGCGAGGACCATTACACGAAACATTGTCCGAGACATGCAGATGTCACTCGATTCCTCTAGTGAACCGAGACTCCCCCTATGCCTGTCATTTTATCACAACCTTTTCCTTCTCAACAACAGGCCCAACTGGTTATTCATGACCAACCTTCTCCCTCTACCCGTTCTTATGTGCTTATGTGTACTACTTTAAAAAATGATGATGTTGCAGTCGCTACTCGAACCAGATTTTTTTCCCCTTCTAAAGAGAAGGTTGACGATCAACCTCCTACATTGGCTCCACCACCCATTGGTACTCTTCATCTTGAATGACCTAATCCTGATATAGTAATCTATCCACCTCCCAAAGGCATCGTTCGTAAGTCATCATTCAACCCACATGCATGTGCAACTCAAAACTACAGTATTGTAGAAGATCTTACACATGCACCACATGTGATGTCGACTCTCAAAGTCCTTCAAAATTGTCCTACTCAACGAAAGGCATTGTTAACGGCTATTGGTGGAATCGATCCTACTGATAAAAAATTGATAATCTTTGACTTGGAACATCACATACCAAGTTTCCCTCATCAATTGGCTTTTCAAATACAAGTAATTGTGGAAACAAAGAATATTTGTCGAACAATTGTTGATGAAGGGGGTTTGACTTGCGTAATGTCCGTCACTTGTTGGAAATCCATTGGCTCTCCTACCCTTACCGATTCACATAACACGTTAAAAGGTTTTAATGGTACTTCCTGCATTATCTATTGCGTTAGAAGGAAAATCGATTACTGTTGAGGTTGAAGTGTTCAATGCACCTCTCGATTACAACCTCTTACTTGGTCGTAGTTGGATTAACACTATGTGAGAAGTTGTCTCTAATATTTTCCATGTGATACATTTCCCTCACCAAGGTAAAGTTGTTATAGTAGATCAACTTTCCTTTTTTAGTTATGATTCACACACTAGTAATGGTCCTTTCATAGCAAAAACACCTCCCGGTTACGAGAATGTCGGTGTAGGTATTTTGAAAGATTCATCGTTAATGTGAAATTTCCCCATTCCACCACTCGATGTTCCTCCTCTTGTCACTTCTATTAACATGATTTCAACCAGTGTTGGCAAATTCCCTGAGTCATATGACCCTTGAATAGTAACTAGCTTGGAATAATGTTATCATTATGGAGACCAAATGCCACTAAGTCTGGTCGAATTGGCTTATCACACTATTGAATCACCATTCAATCACCATATCCTTCTTCTCACTCTCCCTTTGATACGTCTCCTAATCCATTTCAAATGATTTTTCAAATTGATGAAACAATCATGGAAATTATGTCTGTGGAAGACACACCATGGGATGATGGACATCATCGTTCTATCCTCTTCCTCAAACTTGAGACTATCGAGAGTTACCGATGGATTTCGAATCCGTCCACAGTTATTAATCTTCATCTAGTTTCCGAAGCAACACATGATGTTTCACCAACTATCCCTCTAGATATTTCGATCAATCTTGGAATTGTGGACAATGTTCACATAGGTGCCTCATGTTCTCTTGATGAGATTCAAACTTACAAGTTCCTTTTCCAAGAATTTTGTGATGTATTTTCTTGGAGTTACGAAGAAATGTATGGAATTGACCTAGATATAGTTGTACATGAAATCAAGACATACCCTGACGCTAATCCCATTCGACAACTACTTCTCCCAGTTCATCCATGAAAAATCGTTGCGATCAAGCTTGAAGTTGAAAAACTTCTTAAAGTTGGTTTTATCTACCTTGTAGAATTGACTGATTGGGTGGCCAATCTTGTTCCGGTCACTAAGAAACAAGTAATGATCCATGTATGTGTTGATTATAGAAATATTAATAAGGATTTCCCTAAAGATAATTATGCAACCCCTTTCGTCGACTAGATCGTCAATGACTGTGCCATAAGCGAAATATTTTCTCTGATGGACGATTTTTTTGGCTATAATCAGATAAATATTTTATCCGCAGATCAACACAAAACCACCTTTATTTGTCCTTGGGGTACCTTCGCGTACCGTTACTGCCTTTCTGTCTCAAGAACACTGGTGCAAATTTTCAAAGAGCCATGTCTTATGCCTTTCACGATATCAAGCATATTGTGCAACCATATCTTGATGATTTACCGGCGCATTCCATGCGTCGTCAAAATAACTTGGCACACTTACGATCTATTTTCCTCCAATGTCGGTATTACCATATACGATTAAATCCACATAAATGTGTTTTTTGTGTGGAGTCTAGGAGACTTCTAGGCTTTATTGTTTCCACACATGGGATCAGAGTTGATCCACTGAAGGTTGAAGCAATCATCAATTTTCCTCCTCCTTCTACCTTACGCCAACTCCAAAGTTTGCAAGGGAAGGCGAAATTTCTACGACGATTCATTCCTAATTATGCCAAACTGATGAAAGGTTTCACTTGATTTCTTAAGAATGGTCATGATTTTGTGTGGGACTACACTGCTAACAAATCATTCGATGCTTTGAAACTTGCATTAACCCACACACCACTATTATATCCCTCGGATTGAAGTCAAGATTACTTCCTATATCTGGCTGCTTCAGATCATACCATCACCATGGTTTTTGTCCAAGAGGATGATTTGCAAGATGAACATGTCATTTACTATTTAATTCAGAGTCTTATGACCACTGAAATCAAATACATGCATGTGGAGAAGTTTGCCTTGGTAGCTGTTCAAGTTGTCTAGCATTTTCGTCACTATATTTTATTGCGCAAAACCAAAATTATTTTGAAATGTAACCCTATGCAACACATTCTTACCAGAAAATTGCTAGGGGGAAAATAATACAAATGGATTGTGATTCTCCAAAAGTTTGATTTGGAGTTCGAGAAAGCCAAGTCAAAGAAATCTTTGGTCATTGCTAAGTTAATATGTGACCTTCCCTCCGCTGATACAGAAAATGTGGCAGAAGATTCTTTTCTTGATGAATCTCTCTTTCTGATCAGTTCATATGATATATAGTATGGAGACATCATCAATTATCTCCAAACCCAAACTTTTTTGCCTGATGTATCTCGTGTAGATCGTCATCGTATTCGGTATCAATCCCATCAATATATTATTCTTGGTGATACCCTTTACTGTCGTGGTAATGACTCAATGTTTCGACGATGTCTGAGATATAATGAAGCTGAGAAAGAACTAAATGAATGTCATTCTGGAGCATGTGGGGGTCATATGTCTAGGTATGCCACTGCCCAAAAGATCTTAAGAGTTGGTTACTTTCAGCCTTCACTTTTCAAGGATTGCATTCTCGCAGTTCATAAATGCCATGCTTGCCAAACCTATAATAGTAAGATTCGATCTCATCCTAATCCTCTCTATCTTGTGGTTTCTATTGGTCCATTTTCTAAATGGGGCTTTGACTTCATGACATGTAACCCTCACTCGGTCATGGGGCATGGATATATTATTGTAGTTGTGGATTATTTCACTAAGTGGGTCGAGGCGATGCCTATATTCGATAACACCGATAAAACTGCAACACTTTTTATATTCAATCATATCATCACTAGGTTTGGTGTCCCTCAAGCCATTGTCACTGACCATGGCACCCATTTTCACAATTTTATGATGTCTGAGCTAACCGATAAGTTGGGTTTACGACATGAAAACTCAACCCCTTATTATCCACAGGCCAATGGCCAAGTTGAAGCAATCAAAATTTTTTTAAACACTATGCTTCGATGGATGGTAGGGATTCATAAGTCAAGTTGGCATACAATGTTTTTTTTGGAATTATGGGCCTATCATACGTCAGTTAAATCTGCTACAGGTTTCACGCCTTTCCAATTAGTGTATGGTATCGAAGCCGTCTAGCTGATTGAATGTGAAAGTTCGTCTCTGAAGCTATCCATCAAACTTCTCCACACCACCACCACCAATGAAGAATGTTTGTTGTATTTAATGAAATTAGACAAGACTCGTTATGATGTTGCGTTAGTAATAGAAACCCAAAAGAAACATGTTAAGGCTCAATACGACAAACATGTTAAACCTCGTGTTTTTTCTAAAGGCGATTTAGTTCTCCTTTATGACCAAGATCGTGACTTGTTGGGGGCAGGTAAATACAAGCTCATGTGGCGTGGTCCTTATATTGTTAAACGAGTATTAGAGAAAAGGGCTTATGAGTTGGTTGATTACGATGGAATTCATTTAGGTGAACCCAGAAATGGGCTTTACCTAAAGAAGTACTATGCTTAAAATGTTTTGCATGAGTGCTTTGCATTTTAATGTATCATATTCTAGTGTGCTTTTTGTCGTTTATTTTTCTTCCCTCAAACTGCTTACCTTTCCTTGTGCTTGTTTTCTATATGTTGGTATTCTCTCTACCTTATATTGTCTTTGCTAATGGTTCTAGTCACAGTACTCAAAACCTCGACCCTTCTGCATGGGAAATCTATGCACCTACGAACAAGTTGATAAGTCTACGTGGTATTTGCTTGGGTCGTGCAACTAATAACATTGCAGAATATAGTGCGGTCATTGAGTTATTGACTGACGCCATTTCACTTGGCATCCATTATCTGATTGTACGACTCGATTCTCAACTTGTGGTGCTGCAATTAAGCAAAATCTACTCCATCAGAAGTCCTACACTATTACGGTTATACTTGAGAATTCGCCTCTTGGAAAGGAGTTTTGATTACATTGAATATCAACACATTCCTAGATATCTAAATACATTAACATATGCTTTAGCCAATTATGTTTTAGATAGACATTTGCACAATTTATAAATCCAATTACAAATACATAAAGACAAGTAAGCCAGTAGAAGTTTTTTGTATTATAACGCAAAAAGTTACAAAAGTGTGTCCTGAGACCAAAATATTGAAGCACATGGATTCATATACATATATGCATCATGGATACTTCTCATGATAGAAAACTACTACCCGTGCTACACAATGGAGCAGTCAACCAATAGATGCTGAAACGTCAACAGTTTGGCGTTGGTAACGTCGAGGAAGCTAATCTACGGTAATGTCAGGGATGTCCATAGTAAATCCCTCGAGGTTATGCTCGATCTCCTTGAGATCCTCAGCCGCTACTTGGTCTCGACCTACCACTTCACCTGCCTCCCCACGTCTCTATATTAGAGATGAACCTAGAGGTTTGAAAGATGCTGCATCTTCATTTGAAAGCGTTTGATTAGTCGCAGATACATAATATACAAATTTCATAATAAAAATGCTAAAAAAATAATATATAATGAAAAAGTATTTTTTACCTATGTCTCCCCAATGCGCATCCTCAAGTAGTGGTAAATATAGATCACCACGGAAATCAACCCCAACATAAGCATAATCCTCGATCATAAAGAGTTGATCTCTCAGTGATACAAATTATTTTTCGGCACGAAATGAGAGCGTAGATATAATAAAGAAATGCACATAGATATCGCAGATATCCAATAATATAACATAAATATATCAGATATGAAACCATAAACACATAGATACAATAATACATGATTTCTATTAATGAAAGAAATGTACAAAGACTGTAAAAATACAGAGTGAAAGACTCGCTAGAATGGTGGCAACTTATCTCTAAGAAGAGACGTGACGGCTACTCGCATTCGCACGAAGATGATTAAAATGAGGCTCTGAAGGCCTTTTTACAATAAACAGGAATGCCAAAAACCCTAGACATCCAAAAACCTAACCCTAGGAGATGAAGCGCCAAAAGTCACATGGGCCCCGTTTGGGTAAGTTAGTACATCAACTTCCCGGGGTCGTAACTTTTGCATACGATCTCTGTTTTAGGCGCATGATAGCCCGTTGGAAAGGTATCATCGAGGAGATTCATTTTGGGGGAAATATCGAAGGATCTTCCTTAATCCTCCCCATTTTCCTAAAAACATCGTTTAGGGCCTCAAAATGACCCCAGAAGTTAAAAACTGCTAAAAATAGTAAATTACCAAAATTGCAAGAAAACTGTTTTGAGTGAGTTGGAAAAGGTGGGTGGCCACCGATATCCACCTGGATCACTCAACCATTGGAAGAAGGTAGGCCCATATTTAACAATTGGGATGCCACCATGGCGTGCCATCAAGTCGACCCACCTCCTCATGCGAGGATCCCGTGGAGCAGACACACCCCAATCCCCATTCCGAAGATGCAAAAGTGAGACCCTTTCAAGGAAAAAGGACACCAAAATTGATCCATACCCAAACTGTTTTAACTGACCAGTCCCACACTTTGTCAACTGTTTTTCCATGTTCTTGAGGAGGCCCTCACACCAGTTGAATACTCGAGGTTCCATGCACTCAATGACATACTGAAATTGATTTTGCAAGGCCAAGTGTGGAGCTGCACTCCCTGCCACACGACTAATGGTGAAGAGTATTGTCCTCAAAGATAAGTCGAGGACGTTCTTTATGGGAATCTTCCCACTATATTTCTCTGTACCAACCAAGAAATATTGTGCGACATAGTGTTCCATTGGTTCACCTCTTCCCCTGGGTCCCGATAATGATACTAGAGACCCACGACGAGACAAACCGGTTAAGAAATATATGTCTTCAATCTCCAAAGTGAGCGTATGCACCCCAACATGGAAAACTTGCTCATTCACATCCCACATTTGGACCAAGTTCTCTATAAAACTAATTGAGCCCTCATGCCTTTCACTTTGAAGAATTTAAGAAATCCACACTCCCGGAGTGCCATAACTGTGTTGGGGTCATTCCCCGCAATAAAATATTCCTCTTTGTGTTCTCTTTCTCGCCATTCTAGCATTGTGAACTATAGAAAATGTGCCAAAGGACATTTAAACATGAGTTAGTTCATTGAAAATCCAAATTTGTCGGCTTCCTTGGTTCATTGTTCTTTTTTTCTCTTTGAGATGTGATCGACACAGCTTGGAGGTTTATTATAGTGTGACATTGTCTCACTTCATTCCTTTAACCCCTGCGTCAATCCTAGATCGTAGCACTTCCCGATATAGGGAGCTTGCGACGATTTGAGGGCGTATTTCCCCTTTGAGAATTTGCCCATACAACCCATAAATCACCATAAAAATTGAATAAATTTGCTATAAAAAGAGAGAGGAAAGGGAGAAAACCAACCTCACGGAGTCAGATCGAAGAATTGTCCACAAGTCACGCCGCAATCGTCGCTTGAAAATCAGGTAAAAACGAGGGTTTTAACACCATTTTTGGTGAATTACAAATGGAATGGTAAAAATGATTTAGTTTTTGACCTATTTAAACCTATTTTTCCATTTTTTGACCTATGTCAAGTTATTTTTCACCTAAGTTAACCCTAATAGACGTTTCAAAGTGTAAATGTTATAGGATACAGGTCGGGCAACTAGATATTTTGGCATGGATCAAACATTTTATCATTTTTTACGTATTTTTCGCAAATCATTTGATGTAAATATGATTTTATGTTTTTTCAGTAAAAAACATCGAGCATAGTCTTTGTTCTTTCTCATGCTCGTAAATCTATGAGAATGTAAACGAGTAAATTTTTATCACTTTTTCGGATTCGGGAAGGTTATACGAAAAAGGAACCCCCTCGAGTCCTCTTTAAGCTCTTTTCAAACTACCTAAATATGAAAATATTTCCGAGCGATCTTGTTCTTTTCATGCTCGTTAAAGTATTTGAAGAAAACATCTGTTGAGCGGTATATTATCTCTTTTTCGGTCTCATCAGACTACTTTACGAAAAATGACATTTTTGAGTTTTCTTTAAGTGTTTTTCAGACTCTCTAAATATGAAAAACCACTGAGTTTTCTTTCCTTGGACTCGTAAAACAAACATTGAAAGGCCCATATGGGACCAAACCACTCCTTCGTAGGGTTTGTTAAAAATACTTTGAGGGAATCATCCGAAGGCCGAAGGATGAGCTTACAGTTCAAGCATATGTTATCCTCCTCAAGCTTGTGTAAAAATAAAGAGGTACTTGGCAGAAATGGTGGGGGAAAATTGGGAAATAAATATATGTATCTATGTTAGTGGCAATATGTCACTCTTGAACATGACACCCCTTTCAATTGTTGTATCTGGGTTGGGAAATCCATTTGTCTCTCGTTTGATCATTCACAAGTCTATATATTGGTCCTTCTTGAGTCAATGCTGCCAAGACAATTGTCATGTCGTTTATATGTTCAAGAGAAGTTCAACCGAAGCAAGCCTTCTACCGTGTCGGCCATATGTAGTCCTCAAACTCTTATCATGTCGGCCTTCCCTGAGTCAGTCCCGAATCTCTTTATGCTATGATCTACTTCAAATCTGTTACATATTACGTGTCATTGATGGGGAATACATTAAGGCCCTCTTGTGATGAGTCTTTTCTTGTCGAATTCAACTCATTATCCAGGAATTAGACTTAGAAATTATTTAGTACCTTGGAGCCTGCATGCCTCAATGGAAGGTTTCCTTGTTTTCGACAGTGGGTTTACATCATTGGCCCCTGACTGGAAAATTCGATCAAGTGTTTAACTTCATCTCATTAATTCACATTCGTTGGATTGTACTAGAGTACATTGGGGGTCATTTCCATTAATGATGATTTCCCTTGCACTTGATAATGATATTCGTTAATGACCGACAATCAAGTGGTTTCTACCATGTCTGACTTCAACATATGTAATCACATGGATAGATTTGTACTTCAGGACGATGGAAATGAAGACCCTGGATATTTTCACATGGATCAAGGTTGCGATGGAGTATTCATGAATCTGTACTGACTCATAGATCCATTGTGTAGTCTCGTGGCTATGTTCAAAGTTGAGTCTTTATAGCATAGATCCATAGTGTATTTCTCATGGCTATGTTGAATCATAATGACGTGGATCCATAGTGTATGATTGGTGGCCATGATTCACTTGACACTTATGCTTAGGGTCACTTGTATTCTAAGTAATGGTATATTATTATGTTGATGCTTGTTTGTTGACATGCTTCTGACTGATGTGCTCCTTGTTCTTGACACATACACTCTACAAAGTATTTCAGATGTCATTATTTTCCAACTTCATACTTTGGGGGGCATTGTGTTACACATTATTTTTGTCACCCTTGTGACCACTGATGATATGTGTATCACCTATTAGAAGAAAGATCATTTTCCCTATTCCCTGAAGGATGTTGAAGAAATAGAACTTTCCCTGGGAGATGGAATTATCTTTTCCTTTTTACAAAACCTTGTAAAGAAAGATCATTGCACCTTTACCAGTGTTAATGGTGCGACGATTTAGAATTGATGCAAGCTGCACCACGGTGGCCTGCAACATCGTCGCAGATTGATCGATGTTAAGGGTGCGTCGATGTTTAAACAAAGGAAATAGATAAATTTCTCTAAGGTTCTATAATAGAATCTTCGAAAGGATGAGGTGGCCTCCGATCTGTTTGGATCTCATCCACTTCTCTAATTTAGTGGGATCATCCTAATCCATTCATCCCTTCCCCTTCACTCTATATAAGGAGGGATCTCTCATGAGAAGAGTGAGGTTGGCTTATGTATGAACAATTATGATGAAGATTGTACTTGTGATAGATTTGCTTTATCTTTCCAAGTCAGGTTGTGTGTAGTCTTCATCAAAAGCATTGCATCAAAAAGTGTGTGTGTGTCGAGGCAAAGGGCCATCAGAAGGGACCTTGAAACATCAAGGCACAAGTTGTATTCTCCACTTTCATCAATATAATACAGTAATACATTTCTTTCCTATAAAAGTGTCTGCATTTTTATTGCATAACTCCTTGATATTATGCATAGGTTCCATTATAATATATATATCGTTTCTCTCTCTTTGTTGGTTTTTGTTTCTCAGCAGGTTCAACATCCAACAAAACTTGAGATGGAGCAAGGACAACACTAGCAAGGATCAAACAATTTTTAAAAGGATGTCATTTATCCCTCATTAAGCTAGTATACATTACAATGGAAACCTAAGGAAAAGTTTGTATTATGTCATGTTTTGTTCTAATTTCTTGTTGAAGTTATGGATATTAGTTCATGTCAGCACTTACCAATTCATCTAGTAACAATCATTTTTCAATTTTTGATGTAAATAAGCTAAGGTTAGTTTTCGCTTTGGTCTAGATTCCTTGGGTTATGCCTTGCTATCATAACAAGTCGGATAAAGCTTCATGAGTCACATCTTTCAAATTCTCCATCTGAAATATCCCTGATCCGGATGATCAAGATATTTTCTACGATCTTACTGCTCTAACATGCAAATCTGATACACTGGGGGTTTCTGGATGCGTTTTAGGGTTTGATGTAGATGATCTTTGTTTAAAGTGTTTGCATGTCAGTTATTATGGTTGCATGTAGGTTATTATAGTTGCATGTAGCATAACAAAGGTATTACAATCATAAAATGACGCATGCAATAACAGATAAGGCCAATAACTCAATATTATGAATAATAACAGTGCATGTGTGGGAATACAAATCGCCTACTGAAATATATCAACTAAACGTCAGTCAGATCTCAGGGATCTGTACTGGAATACAATCAAATGACAAGAAATACCCGTGACCGCAAGAAGACAGCAGATCTGCTGCATGCACGGATGGAATGACCAAAATAAACGATCCCGGATGAGCACGGTGACCGCTGTCAGCTGGAAAACTGGATCTCAAAACTCAACCGTCGGAATGATCTCA
>ML799222.1:29916-52521 GCA_009831015.1 Picea engelmannii | reverse complement strand
ATGTTTCACTGGTGATGTTATGTTCTCAGTTATCTGTTTTCCTTACTTCGTGATCATATCGTCTTTCTATAACTAATCTATAAGAATAGCGTTAAGTTGCAGGATTTATCACTGATACCCTGCCTTCGATTCTGTAGATTTTTTTTGTTCATCTTCTAAATAGCTCTCAGTCAAGAGATTCTTAAGTGCTTGTTGATTGTAGTTGTTTTCCCAATCTTTCTTCCATCCATCATTTAAATTATTAAAGATCCAGTGAGTTTGTTATCTCGCCTTGTGAAAGAATTCTTCGGTGTTTATGGTTGTATCTCATATTTTATTAAGTACAGACCCCATAGCCCAATGGAGGTGTAATTTGTCTCAACCAACTTTTAAAAATCCTTTACAACAAAACAAACTTGTGCCTCTAACTAGTCTAAAATCTTAATACAAACAAAGCTAAACTAAATAGAGAGATCCCTCTCTGAAGCTGGAAGGGCTAGATCCCAGCTTTAAAAGTGGTTGGTTAAGGTTACCTTTGTGTATTTCCTCTTTTTCAACCTCTAGGAAATTACAGAGTGATAACAGGTTGGCAAGTTAAAGTAGTTTGCTTTTGTTAGTTTCTCATTGTTATGCTTAATAGTTGCTTTTTCTTATTGTTGAACTATTTGCTTTAAGTAGGGTTTTTACTTGCTTTCTTAGAGCTATCCATCGATCCTTGGCCCAAAAGTACTTAGGTTACATAGTTTCAAGTTGCTTAGTAGGGTTTTTTTCATTAGATAGGTTTGCTTGAATAAATTAACTCTTAGATAGCCACTTCCTTAGTTAGAATATACTACTACCTGCCCTTCTACCTTTGGCATATATTTTGCTACAACTCTAAGTTTACTTACCCCAGGTTGACAATTTAATTGAGGGTTTTTAGTGCATATAGAACACCCATAAGAACTCGACACTACAGAACTATTGAAGAGGAGAGTTGGAGGTTGGGCTACTTGCAGACATTCCCATTCAAATGTAATGACACCAACATCAAACAAAAGTCCATAAGGTGCTCCATGAAGATTTATACATTGTCTAAAGGCCGAAGGAAATGTTTTTGCTGGTTTCACCCCTCGGCGCCGCGAACTGTGTTAAGATGTTGATGACTGCTTTCACACCCATTTCCTTCATTATTTGACCCCGCATATCAAACCTCATCACCTTTAATACCTCATCTATCCTACCCACTACCTAGAACTCTTTTTCTCCTCTGATATTTCCCAGCGCTGCAAACCTTTTGCTACAAATTCATCACTGCGAACCCCCTGTTCTAGTTTTGTTGAAATCCTTCTTTTGCATACTTGACAAGCTCAAATTCAAAGGATTTACTCTACAACCTTTTCAGCTTGGATTTTTGGTTGATCAACTTTCATATTAAGTTTAAAAATTACATGCATTTTTCATACTTCTAAAGGATTCTAGTATTGTCATAAAATCCCTATTTCAAGAAGAGAATTCATAGGTGTCTTTATCTTATTGAAAATTCCAGTTGCCTATCTTTATATCAGTAAACTGAAGACTGCACTCTTTCATCCCTGGATGTTCATAAAGTGAATTTTATATAAATTATGTACATAGTTAGCCTATGGAAAACAATTTGTTATCAAAACCTTAGTATCTTTTATCCCTGTTTTCATACATCTACTTGTTATTACAACTCACATAAAATATTCCTCAACATCAGTCATGAACAATCCACAACACAAGAAGACTCATAATGGAGGTGAAATATTAAGGTCAAAGCCCTATGATATGCATCTTTTTGATTATGAACCCTTGATCATAGAGGCCTTCCAGAGGGTAGACTGTATCAATTTTTGTCAAAGAATGCAAAGGGGGCACCCAGAGGTGGCTAGGGAATTTGCATTAAATTTCAATGGGACCAAAACTAGGGTTGGAATATTGGAGTTTGAATTTTCAGAATTGTCCATCTCCACTGCAACATGGATACCTAGCACTGGAGAAAAGTGGTTCAAGGATATGACACTAAATGCCTTTTTCTCCAACGAGTTTCTCAAAGCAGAATACCAGGAAGACAATTTTTCCAAAGGGGTACCCAAAAATCATATGCTTGAAGGTTTTGATAAAATGTTGAAGGTGATTCAGAGGTATTTTATGAGTGAAGGAAGATTTAACATGGTATATCAATTCCATATCAAATTGTTGTTACACTTCACAGGGAAAGAAGTTATAAACCTCCCTTTTTATTTCTTCACAAGTATTGGAAAAAATGGGTGATAGAGTTCATGCCAAATCCAAGCAAGTGGAAACTAGTGTTTTCCACTCAGGTCTTATCAAAATTCTAGTGACGGAATAATTAAGAAATACAAACACATACTGGGAAACATTCATCACTTCTTCACTAAAGTTGATAGAGCCCAAAATGGAGTTGAAGAAGGAGGACCTTCACAGTCTTCACAGAGGGAAGCTTCACTCATTCTAGATACCACTCCAATGAAGGTTCTTTCAAGAAAACCCATAGGCATAAGAGGTAGAAAGTTGGTGTTTCCTTCACCAAGTGCAACTGACAAGGTCAAAGCTAGGAGGCCTCTTACCAGAGTAAAAAGCCAAGATATAAATCCCTATGAAGGATGATGCAGTAGAAGTTTCATCCTAGAGGAAAGCTAAATCCATATTTGTTGAAAATCTTGTTGAAATCATTGACATCACTACTCCTCAAGAAGAGAGAAATCCCACTTTTAGGAGGCTCAAAAAACAACTTAAAGAGGCAAGGGATGAAGTTGATGAAATGAAGAAAGGGGAGTTGGTTTCAAAGAGGAAACTTAAGGGACTCATGGACATGTATCATGAAACTGTTGACAAAGCCATATTTATAGCCAAAAGGTTTCGGCCCCTCCATATGTAGCTCAGAAACCTATACAGATAGAACAAAGCTCACCAGGCACAAATAAAAAAACTAAAGACATAACTTCATCCTTTCAAAGAGGAGTTAGCTAAGAGAAATCTGGATATGTTGGCTAAAGTTGTAACCAGGAGGAGCTCAAAAGTTAGAAAATGAAGAAGTTGAACACCTTAACCCATATAAGTTTTGACAGTTTCCTGTTTTTTTTTTTTTGTATTTTGCAATTTTGAGGATGGTCATGCTTGATAAATCATGTTTAGCTACTAGGGTGTTATCTTCTAAGTCATATATCATAATCATATGTTATTTCAACAATTGGTGGCATTGGATATATTTTTTGGAATACTTTAAGGTGTTTTCAAATGAAATAAGCAGCTACAAGAAAGTTTGCAGTGCGTGGCGCTATGAACTGGATTATACAGGAGCACGTTGCGAATTGGCGCTACGAACTCAGGTTTTTGAGTTTTCAAGAAAGGAACAATTGCCAGTTGTCAGAGATCGATGCAAGATAGTTGTATGATGGTCAGTTATGATATGGGAGGCCACCTACCAAATGGAGAAGCACTCAAAGGGACACTTCATCAGCCATAAAGAAGATGTTGATGACATTGCCAACATTAGCCTAGATTTTAGCATTTTGTTGTTTTCTGTTATCCACCTGTTGCCACACCACTTTGAGGGAACATGGATCACATGATAAGGTTGTTATTTGGATTGTAGTGTTGTCACTGACAGTCTAGGTTATAAAAACACTATTGCAAGTCTGATAGAAGGTTGGAATGGTCTAAGAGGACTCACTTTTGACACTGTGTTATTTTTACAGAAATACCTTGTCTTTTTGTATCATAATTAAGATTCTTTGGATAATGAAAATCATTTCTTTTTCCTATCATCTATTTTATCTTCTAATTTTGATCCCAGTCTAGTGAAAGATTCATTTGAGTGATTCATATCTTGTTGTAATGTAGTTTATAGATATATCAAAATTCATCATTTTGATTATAAGAATTTCTTGTTTAAGAGAATTCTACTTTATATGTTTGTCATACTACCTTATGTAGCTGATAGACATTTCAATTTATTCTTATTAAGTCTTCCACCTACCCAACCTTTTTCTTAAACCTTGATCAAAGATATTCAGAGCCTTATTTGTTGGTGCAAATTGTGTGAAGTAAGTTGTGATTTACACTATTTTCCTGAGTTTTCATCCATTTGCTACCTTATCATAAAACATATCTTTAACCTATTGATGGGTGTTGAGATTACACTTTAGAAATAAAAATGTGACTTTCAGTGTGAACATATTGGACATATGAATGCCATCTAAATAGATTAAAAGAACTTATTAATTCCACTGGTATATCTGAGAATGCATTTTTGTTATACTAATAAAAATACAATTTTTTCCTTGGAAAACAAATATAATACTATGTTGAGTCCAAATGTTGATAATATTTAATCAACATAGTGCCCTTAGCTAGGAGTTAATGGTGTACCTCATCCCTCCATAAAGAACAAAAGGTAGATAGAGAGTTGACCTCATGATAAAAACATACATACACCTAATTTTCCAAAGAATAAATAAGGTAAGGATTTGTAGGTTGTGTCATGTCCTAGAGAATGCAGTACAAACAAGAGAGCAACAATCTCATAATAAAGTAGAATGCTAGCGAATCATACCTCGAGGAAACACTTAATATTGATGCTCAAGATAAATCTAACAATGTTTTGAAAACTAACACTCCCTATAAATATGTAAGATTATTTACCATCTCAAAGCCATAAACAAGGAAAAATATTGAAAATTCTCATGATGAAAATCCTTTGGGGCATCATAGGTCGATGGATTTTTTAAAAACTAGCCTCGCTAGTGGGATATTCATTGGGAAAAAAATCCTATGATGAAAAC
This sequence comes from Picea engelmannii, assembly GCA_009831015.1. Lineage (NCBI taxonomy): Eukaryota > Viridiplantae > Streptophyta > Pinopsida > Pinales > Pinaceae > Picea > Picea engelmannii. The sequence goes on along the minus strand of ML799222.1, from coordinate 47,731 downwards.
CCAAGGGTGCCACAAGATAGAGGACAACCTCAAAACTAGCTTGTTGGCATGCTTCCTTCGCCTTAAAAAAAGTAAAAATAAAGAAAAAAGTAAAAATGATCAAGAAGAATAAATTTGCATCAATTGTTCACTTTTCAATGGTGCAACTACTTCTATATCCTTGCTACATTTGATATTGATAAGTTCTAAACTTAATGAATTCTCTAGTTTTTCCATTGCATTTTCAGAAAGTTGTTGTGACAACCATTTTTGCTACACAATTCATCTTAGATATTTATTTCATTGCTTTGTATTACTTGTTGATTTTACATCTTTTTATTTGTAGATTAGTAGATTGAACTCAACTAGTTATCATCACCACCCTTTGTTTTTTTTTTCTCCTGCCTCATTCCCTTCCTTCTTCTCTCTAGCATATGACCTATCCAATCCTTTCACTTGTTGGAGGACAACCATCTACTTTAGTTAGGGGGTGGTGTGCCAGATGTCATGACACATGGAACTTAATGACCATGTTCACTTACATTTCAAATTCTTGAGTTAGATGCACACGACACAATGAAGTATAGTCATGTAGAAATTCCATTAAAATTAAAAAGTAGGTATTGATGACCTACAATCATTACCAATATTTTCAAAAAGTTATTGTTGACTTGGAATAAAGTGTCATATGTATGGTATTGATTCATGATATATAATATCCTAACTAGTGCATGGGAGTGATTTGAAAAAAGTGCAAATTAGTGCAATGGTGATTACATATCTATCGACGATGATTAAAACGTTGCAGATTGGAGATTGGGAAATAATCACATGAATTTGATTTAAGGTATGGTGGCAACAACATGGAACTCAAATAGGAATGTGCATAGTCTTGATGTTCACCTATCATTAATTTATGAGCTTCCAGCTTTATCTTACCTCTTTCTGTGAAGCTATAAGAAGGATCCTAGTAGCATTCCATTACCTTTAGGAGAATTATGACTATAGGAAGCAATGGATGGTGATTTGAATCACTGGGAGTTGATTGACCCACTACCCATCCATTGGAATATTGAAGTAGCTTGAATTTTCCCAAGTGCAGTGTGGTCGTATTTGTTCGAGTGTCTGAAAGACTATAGTTTCACACTTTAATTTTCTCAAAGCATGCACAATGAAATCACTATGGTTAGAGGACTAGAGGTACATGTTTTTGAAGCTAGTATTGCTAGAATATCTAGCTTGGCATTTGGTGAGGAATGGTTCAAGAACAAAGTCGACTTTGTTGCAACAAAGAGGTTTTTTTTTTTGTAGGGGAGGTTGTCAATAATATAGAAAAGGAGTTGAGTGGAATTCTCCCCAAACTCCATAGGATGACATTTCCATTTACATTACCAAGCATATTACTTGTGAGGGGAGGCACCTTATGGTGTTCGTTTACCATTTTCATCTGTAACCTCACATGAGACATGGAAGGACAACCGATATTCCTTATTTTCTATTGAGATCATTACATTGCATGGAAAATAAAGTTCAACAAGGAAAGGTCACTTGTTTATATCATCATGGGATGATATAAATTTTATCTCAAGATTCCCTCGGTCGTAGTGACTAATAGTTTCATGGTAAAAAAATTTAGAGGTTGAAGTTGAAGAATCTTTAGAAGAAGAAGTAGAAAAAAAATTTCTTGTTGCTGACTCATCGAAGGATGATGCCATGGGGACACTAGAGTGAGGTATTTAATCCTCACAAGTAGAGTTTGAGCCATCAATATGTTTCTAATACTTCAATGCTCAAGAAAAGAGGAAGTTGGATGAAAATGAAGAAAAATAGAAAGTCGAAGGTATGTTGCAAGAGCCCAATGATTTTATTATTCTAGATTCACTAGAAATATAGAGAGGTCTCGAAAAAGAAGTTTCTCAAATGTGGGAATTTATAATTGAGGAAGAATCCCCACTATAATTGGTCATTGAAACCCTTATTTGAGCTACAAAAGTACTGAATGGATATTGCACAACAAATGCTAAATGTAAGTTGAATTTGATTATGAAGTTTGGGGTTCTATAAGCTTTATTGGTGAATTAACATATTTGAGTAGACAAATGGTTTTCTTAGTTAAGGAGATAACTAAGTGGAGGTCAGTGGCTAAATCATATGGTTGTGGGATTGTCTCCTCAACATGACCTAACAAAAGGAAAGGTAAGAGAATTTTTCATATTTAAATCAATAGGATGCCATTTGGGGGTTGAGATAAGAAAATAAGAGAATTAGGGAGAAGTTATAGAAAAAGGAAGGAGAATCACATGAGTAGGGTGTAGAGCATGTTAAGGATTTGATGAAGCAAACCACAAAAATCAATGACTGAAGGACAAAATCTCAAAAGTTGGTGCGTATTTTTCTTAGATGATAGCTTGTAGACCACCTACTAGGGTCTATGATTTATATTTAAAAGAAAAGTGGTTCAAATTATTGTTGGAAGGAGTTTTAGATTTTCCTTGTGATACTAGCCATACACCTTAGGCCTTTTGTGGGATTTATTTCTCTAGTGTTCCATAGAGGAGAAATTTGTTTTATGAAATTATATCACACAGTTTTGTGTTATTTGAAAACATTGGGTGAATTCTAGATGGACATGTATGTGATGTAAGCCTTTGAGCCTTTCTTTCCACATTCTAAAATGAAATAATGTGGTCACAAGATAAGAAAATTTATAGGACATAAGGGTGATATATGATTTTGGTAGTGTGGCCTAAGCATCACACTCCAACATTTTTTATTTAGGAGATTTTTGATATGGCTACCGATCCCTATATTAGGGAGATTATGTTAAGACAATAAAATCAAGCATTGAATGACTTCATGAATTTTTGTGAGACTTATGTTGATATTGCCTTACAAATTTCAAGGGAAAGATGGTTTGAGCTCACTCTTGAGCTGGGAAAAAGAGATCCTCATTCATTTGCCTAATTTTTGGGCAACACTATTTGGAAGTTAGTTGTATGTAAATTCTATAAGGAGTCTAGAATTGAAATGGTTGGGACTTCAATTCTACCTTTGACTACTTTGGTATCCTATTCCAAATTGGAGGCATGATGGCCAATAGTGACAGAGATGGTAAGTGTCACCAACATAACCAAATTACATACATTGCAGAGTAACTGAACTCGACATTGTTACTCACATGACCCCTTAGAATTCAAAGTATACTTCAAAGAAATATGCAAAGAAATTGATGAACAAAATGATTGAAATCTATTGCATGAGGATGTGTAAGACCTCTATTTGGGTGCTACGATGAATCTTGAAAATGTCTCATTTCACTCATCAATTTTGCCTTTTCCATGATCTTTAAAGTCTATTTTTCTAGAATTAAACCCTTTTTGTTGAAAATCCTTTTAATATTAACTACTTGAGTTTGATTTCTCAAATCTCTTGCAATTTAATGTATTTTTTCCATTTTTATGGAGTATGTGAATGCATTGCTTAGGTTTTATGAATGTTGCAAGTCCATGGCTAATGATTTATACTATATAAAAGTTTGGAATTTCCCTTTTTCCTCTTTTGAAAACAATATTCCTTCTTGTTGTAGGATCCCACATTAGAGGCTATAGTTTGTTGTAGAATTCTCTATGTAATGAAAGATGGTCAAAATAAGTTGTGGATTCTTCTCAAAAACATCTGTGCTATAAGATCATGTCGATCGCTGCTGTAGAGAGGAATATGTTTGATGTAGTTGGAGAGTTTGGTTGCTTTGATTGGGGATTTTGATTTCTATTTGTTAATAGTTTGATCACAATTATGCCGAGGAATCCCCCTAATTCCTCAATGCCTTAATTAAATTATTTGTTATGTATAAAGTGTTGGAATAGATAGATATGCTCGTGGAAACATCAGGAAAATCCATATGAGCATCATATCTATGTTTTCAATGGTAGATAATTTTATATTTCTAGAAATGATGTTCATAATATGTATCCGGTACTTGATCCAATTACTAGGCCAAGGATCTCCCAAAGAAATCTTGATGAATTGGATGAATAAAACCCCATGCAACCAATGGATTATCCAAAACGCAATTTGAAACACCACTTAGTAAGAGAAAATTAATCTCCTTTAGTGAAAGATCATGACTACACATATTTTTCTTTGGCTAAAATATCACAGTTGCATATATCGGATTTGGCTAGGCTATATTTTAATTATCCGTGTTTAAATTTTCCTAGTTCCTTTTGGGAGATCCAAACTTCATGATTTCTATCAAAGTTTATTTCACCTTGAATCTTTGTGGTGGGATATAGATGAGGGTTTATACAAGAGAAAATTAGGGTTCCAGGAGATAACAAACTAAGGATATCAAGGTTTGAGATGGTGGAGGACGTGGCACCAGAGATGATAATGGAAGAAGAAAGTTTGGGTTATTCAACTAATTCACTGGAGGGCCAGTCAATATGAATGAGATTGAGTCTATGTACACATGAAACTCCTGAGGGTGTAGGGAGAAGGTACCCTATGGGGGAGTAGTTTTTGGAGGAGGACACATTGATCGTCCTCGGTGAACTGGAAAACATACTTTCTAATATCGATTCCAAGGTGGAATCCAAGCTTGAGTTGAGGGTGTAGGGTTACAGTGATGTACTCCTCGACGACATTAATGTTACCTCAGTTACACCACCTATGTCACATGATGGAAATGATCTTGCATATCATGTCCTGTCAATCCACTATAACAAAGAGATTGGAGCATTTACTCGACCCTCCAAAGGAATTTATATCGATGACGTGACCTTTATCTCTTGTGGGGATTTTGATATTTCATTTTGTAATAGTTTTGATTCGTTAGAAACTAAACTAGAAGAAGGATTTATTGGAAAATCCCTAGAATATTTCCTCATGAGTGACTCCACTATAGTTGAACTAGGGAGCCAAGGGCATCCTTCTCTGGAAGGAGAAAGGAGACCCAAGAAATAAAAAATGTATTAAGAAATTATAGGAGTTGATAAGCTTGATCTTAGGGACCAAGACCAAGATCAACAATGTGATGGAATTGGAGGAATGGGTAGTTGTCAGCCAGTTTCTTGGTAGGAAGATGAATGGTGATAGTCTTAAGGAGTGGACCACGGTAAAATTCAAACCTATGGTTGGATACCCTCCCTACATTATGACTTTAGCTAAAGGATGGTTCATATGAGTTTTCAAACCAGTGGTGGAGGTAAATCAAGTCTTGCACAATAGATGGCAGTGGGGTTCTCAAAATATTTTTTGAAGAAACAACATGTGGACTTCAATGTGAGAACTGCATGGGTTGACATTATACGAGTATTGATTGGCATTCTAGGTATTCCTCTTGTTTTATGATCAAAGGAGGCATTTGCAACTATAAGAAATGCTATTGGATCATACTATGAAGCATACTGCACCTTTTGTGAAACATGATACACTGGAATGAGAATAATAATAATGGGCTTAGAGAGAAACAAGGGATTGGTTGAGGAAATGGTAATTAAACACGGGTCAAACTCTTACCAGCTCACTCTAGAATATGAAGGCATTCTCTTCAAGTGTGGACGCTGCCATAGTTAAGGGTATTTAGTAGTGGAATGCTCACCCCCTTACTAGAAGAAGGTATGGATGCATAAATACCAACCAAAAATGTTGGGAGTGGAATTGGTGGAAACCCCTATCATTCAAAGAAGATCAAAGATAAATGGGAATAAAAGGGTCAACAAAAATCCTTTGGCTATCCCACTGGAATCAAAGGAACAACCATCGAAATCATGAGCTCACATGGATTAGAGTTTGGATGTAGTTACTGATAACAAAGTCAAAAAGCTATCTTTGAGTAAGTCACCTCGAGTTCCTTCCCCTTGCAAAAGAAATTCCAATGAATTTTTTTTTTTTGGATCTTGGGGGCTTGAGGTAGAACCTAAAGGGTTGGAATCTATCAGTGAATTATTTCCTAGCCTATAAGTATCAAAAACCATGTCTCCATGACTCTCATTTATTTACCTGTAGTTGAAATTCCTTTAGTAGAAGTTAATCTCCAGGAAGGGACATATACATCCCCTGGGTAGAGAATAGAGGCACATGTTCGTTTTAGAGATATTGTGCCCTAGAAATCCACCAAATACAACCTCAAACCTAAGGGCAAGGGAACCCTTAAATTCCATAGGAAAGTGGCAAGGGGGTTAGGGTTTCTTGATGAAAAGGGTCAAAAACATAATTAGAGAGGGAGAAAGTCTCATTTTTTCCTGGCACAGAAACAAGCATCCTTCAAGATCTGATGTGGAAAGCAACTTACATTGATAGGGGCCCGTAGAGAAAATCCCCCCTATGAGGACATAAAAATATCTAATCGACATTAAACTACCAAGGGTTGACCAATCCCTCTAATAAATTGGCAATCAAGAGGTTAATAAAGTCCTCAAAACCCTGTATTATCCCACTTTAGGAAATTATGACTAAAGGAGAGAAAACAATTCAAGAAATTTAAATTTTTTCGACTGGATATGACTTCAAATTTATTGATGCTATTGGATATCAGGTGGGAATATTACTGGCTGGTAGAGGAGCTCCTTCACCCTAACTAATTCATCAAATTTTCCTTTAGACCTAGGGGTCTCCCTCTTCTCCGTGAATATGGGGAAATAACTCTTAGTTATGAAAGTCTATGGGTTGTATTTTTACATGGTGGAGTATTGGGACACGTTTTTCAAATTGGAATGCATCCAAAATGACCTTATGGCTATATGGTAAGACCTAAATTTCACGTTAGGAACCTCTAAAACATGGTGATATGTGGCCCAAATAGATTGTCTCTTAGGATAATTCTTGAGAAAACTTGAGGAAGTGGGCATGTTGGACATTGAACCAACAAAGTTGTCTCCCACCTAGAGAAACAAAATATTTGGGCATGATATAATAACAAAGAGGCTTGACTAATTTTTAATATATGAAGGATTTTTGGACTAAGTTACTCAGGTAAAACAATGGGTTACATCAGGAGGAGACTCTGACCACTGTTTAGTTCTACTAGAAATCGTTGCTGCATAGGAAAATCCAACTAGCCTCTTCAAGCTAAATCCATATTGGATGAAGATGGAGGAGTTTGTAAACAAGATAAAATCTTGTTATAAGCCTTATGATTCATCTTTAAGGGAATAAGCTTTGATACGATTCCAAAAAAATTTAAAAGAGGTGAAGAAGGTAGTAGCCAAATGGGGTAAGGATACAAAACAAAAATATGACAAGATCCTTAGAGAACCAATTGAAGGGGCAGAGACAATATATAATAGTGAATATTTTGGGTATTTGAATGAGGCCTATAAGATGGAGGTGAATCTTTTGGAAGAAAAAAAGAGCAACTTATTGCTTGAAAAAGAGAAAGAATAGAGGATCAAGAGCAGAGCCATTTGGCTTGAAGAAGGTGATGGAAATACCAAATTATTTCATAGATATGCAAACAAAAGGAAAAATGTTAGCTCTGTTAGAAAAATTGACAAAGGAAACGATAGTTGGGAAACACATTTTAAGGACATTGGAGAAGGATTCAACTACTTCTCAAATATTTTTAGGGAGGACTCTTGGGCTACTATTGCTGAAGTTATCATACCATCCAATTCATTCCTTAGTTATGTGAATCAAAAGGACAACCAATAATTGACGAAAGAAGTGAGGAAAGAGGAATTGCTACAAAATATACAAAGCTTCCAAAGGGATAAAAGTCCAAGACTAGATGGCCTCCCTATGGAATTCTTTCTGGGTTGCTATGAATTCATATAAGATGATCTAAGAAGAGTGGTGGAGGCCACTAGAACCACTTTCAAAATGCTAGGATCCTTCAACACTACATTTATAGCTCTTATTCCAAAATAGGATAACCCAACCTATTTAAAAAAATTCAAACCAATCTCCTTATGCAATTGTATCTACAAAATTATCTAAAAAAATATTATCAAAATACTTGAAAGGGCACTATCAAAACAAAATCGAGAGAGCAATTTGGGTCTACATTACCTTATAGTCTTTTTCTATTTTAATCAATGGGGATGCATCTATATTCTTCAAACTAGGTAGGGGTCTAAGGCAAGGTTTCCCCCTATCACCTCTCCTTTCCATTCTCATAGCTAAAGGTCTGAGTAGGTTAATAAAATAGTCTGCAGCTCTTGGTAGCTTCAAATGGATGTGCGTAGATCCAACATGTAAAATTATACACCTTTTATTTGTGGATCATATTTTGATTTTTTATGAAGGTTTTAGAAGGGTAGTTAAGAAATTAAAAACATCATGGACTTATTTTGTAAATCCACTATCATGATTATAAATATTGATAAATCTACTATTCCATGTGGGGTGTCCATAAACAAGAACACAAATATTTTTACCAATTGTTCCCCTACTAGGTGACTGATTTAGACCAGGGATTAAAGTATCTGGGATTGCACTTACAATCCAATCTGTACAAAAAGGTGATTGGCAATGGTTCATTGCCAAGGTGGAAAATAGACTAAATACCTGGTACAATTGATGGCTTTCTCAAGGGGGTAGACTAGTTCTTTTTAAGGCTGTATTCAAAGCAATACCAATATATTGCATTTCACTGTCATGGGTTCTGAAAGGTGTGTTGGAGACCATCGGGAAACCATGCTACAAATTTATTTGGTTGGGAGATCCAGAAAAGAACGAACTCATATTAGCTTTGTGGAAAAAAATAGTTGTTCCAAAGGCTAGTGGAGGATGGGGACTAAAAAATCCCTTTCTCTTATCGAAAGCACTAGCTGCAAAAAATGTTTGGAGGATTTTATAAGGAAAAGGGATATGAGTTCAAGTTATTAGTGTAAAATATATATTTATAACTACAATAGAAGACTGGTTAAAAAAACTAGATAAAAAACTTCATAATGCCCCTATCATCTGGAAAGTTGTCAACTCAGCCTTTTATTTAGTAGGAAATTGGATCATTTGGAAGGTGGAAAAATGAGAGAAAGTTCAAATTGGGCTTGATCCTTGGATAGGTAGTAAATACCTACATATATCACCTCCTAGTTTGATCCAATATCTCATAAGTAAAGGATATTATAATATCATACAAATAGTGAACTGAGAGAGATCTACAAATTGGCAACAACAATGGTTCTCTTGGGAGGAACTGGGACCGACTGAAGAATTTGTTCAGAATAGAACACCTATTTAGAGGTTCTAAAAGACAACAATGTTAAAATTTGAAGAGACGATGATATGTTGATTTGTCCCTCAATCCAATAGGATCACATGTGCATAATATATGATACAAAGCATTTCCAGAGGAAGGCATGGATGGATACCAAGCTTGGTGGTGGAGAATTATCTGGAAACTAAAGTTTCCATCCAAAAATAAAATCTTCATGTGGCTGATTTTAAACAATAAGGCTCCTAAATGCAAGTTTCTCCAAAAAAATAATTTTGATGGTCTAGGTTGGTGCAATTTATGCAAACAAGTAGATGAAACGATATACCATCTAATTATGACTCGTTCCTTCACCAAAGATGTTTAGAAAAAAGTGGAATGCATGATATGATAGAAAAATGTATGGGAAGGAGGAGATGTAAGAGAATCCTTTAGATCTTGGTATTCTAATAAGGACATAAAGAAAATCAAATCCCTCCCTATAAACATAAATTACAGAGTATGGCTTGCTAGGAATTTGATCTTATTTGAAGGAAATGAGACTCTCCTTCTTGAATGTGTGATTCAATCTATCATTATCACAAATTCTTACCCACAAGTGGAGGATAAACAAACTAGACATGAACTCATATAAGAGATAATAAACAAGGTTCTCACCTAGGCATATTTTGATGGAGCTTCGTAGGGAAATCCCCGTAAAGGAGGTGCAGGAGGAATTTCGTATCTATCCTCTGCCCACCACATATTCTTCAAAGAATAATTTGGATAGGAATCAAACAATTTATGTTAATTGATGGCACTAAAATTACTTCTTCAGTTGGCCCAAGAACATGGGGTCCAACAAATTCAAATTTTTGGTGACTCTCTCTTAGTCTTCAAATGAATTAGAAAGGAAACACAAATCATAAAATTCACTTTACAACCCCTATACAATGATATACAATTGCAGATGGAAAATTTCTCACATATACAAGGACAAAAACAACATAGTGGATGGCCTCTCAAAATATGGATTGGGATTGGATCGTGGTACCTAAATTAATTCCATTCTACATGATGGTCAGACCATAGATTTGAGAAATGCTACATGGATATAAGAAAACAAATTCTTTACTAATTAAGGATTGATCATAGTTTTCCTTTTTTTTATGTAACTGTTGGAAAATTGGCTATCATTGATTTCAACCTTAGAAGAAGCCCTAAAGAAAATCCCAGAATCCCCTAGAAGTGATGATGATGTGTCCACTTGAAGAAGACTTGAATATTCTAGAAGGATCCTTGACATAAGTGTATATAAATCCAAAGTGGTCCCCTTATGGCGTAGCTTTTAAGCATGGCCCTCACATGATGAGATAACATGCGGTTGTTTCCACATGCCCACTTTTAGTTGTACACAAATGGAGCCTTGAAGAAGCCAAGTGAAGAAGCCCCTAAAGCCAAGTGAAGAATCCCCTAAATCCAAGTGAATAAGCCTCTAAAGTAAAGTAAAGAAGCCCCAAAGGTAGACCATCCTCAAGGAAGAGGTGTGACCCAAAAGTTGTGACCCTTGGTCGCACCCCATCATGTGGAGAAGACTCATATAAATAAGAGGATCCTCATTTGGAATTACTATCACATCAATTTTACCTAGCCAAGTAAGAGGAGAAAATTTCATTCTATAAGAGCGAATTTCCAAGGGAAGATGAAGTGAAGAAGGGAGAAATTCCAAGGGAAGATGAAGTGAAGAAGGGAGAAATTCCAAGGGAAGATGAAGTCTTGTGATGATTTGTTCTAGGGTTTTCTTTGAAGGTCATCTTGGAATTTTCGATATAACTTTTTTTATAGAATGATTTAGATAAAATTTTTTTGGAGATGTTTTAGAAGAGATAACGAAAAATCTTGGGTATGAATTTCATGTCTCTACTCATTACAGGTTTGGACTTAAACTCAATGGAACTTGAGGTTTTTAAAACTAGGGTTTGCTTCTTCAAAACGAGTCATGTTGCCAATTTTCGCTATAAATTATTTTGGGGGATGATTCAAGGTGTGAATCTTTAAGTAATTTCAGAGAATATGTCAAAGAACATTGGGTACAAGTTTCATATCTCAATTCATTATAGGTACAAAGTTATACTTGTTGGACATTAGGGTTTGTGACTAATCTATAAACTAGTCTCAAACATCTGTTCGAGATAAAATGGTTATATATGAAGCTTGGTAGGTCAAATTGAATTTCACTTGTTGAATTAGAAGGAGAAAATATCCTAATATTTGAGGTCTAAGTTTCAAAATCAGAAACAGAAAATTGATCTCATGGTGAATCTTACAAGTTCACAGATTTGAGGTACAATTTTGAGCAGTTTTGTATGCAGATTTAAGAAGTGATTTTGGGATTGTATTTGATGGTTGACTTGATCTTGTGTCATCATTTAAAATATTCCAAGGGGATTGGTGTCTCCTTCCAGTAGGTGCTGGAAAACTCAGGGAGTGGGTGCTTCCTTCAAGTTGGTGCTTGTAAAATCTTGAAACTACTTAAGAAATTTTTTTGTGGTTTTCTCCCAGTTGGGTTTCCATGTAAAAATCCGTGTGCAATGTGTATGATTTTATGTGATGATAAATGACATGATTAATGATTAATTTTTATGTAGTGCTTGAAGGTAAAAATTGTTGAAATAACTCTATACTAATTCACCCCCCCCCCTTAGTATTCTCAAATATTCTAACTATTCATATCAGAGAGGGTTCCTTTAGGAATAGTCTAACCACCGAAAGGAAGATTACTGATAAGCAAGGAAAATTTACCAAAAATGGAACACCATTGTTTGATGGGAAATATTATGATTTTTGGAGCATAATAGTGAGGCCATTTTTGCAGGCATATGGATTTGATGTTTTCCAAGCTGTAGTAAATGGATACACTGCACCAACTTCTCCCCAAACAGATAATGTTGGGAAAAAGATCAATGAATACAATTCAAAGGCTATAAATGCCATTCTAAGTGGTCTAACATGTTTAAAATTTAAGGTTATGCATTGTGATTTTGCAAAGGAAATCTGGGACAAGCTCAAGAATGTTTATGAAGGAGATGTTAAAGTCAAAGGGGCCAAGATTTATACTTATAGAGGACAATTTGAACATCTGAGAATGAAGGAAGATGAAGATGTTGGGTATGTGTTATATTCTTTGCATCAGTAGTAGTGGTTGCGTTGTGCTGGGCATGTAGGGGGGTTTGAGGGGGCCAAAATCCCCCCCGCTCGGGGGCTTAGGGGCAGCGCCCTCGATAAAATTTTTTCCTCAGGAAACCTGTCGCATTTTTGCCTCGTTTTTCGTGTTGCCTCAATTTTTGTGTCCATTGTTGGGCAGTTTTTTGGCACATGGTTTTTTGCCGATGGTTTTCTATTTTCGGTTAAGGAATTAGGGTTGTTGACTAATCCATGTCATTGGGTTAGGGTTTTGGATTCCGATGGATCCTTTATGTATATTGTATTGTAAACAATGTATCACTATGAATGAGTATAAAATATGTTGGTTTTCCCGGTTTGGGTTTCCAGGGAAAAATCTCTGTGTAATGTTTGTATTTTCCATTGTATCTTTTCTGTTCTTTTACTAAAAATTTGTTTGCAGTAAATATTGTACAAGGTTAAAATCTACATTTGGTATCAGAGCTTTGTTGGCTTCAGGGAGATGCCTTTGTGGTCAAGGGTTTGTCTTGAGACTGTGATAAGCCTTGTTACCATGGGATATTTGTGGTATTGATTTTTCAGGTGAAAAGAAATGGCAAGCAATTCAAAAATGGAGATCGAGAAGTTTAATGGGAAAATTTTTGAGTTGTGGAAGCTCAAGATGGAAGATTTGTTGGTGGACAAAGATCAGTGGATCGCGATAGATCCAGGTACTGCACCTACAGGAACTTCAACAGATGACTGGAAAAAGTTGGATTGAAAGGCGAAGAGCACAATATGACTGTGTCTCTTAGATTCACTATTACTGAATGTGTCTGAGGAAGCTACAACCAAGTATTTATGGGATAAGTTGGGGAAGTTGCATCAGTCTGAGTCCCTAGTAAATAAACTATTCCTGAGAAAGAAGTTGTATAATCTGAGGATACGAGATGGAGACTCGATGGAAGATCATTTGAACGATTTCAATACTGTGGTGGGTCAGTTAGTATCTGTTAAGATTAAAATTTCAGATGAAGATAAGTGTATCAATTTACTGTGTTCTTTACCAGACTCGTGGGATAGTCTGGTAGTGTCCATAGTTAGTAATACAACTGACTTGAAGTTTGATGAAGTGGTCTCATCTTTGTTGTCGGAGGATATGAGACAAAAGAATATGGAAGGACATAGCACATACACATTATTTGCAAGGGGATGCTCCTAGGAAAGAAATAGATCTAAGTTCTCAAGTGGGAGATCTAAGTCAAAGGGTAGATCTAAATCTCCCAAAATTTTTGTAAAGGTATGTTGGATATGTGGAAAATAAGGGCACTACAAGAAGCAGTGTAGATCCAAAGTTGAGAAAAAAAGGGATCCGAAGAATTTCCTTCTACAGAAGAAAAGACCTCCAAGGAAGAAGGAGGGGATGTGTACTTGGCTTCTTCAAGCACACATGTAGATCATGAGGCATGGTTGGTTGACTAAGGTGCACCCTTTCATATGAATCCCCACAAGGAGTGGTTCTGTGAATATGAAAGGTATGACGTAGGTAATGTTTTCTTAGGTGATGATTCGACAACCAGAATCCTAGGACGAGGAAAAGTCAAGTTGAGGCTCATAGATGGAAGGATTAGAACAATGCCTAGTGTTTTGAACATCCCAAGTTTGGCCAGAAATTTGATTTCTGTAAGAAAAATGGACGATGTAGGGGTAAAACCAATATTTGAAAAGGAAACCTGCAGGATGGTTCGAGGAGCAATGGTGTTGTTGAAAGGAGTTCGGTTTGGAACTCTGTATAAGCTGCAAGGAAACACTATTAGTGATGGGTGCACTAGTTCCATTGTTCCTGATATTGGAGTTGAAGAAGAAAGAACTCCTACAATCTTTAGAGAAAATGTTATGCTGTGGCATCAAAGACTCGAGCATATCAGAGAAGGGTCTTCGACTACTACACATTAAAGGTATGTCTAACTGCTCTTTGGATTTTTATTTTTGTGAACATTGTGTATATGAGAATCATAATTGGGTAAGATTCCCTTCTGGTGCAATGAGGGCAGAAGGAATTTTGCAACTAGTTCAAAGTGATGTTTTTGGACTTGTGTTGGTCCCATTATTGGGAAAATCTGTATACTATGTCTCATTTATAGATGAATTCTCGAGGAATACTTGGATATATTTCCCCAGGAAGAAATTTGAAGTCTTTGACAGGTTTAAAGATTTTAAGGCTCTTGTTGAGAATCAAACAGAGAAAATAATTAAGGTGCTAAGGAAAGATAACGACAGAGAGTTATGCGGGAATGAATTTGAAGAATTATGTAAGAAATGCGGTATATCAAGGCAGAAGACTACTCCATATACACCTGAACATAATGGAGTTGTAGAAAGGATGAACACGACACTGATGGAAAAAGCAAGGTGCATGCTGAGTGGTGTCGGGTTAGGGAAAAAATTCTGGGCAGAGGCAGTGGGTATTGCATGTTACCTAGTCAACATGTAACCCTCATCAATGTTGGATGAAAAGACTCCACAAGAGGTATGGATTGGTAAGAAACCTTCTCTCACACATCTCAAGGTATTTGGCTATGATGCATATGTTCATGTTCCAAAGGAAAACAAAAGTAAGCTATATAAGAAGGATAAAAAGTGTATCTTTATTGGATATAAAGATGGTCTCAAAGTTTATAAGCTTTTGAACTCATAAACTAAGAAGGTAGTCTATAGCCGAGATGTGGTATTTAGAGAAATGAAGGATGTTTTTAAACAATAACTCCTACCATGTAAGGAAGAACCAAAGAAAACAGAGTTTGATTTAAAGGATGATGAATCAGACTCTTCAGAAGAATAGGAATCAGAAGAAGAAGATCCTCATACTCCAGTATTGAGGAGATCGGTTCGAGAAAGAAGGCTACCAGAAAGGTATACTCCATCTGATTTATGTTGAAATTTTTCTTTGTCTATTACTGATGATGATCCTAGAACTATCAAGGAGGCAGTGGATTTAAAGGATGGAAATCTCTGGAAAAATGCCATGGACGAAGAAATGGCAACCTTGGATAAGAATGAGGCTTGGGATCTAGTGGAGTTTCCGATTGAAATAAATCCCATTGGAAACAAATGGGTATTCAAAAATAAGCTGAATGCAAAAGGAAAAGTGGAGAAATACAATGCTTGATTAGTAGCAAAGGGTTATTCCCAGGTTGAGGGAATTGATTTTGGTGAGATTTTTTCTCCTGTTGCCAATTTAACCTTTATATGATTTATGTTATCTATCATTGCTACATTTTATTTTGAAGTAGAACAAATGGATGTGAAGACAACATTCCTACATGGGGATCTGGAAGAAGAAATCTATATGAAGCAGCAAGAAGGATTTATTGTGGAGGGAAAGAAGGAGCCGGTATGCAAGCTGAAAAAGTCCCTGTATGGTTTAAAACAATCACCAAGGATGTGGTATCAAAAATTTGATGCTTCTATGTTGGGACTTGGTTTCACAAGAAGCAAAGAGGATCATTGTGTGTATTTTAAATTAATTAGTGATCATTTAATTTATTTGGTCTTGTATGTGGATGACATGTTGCTGATAGGAAACAACAAGGAGATTATCCCGGATGTGAAAACTTAGTTGTCCTCTAAATTTGACATGAAGAATCTCGGTGCTTCAAATTTCATTTTGGGCATGGAAATTAAAAGAGATCGAAAAAAGAGGAAACTCTAGTTAAATAAAAGAAAATATGTCGAGACAATATCGCAGAGGTTTAATATGCAGGAATGTAAACCGATCAAGGTTTCTATTCTTGTTGGTGTAAAGTTATCTACGGATCAGTGTCCCAAGACATAGGAAGAGGAGGAAGACATGTATTGTGTTCCATATGCGAGTGCAGTTGGTAGTTTGATGTATGAAATGGTCTGTACTAGACTAGACATTGCACATGCAGTGGGAGTTTTGAGCAGGTATATGTCAAAACTAAGGAAGGAGCATTGGACAACAGTAAAAAGGGTTTTCAAGTATTTGCGTGGCACTGCTAGCTATGGATTGTGCTACCAAGGAAGAACATGATTGGACAAAGTGGTGGATATACATGTCTTTGTGGATGCAGACTGGGCTGGAGATATGGATCGTAGGATATCTACAAGTGGGTATGTGTTTAACCTATTTGGAGGAGCAATAAGTTGGATGAGAAAAAGACAGGTTGTAGTGGCACTTTCAACTACAAAAGATGAATACATGTAAGCCACTCATGCAAGTAAGGAAGCAATAAGGTTACATAAATTATGTTCAGGTATTGGGTTGGTACAACAAGATGTAAGGATAGATTGTGACAGTCAGAGTGCAATTTTTCTGGCAAGGAACCTGAGTTATAATTCAAAGACAAAGCATATTGATATTCAATATCACTTTGTGAGAGACATGGTTGAAGAAAATAAAGTGTTGTTGATGAAGGTGGACACTTTGAAGAATGTTGCAAATTCATTAACAAAATCTGTGAGCACTAAGAAGTTCTCTTGGTGTAGAGGATCCATGTGCATTGCTTCCATGGATTGTTGAATATGTAACCCTGTAACCCCCTATATGCAAAGAAAACAAGTGGGAGAATGTTGGGTATGTGTTATATTCTTTGCACGAGTAGTAGTGTCTACGTTGTGCCGGGTGTGCAGGGGGGCGAAATCCCCCCCGATAATTTTTTTTGCCTTGGGAAACATGTCGCATTTTGCCTCGTTTTTCATGTTGCCTCGATTTTTGTGTCCATTGTTGGGCGGTTTTTCAACACATGGTTTTTTGCCGATGGTTTTCTATTTTCGGTTAAGGAATTAGTGCTGTTGACTAATCCATGTCTTTGGGTTAGGGTTTTGGATGCCTCTAGCTCCTATATGTATATTGTATTGTAAACAATGTATCACTATGAATGAATATAGAATATGTTGGTTTTCACAGTTTGGGTTTCCAGGGGAAAAATCTCTATGTAGTGTTTGTATTTTCCATTGTATCTTTTTTGATCTTTTATTGAAAATCTGTTTACAGTAAATATTGTACAAGGTTAAAATCTACAGAACATATTGTTAGCGATAAAAAAATGCACTGGCATTTTTGAAAGAGTGATGCCTAATATTGTAAAGAAAATTTGAATAGCTTCCTGGGATCCAAATGAAGATTTGAAAGCACCATTGGAAATCTTAGGATTTGTAGATGTCGATCGACTATTTAAGCATGAAAAACAGACTCTCCATGACTGAGAAATTTGATTTTGAAAAAATCTGCGCTTTCACCAGCACAAAAGGCAGAATTATAACTAGTTAGCTGGTGAAAGCTCCACCTTTCACCAGCTAAGGAGCGGATTTTCGGTTAAATTAGTTGGTGAAAGCCTGTAATGACCAGAATACTCGAAATTTCACCCAGATCAGAAATTTTCGAGCCAGAAAGAGATGAAACCTCTTGGAATAGATAGGTGGTGAATTATCAAGTCAGATTTAAATGCTACTTTTGTGAGATAAGGTCAGAGAGAGGTTGTTCAAACACATTTGGCCTCATTTTAAAAGGTA
>ML799222.1:17105-29107 GCA_009831015.1 Picea engelmannii | reverse complement strand
TAGATTAGTAATGTTATTTTATTTATGTCGGCTTTAGGCCATTAGTTGTAATTATACCTCCTAGTCTCCTATATATACCAAGGAGACATTTTCATTTTGAATCATCTTGTACTTGAACATTTAAGTGGGGTAAAAGGATGTTTTCCCCTCGAAGAGGCTTATTATCTGAAATTATCTCTTTTTCAAGGCGTTGAATACTTTTTCTAAGGTTTTTCTATGCTATATTGATGTTTGGTTCTTAACATTCCCAGATTTTGAGGAGAAGAGTGGTTAGTGCCAGCTGAACATTTGCTGGACTTTCATGATTACATGCATCGTTTGCAGGTAGTGCATGAGGATGTTTAGATTCGGCTCTTTTGTTTTTCATTAGAAGGGATTTTTCGTGATTGGTACCAATCTTTTCCTATTGCTAGTATCATCTCTTTGGCTGATTTTCATGCTGCCTTCCATGTGTTTTGTAAAGGGATATTTCCAGCTGATCTTCTCTATCCTCAATGTTGTCATGAATTTCAATTATTGACTAAAGAATTAGATACTCATGAAGAATATGTTGATGTAGAGGATATTCTTCATTATGATCAAGAGATCAGTGATTCATACCATGATAAATTTAGTGATGCTTTTGACATCGTATTAAATCCATCCACTGTTTTAGGTTGTCATAAAGATCATATTGTTTCTTCTGAAAAATTGGAAATGATGAGAACATTAACAAGACAACAAGTGACAGTTTCATATCTGTAGAGGTTGATGAGGACAACCTACAAATTCCAGATTTGCAGGGACTGTCTAATCTTCAGCTAGAACACAAGAATCATGATCAAGAATGTGTTGATGCTGTAATTGATACTAGTCATGAGTCTCTCGATCCCAATAACAAAGAAAACCTAAATCCTGGATTTGGATCTGCAGTAGATGGTGAGGCCAGCCTTCATTTTTCAGATGTGCAGACACAGGGGAATTGTAGCAAATATGGAGAAGAAGGTGAGGAGCTAAAAAGTCCAGATCAGTAATCCATCCTACATGTTTCTCTGACAAGGGTTGAGCAACCTACATTCAACAGTGAGATCAGTAAAGGCAGCTTTCAACATCATTTCAATTTTCAGTTGGATCAACAGTTCAAAAAGGTATTTCTTTGTGAATTCGATGACCCTATTGCTGACTATTTGGATTCTATGAGAAGCATAAACCCAAGGATATTTTTGTCAGAAGAAGATTGTTTTTATCATCTATTTAAACCTCTTTTCTGCATGATATGGCTTCCATTGTTGTTCGGGTCAAGATCTAGCATGATGCCTGTAAATAAATTTCTTACATGGCTTCATTGGAAGCATGAGTTTACTTGATTAAGAAGCAGTGAAAAGTGTTAGTGTAGGAATAGGCAAAGGAAAATAAGCTCCCCATACGAGCAGTTAGATCCTTTCAATTATTAGTTGTTGAATAAACAGACAGTCTACAGGCAGGTTTCAAGTTTTCAGGCTACAGGCTCAGCAGGACAGAACAGTTCATTGTGACTATCTTCATTGGATTGAAATACTATGTCATGATATCATTGTACACATCTCACACCATATTTCACATGAGATTCCGAGTTGTAGGTTGTGGCTAGCTCATGAACACTTGAGATTATACATGGCAACATAAAATGTTTATTTCTGTGCTATTTGACCAAGACAGAACTTTCACCAGTGCAGAAGGTGAAATTATAACCAGTTAGCTGGTGAAAAGCAGAACTTTCACCAGCTAACTAGCAGATCGTAAGGTGAATTAGTTGGTGAAACCTGAAACAGGGCAGAACACTACAAATTTTGCACAGATCCAATTTTTCTTAATCTGAATGCCATGAGAAGATTTCCTAATGATAGATGATAATTAATGGCATTATTATCAAGTTTCATTTCTAATTTTGAAGGTGTCTAGCAAGGCATAAAGATTGAATTGGTTACCTGTTTTTGGCAAAAAAAATGCTGTCTTTCTACCAATAGTGGAAAACTTGACTCTTCACACAGCCTATGGAGATCTACTACAACTGTCGAAGATTTTGAAGACCAGAAAGTTTTTTTTTTAGAGCATGGGTCTTTTGATGAAAACACTTGTGGCACACCTTCGCCTCCTTCAGAACAAGGGGCTTCAATTGGTGCTGCTGTTGTGGCTTCGGTAGCAGTTCCACCTCATGGAAAGAAGATTCTACAACATTTGCGAGGTAGAGAGGATGTATTAGGGAACGATGACACTGAGAATACAACAATTTTATTGTTTAATCTACAGATGTTTTGCCGCGAAAATCAAGGAGGGTCGTGTTATTTGTCAAAGGCATGAAGATCAATGACTCCTAACCTTCATTTCCAGATCGTTGAAAGCTATGAGTCAAACTGTAACAAATTCTTTGTTCACAAAATCTCTGCCTGCGCTGTCACAGATATGAATGTTGACCCAATGTTTTTCCTTTAGGCGACGTGATCAAAATCAAAAGATACAGTGAATTCTTCTCTCTTCTTACTGGCGATACCTAGCAAGTATGCTCGACATTGGGAAATTGACACCTGGACACTTGTATCCTGCATTTGAGGGTTTGTTTGGCAGTGAAACCTGCAAATCTAGGGCAGTTATATCATCGAACCACGACAACGGCATAAGTGGCAACACTATAGCCATCGATGAAGATTTGGTAGAATTCAATCACAACTATACATCGATTTCATTGCAGAGCTCCATTGGAGACAGAGTGTCTACAAAGAACACAGAGAGCATTGGCTTCGTCTTGTAGAGTTGTTGATGACCAAAAACATGATCGCTGCCGCACATGGAGTCATGAGCGAAACAACCCAAAATTTCCTCATACAGACGCGCAATTACAACTCAAGATTCATTCAAGTGGCAAGCGATGGTCGAAATCCTGGTTTTATGATTAACATTCAAATAATTATTTGTCTCAAGACTCGTTACAGGTTAAAGAATTTGCAGCTCACAGTGCCAAAGTAAATGACCTGAACTTTGATGTAGAAGGCGAATATATTGGGAGCTGCTCAGATGATGGATATGTTGTTATAAACAATTTATTTACAGATGAAAGGGAAAAATTTGAATACCATCATCCTATGAAATATGTTGCTCTTGATCCAGACTATGAAAGGAGGTCATCGACGAGATTTGCAGCTGGGGGTCTTGCTGGTCAACTATTTCTTAACACAAAAGGATGGTTTGGGAATTGTGACCAGGTTCTACACTCTGGAGAAGGTCCTATTCATGCAGTGAAGTGGAGGACTAGTCTTTTAGCTCGAGCGAATGATGCAGGTGTGAAATTTTATGATGCTGCAAATCATCATCGAATTACATATATTGAGCGTCCACATGCAAGTCCACCTGCAGAGCTCTTACACCCTCATCTTGTGTGGCAGGATGACAGGGTTTTGGTCATTGGTTTGGAAACCTTTGTGAAAATTACAGCTATCCAACACAAATCCTCTGGAGGAACAGATACAAAGGATAGGAACTATTCATCCTCTACCAGTGCAAAACAAGTGGATATTGTGGCTACATTTCAGACTGATTATTTTATTTATGGACTTGCACCCTATGGAGATGCTCTACTTATTCTAGCTTATATATCTGACAAGGAGGATGGAGAAAAGGAAGTTGGTAAAGGCATACCATCATGGCAGGAAGGATGTGCCAAATGACCTGAGGTACACATCGTGACTTGGAAAAATGAAGATCTAGCAGCAGATGAACTCTCTACCATTTTGAGCATTATAAGGCCACAGATTATGGGCTTGCACATGCTCCTTTCCCAAGGAGTGGTAGTGCAGGAACGCAGTGGATTGCTAGAGATGAACCGCTATACTATATTGTTTCTCCTAAAGATGTAATCATTGCGAAGCCTCGGAATGCAGATGACCATATAGCATGGCTTCTTCAACATAACCAACATGACAAAGCATTAGCTGCAATTGAAGCAAGACAAGCCCCAATTGAACTTCTTGATGAGGTAGGGTTATCATAACTTGATCGCTTAATTTCAATAGGGAAATATGCACAATTAGCAGCTCTATGCCCAAAATTATTGCATGGATCAGCCACTGCGTGGGAAAGATGGGTGTTTGAGTTTGCTCGGCATCGAAAGTTATCAATTTTAGTTCCTTATATTCCCACCAACAACCCTCAACTTCGAGATACTGCATATGAGATGGCTCTTCTAGCTCTAGTCACAATTTCAGCTTTTCACAAGCAACTTTTGTCAACAATTCACAGTTGGCCATCATCTATATACAGTGCTTCCGCTGTAATATCTGCTATAGAACAATAGCTAAACATGAGTTTCGTGACTCCAACTTTGAAAGAGGCCCTAGCTGACTGGTATGTCATTGATAAACAATATGAGAAAGCTTTTGCAATATATGTAGATCTGAGGAAACCTGACATATTTGAATTTATTGAGGAGCATAATCTACATGATGCTCTGCAAGATAAGGCGTTGCCACTCATGAATTTAGATCCAAAAAGGGCAGTTGCCTTACTAGTCCAACAAAGAGAGTTTATTAAACCATCTGAAGTGGTCTCACAGTTGCGGAAGGCTGAGAATAATAACACTTACAAATATTTATTGCATGAATATTTGCATGCGCTATTTGAAAAATATCCTCATGCAGGGAAAGAATTTCATGGCCTCCAGGTGGAGTTTTATGCAGAATATGAACCCAGACTGCTTCTCCCTTTCCTACGCAGCAACCAACATTACTCTCTTGACAAGGCATATGAGATTTGTACCAGAAGAGGTCTTATTAAAGAAGAAGTTTTCATTCTTGGAAGGATGGGGAATTCAAGAGAAGCTCTGGCACTTATCATAAATAAGTTAGGGATATGGAGCAGGCAATAGATTTTGTAACAATGCAACATGACGATGAACTATGGGAGGAGCTTCGTCTAGCAAGCCCTGAGGTCTTTGTACTCTTGCAGGTAATCAAGATTCCTCAAATTTTGATTTTTGGGTAAGTTTCTGTTCTCAGTGGTTTAGGCGAGATTTTTTGTGCTCATTAACCACCGAAACATAGTACTTTCGGTGGATAAGGTGCCAAATTATGGATACAGTTAACCACCGAAAGCTGTTTTAACCAGATCACTCAAAATTTTGCCCAAATTCCACATTTCTAGGATATATCTGGCACATGATTTTTTTGAGTTTTGAAAGTAACAAATTGAAGATAAATCCTTAATATGCCTGTGATATAATTTGTTCAAGATTGAGGGAACAATATGCAGGTTTTAATTTAGCAAAAGACAAGTGGCAACAACTCCAAAGACAAGTGACAGAGTTTTCAGAAACAAAATTTTAAGGGATCTTGTAAATAGCCAAAGAAATAAATGCAGGTTGTAAACATTGCTGGGATTGAAAAGGATGAATGAATCCATGGCCCAATACTAAAGGCACCAGGTATTCTAGGTTCTTGGAGACCTCGCAGGGACGTCTCCATCCCAGTTGGAGCCAGATGTTAGCGATAAAAAATGCACTGGCATTTTTGAAAGAGTGATGCCTAATATTGTAAAGAAAACTTGAATAGCTTCCCGGGATCCAAATGCAGATTTGAAAGCACCATTGGAAATATTAGGATTTGTAGATGTCGATCGACTATTTAAGCATGCAAAATGGACTCTCCATGACTGAGAAATTTGATTTTGAAAAAATTTGCGCTTTCACCAGCGCAAAAGGCAGAATTATAACTAGTTAGCTGGTGAAAGCTCTGCCTTTCACCAGCTAAGGAGCGAATTTTTGGGTAAATTAGCTGGTGAAAGCCTGTAATGACCAGAATACTCGAAATTTCACCCAGATCAGAAATTTTCGATCCAGAGAGAGATGAAACCTCTTGGAATAGATATGTGGTGAATTATCAAGTCAGATTTAAATGCTACTTTTGTGAGATAAGGTCAGAGAGAGGTTGTTCAAACACATTTGGCCTCATTTTAAAAGGTAGAATTTTAGGATTTTTGGCACACATCATCAAATTCGAATTCCAGTTTCAGAGGAACAAATCAAAGAGCCTTGGAAGGCTAGGCTTCACTTCATCAACTTTCAACCAATGATTGAAGACCAAAAGATAGAGATTGACCTCATCTTGAGGATCTCTTCCTAGTTTTTTGTAAATCTAGTTTACTTTCTGTTTTTAGAAAATCAGATCCACTATTTTAGGATCTGATAACTAAATTGTAAAGCTTTAAAGCTACAGAAGGAAGATGAATGAGGGGGTTCAATTTTGGATACTCTTTTGCTATTGTACTAAGACACTTATTTTTCAATAGAGAAAGACAGTCTTCTTTTGTTGTTAATGACATATTTCTTCATCTATTCCATGTTCTGTACTTTATTTTCAGTTTAGATCAACTTCTAAGAACTGTCATCTTATTATTAAGCTCATGAACTTGAACTAAAGGAAATCTTGCTGGCTTGTATGATCCTACACACTATTGTACTTGATTATCTATATCAGTTTTCTCCATACCTTTTGATATTACTCTGTCTGGTCATTGATTCCTAAAAGCACTGTTTCATTTGATTGCATTGTGAGTTGTCTTCCCATTAGCTACTCTCTATTATCCCATTGATCCACACTTTCATTATTCATAATTTATTAAGTTACCAAGCATCCTTAGTCTACAACCCTAAGGAGTTTCTTGGAGTGATAACACATATTACAACTTATTTTCTCCAAGTTGATGAAATTTTGAATACTATAAGAGGACTGGGAGAAAAGATGGAAAATTCAATTTTTTTGCAAAAGATTCTAAGATCTCTCCTAATGAGATTTGCCCCTAAAATATCATCTCTAGAATAAAGATAAGATCTAGCTACATTGGGCATGGATAAATTACATGGAATACTTACAACATATGAAATGAGAATAGAACATGAAAATCCATCCAAAAGGGAAGAAAATTTCAAATCATCCAAGAAGAAAAGAAATAACAAGGCAAGGTCAAGGTGATGATTCAGACAATGAAGAAGAAGCCAACTTTGTGAGAAAACTGAAAAGAGGAACCGACACGTACAAAGGTAAGATTCCTTTCAAATACCTTAATTGTGGTAAAGTTGGCCATTTTTCTTCCAAATGTTCTTATGAAAGGGGTTCAGATAAGGAGGAAGAAGAATTTCCTAAGAAATAAAAGACATATAAAAAAAGAGACAAGAAAAGAAACAAAGGAAGATTTAAAAAAAAGAAGAGCGTTCCTCATTCGATGAAGATGATGATAGTGACAGTGACTCAAGAAGAGTACTCTTCATGGCGTTTGAGACTCAAGAGGAAACTACTGAAAATAATGAAGGAGACTATGAATAAGAAGGACAAGTGAATCTTGAGGTAGAATTGATCATTGCCTTAAATGATCTAAGAATAACAAGGAAGAAAAACAAGTCTCTCAAAGAAGAGTTAAGTAAACTTAAGGAAGGATTTCAAAACCCTAGAAAAAATTCTGAAGAAACCAAGCAGACTATCATAGATCCAAAGATTTAGTTGGAAGAAGCCAAAGTGATTGAAGAAACACTCAAGAGACAAATGTAAGAAAAGAAGAAAATAATAGAGAATCTCGAAGCTGAAATAATCTGACTAAGAAATGAGCTAGAGAAGAAAGATATCCAACTAAATTTTGGTAGTAGCACCAAAATACTGGATGAAATCATCTACAATGAAAAACCAATCTATGAAAAGTCTAGACTTGGATACAAACAAAACAATATTGTTGAGCGTTCAACCTCTATGATGATAGGAAATGAAGCATAGCAAAGAAGTTACGCAGATACTATCAAGAATTCCATCAAGGACGAAGAATGCAAGCCTCTAAAGGAGGACATACATAAACTAGAAATAAAGAAGAATCAAGAAGAAGATCATGCACTAAGAGGAACATGGAATCAACAACCAACAAAGAAGAAGACCCAAGAATAAGATCATGATTTTAGAAGAATAACACCAACTATAAGACCACCCACACCTGGGTACCAAAATATTTTTCTTGCCTTGTGTTATTCTTGCAATAATTTTTGGCATAAAGCCATAAATTGTAGAGCCTATGGAAAGGCTAAAAACACATGGAACAAAAGTAGCTATGAAAATCCCACGAATTATTATGAAGGAAATTATCCCAGAAATCCTCGTGATCCATTTGACATAAATTATAACAGTTTTGGTGCTCCGGGTTATGAAATTGAATGCTACAAATGTAACAGTTTTGGAAAGAGCCAAAAATTGCAGAAATGATTTGATAGTTTCTTCAAGGGAAACCAGGCATGTTCCTTTCAATCATATATGTGAATAACAAAGAACTTGGAAAAGGAAGCAAAAATATTTGAAGGTCAAGGAAAGTGGGTTTGCCTTACAAGCCCAAAATAGAAGAAGCCATTAGTATATTGAAAATGGATGCTCAAAGCATATGAATGCAGACAAAACAAATTTGTAACATTAAAGAAAGAAAAATAGGGGTCTGTCACGTTTGGCAATGATAACTAAACCAAAATTATGGGAAAAGGCACAGTCAATCTTGGAAACAAAGATGTTGTGGCAGAAATTGTCCTACTTGTTGAAAATATGAAGCATAATTTGCTAAGTGTGAGCCAAATGTGTGATCAGGGACACAAACTTATATTAAATTTAAAATAATGTGAAATAAGGAAAGAAGGATCAAGCAAACTAGTGGCAATAGTGACAAGGACTCCAAACAACATATATATCTTGAATGCGATCGAAGAAGGGAAAATAAGATGAAAGTTGGCTTTGGAATAGGAGAATGGGCCATATACACTTTGATAATCTTATCAAGATCAACAAGAAGCAAGTTGTAAGAGAAATTCTAAAAATTACAAAGCCAACGAATATTATGTGCAAGCACTGTCAACATGGAAAACAAACAAAAGTTGAATTCAAGACAAAGGAATACTCTATGAAAAAACCATTGGAGATTGTACAAACTAATTTATGTTGGACAACGAGAACAAAAGGACTAGATGGTGAAAAATAATTCATGCTACTCATTGATGACTGCATCGGATTGACTTGGGTTTGCTTCCTCAAGAAAAAGTTAGAAGCTTTCAAATGTTTCAAGGTATTCAAGGAACTGGTTGAAAATGAAACTGATTTGAAAATAAAATGCTTAAGATCATATAATGGAGGTGATTTTACTTCAAATGAATTCATGGATTTATATGAAGAATATGAAATAAAAATAAAATTCTCAACAACTAGAACACCTTAGCAAAATGGAGTTGCTGAAAGGAAAAAAAGAACTGTACAAGAAATGGCCAGAACCATGTTGAATGACTCCAAGCTAAGTGATATCTTTTGGGGACAAGTAGTGCATACTTTTAGAAATAATAGGTGTGCTCGTTTAACAATAGACAATATAGAAATATTGTCACCCAACCATAGGCCAAAGCAATCCCTGAGCATCTTAACCTTGACAGAGAATAATTCCGTAAGAAAACCCTAGGCCTAATAGCTAATCAAGGTAGCATATCACTCTCTAGAGTTAGCATACCAAGAAGAAAGTCCAAACCATAACCAAGAGAGATTCGAAGACTAAAACCAAAAATACAAGTTGCAGTAGCTGCAGCTGCAACTACTCTCCAGACTTGTGCACAACTAAAATTCTGCAGTTGCGAGCTCTGTGTGTCAAATGAGTTCTGGCGTCTTGTATTTATACTACTCCTCCTGTATTTAAAAAATTAATATTAAATATTTCCTTTAGCCGACTTGTCTTCTAGGGTTATGTCCAATGCTTTAGGGTTTCTTCTTGCTTCTCGAAATATTCTATTCTTGTTAGGGTCACACGTGGAGGTTAATACGTCCTCCAACTACCATAATATAAACACTCCCTCCTAGCTAGGGAGGTATTGAAAGAAATGGTATTGAGAACAAACATACCATTCAATCGGTAGCATCATCATAGCCATACATGCTATCTCATGATTAGATCACGAGCACCATCATCACTATCAATATCATATGATAGCATTAAATGCATCATCTCTCAAAACCATAATCCATTTGAGTAATATGGCATGATGCTGAATAAGTCACTCACTCCACAGAGTGATACAAGAACCATTCTTCTAATCCGGATATATGTCCTAGAAGAATAAATGTCCTGGACCATTTTTTGTCTAGAGAATGTCTGTCCATCAACACATTGACTATCCATCTAGCTGATAATCATTTTCAATACTGTTGATAGTCTACATGGCAATCAGAACAATGACATTCAATAGAACACAAATCTTTTTGGTTGTGGAGTCTGATTATCTTCCAGATTTAGAGGTCTTTTACTTTCATCCATGTTTATACCCCATGAAGTATTTACACCCTAGAAGTATGTACACTCTTCCATGCAGGGGAGTGCAGAGGGGGAGTACCCCCTCTATGGGGTCCGGGGGGGCTATCCCCCTGGCTGGGGGGTTTGGGGGCAAAGCCCCCGATGCAAAAATTGTCTTGTAAAAGTATATTGTAATTTCATTGTAAATCTGGACCATTCATTATAAGGTCATAGATCTAACGA
Organism: Picea engelmannii; assembly: GCA_009831015.1. Taxonomy (NCBI): domain Eukaryota; kingdom Viridiplantae; phylum Streptophyta; class Pinopsida; order Pinales; family Pinaceae; genus Picea; species Picea engelmannii. The sequence goes on along the minus strand of ML799222.1, from coordinate 18,571 downwards.
TAGAGATTATGTTAGGGTTTTTTTCCCTAGAAGGAAACCCTCTTTTATGAGGGAAATGTATTGCGGCTATGTATGTTGGTGAGTATTGTATTATGAGAGAGGATACTGTGAGAGAAATAAGAGGAAGTTACAACGAGTTTTGCTGTAGGTTGTATCCCTTCATTTTGCTGGATAATAATAAAGAAAGGACCTGACAATTTCTCTGGTGGACGTAGCCCACACTGGGTGAACCACGCAAATATGTGTCTCTCTTGTATTGTGTATCTTCTGTGTTTTGTTTCTGCATTTGTTTTATTTTATTGCTCCGCGGTCCTATTTTTCTAACAACTGGTATCAGAGCGTAAGGAAACTCGCAGGAAAAGAGGGTTCCTGGTTCGAGTGGGAGCAATGTCGGAAGATGGAAAGTTTAGGGTCAAGAAATTTAACGGCCAAAAATACTAGTTATGGAAGATGCAGATGGAAGATTATTTATATCAGAAGGATCTATTCCTACCATTGAGGGGAGTAGCAAAGAAGCCGACGACCATGAAGGACGAAGAATGGGAGATTCTTGATAGAAAGGCTCTAGGAATGATACGACTGAGCCTGGTAGCGTCGGTGGATTTCAATATCTCGAAAGAAAATACAATGAAGGGTTTGATGGACGCGTTGGACAAATTGTATGAAAAACCCTCGGCGTCCAATAAGGTATTTCTAATGAAGATATTATTTAATATGAAGATGTCAGAAGGTGGGTCTGTTGCAAATCATTTAAATGAATATAATACGGTTACTAATCAACTAAGTTCTGTAAAAGTGGACTTTGATGATGAGGTTAGGGCTCTTCTAATCTTGTGCTCATTGCCAGAAAGCTGGAATGGCTTGGTCATCGCTGTAAGTAACTCTGTCTCTGGTTCAAATACTTTAAAATTTGATGATGTTGTCGGTGTTATCCTTAGTGAGGAAATGCGACGGAAAAACACAGGTGAGACATCAGGTAATGCGTTGAACATGGAGAACAAGGGAAGACAAAAGGATAGAGGAAAGGGCTTAGGGAACCGTGGGAATTCTAGGAAGGGCAGATCCAAATCCAGACTTGGAAATATAGAGTGCTAGAATTGTGGGAAGAACGAACATCTGAAGAAAGACTGCAGAGCTCCAAAGAAACAAAGAGATGGATATCAGGAGAGAAATCAGGAAGCAAATGTAACAGGTGATGTGTTACAAGATGCTTTGATTCTTTCTGTAGATAATATTTCTGAGTCTTGGGTAGTAGATTCAGGGGATTCATTTCATGCCACACCCCATATGAAACATTTTCTAGATTATGTTTAAGGTGATTATGATAGGTTCATTTGGGTGATGATGCACCATGCAAAATTGTTGGAATGGGAAAGGTAAAAATAAAGCAACGCAATGGAAACCAATGGTTGTTGAAAGAGGTAAGACATATTCCAGATTTAAGGAAAAATCTAATTTCAATAGGG